>CM061919.1:54754839-54906437 GCA_031002005.1 Vandiemenella viatica | reverse complement strand
AGGTGACAAACCAACAGTGATCCGCTTGGTGTCACTGCTGTTTAACTTGTAGCATGTTGAAAACAGGAGAACCTCACTAGCCATAGTGAACTGCAATTGACGAGCGTCGACCGGGGACTGATGGTGATATGGCTGGTGTAATGGCATTTACGCGTTAGGGTTCCTGTAGAGAGGCTGTGACGTCACGCGAGCCATGGAATGTCTGCGCAGATTGAGGTTTGTGCGGCCATCTGCGCGGGCGGTCAAGGAACTATCGTTTGCGCAAACGCGGCCGGTGCTGCCCCCCTAGCGGCCACCAAATGAACTAACGATCCGCCATCTTGTGACGTGAACGCTGATTGGTCCATTAGAATTTCCCGCCATGCAACTGTGACGTCACGCGGACGAGTGGAGTCTCTTCCGGGGCCGCCTTAAGATCTTTTGCACCAGCTAAGACAAACTCTACCTACTGAGGGACAAGACCACCTGGTGAGAAGAGCGAAGTATCAACCTTAGTGAAAAAATGAAAAAATTCTGGGAGTCGAAGAAAAGGCGAACCAGTAAATCAGTTGATTCCCGTGGTCCAAAATAAGACAAAATCACTAAGTCCAACATATCGTCACTGCATATCTAGATAGGCATTTCGACAGCGAGAAAGTTTAGCTGTACAGGAAATAATTTCGTTCAGTCAAAGAACTGAGTAGGATTCGAATAGTCTCAACCTCCTAACATCATTATTTATGCATCAGGAAAGATACCTTTTGACTGGCTGAGATCATCTTTCACAGGACCAACAGGAGACCAACATGGAGATACGTGGTTTATGGACGCTCCCTAGCTATGTGGACCGCCAACATCCAATAGGAGAAGGATACTTAAGAAGAAGAAAGACCTGGTGGCAGAATTTCTTACCGAATGTGTACTTAGCTTATAACCTGGTATCCGACCTAGGTAAATGAGACCTACAGTTTACTACGTAATCCGAAACGTGTTAGCATCTTCACATGATGAAAGTCAATTTTATGACCCATAAAAATTCCAGTCTATACCTGCAGTCGAAACAACTGCGCCATCAGAACGCTCCCTAGACAATTAAATTAATATACGAAATTACGAGATGATTTTTATTGTTTTGGTTAGTCCATTAGAGGCGAAAAAAGGAACGAGAAGGAATTCGACCATGGCATTTTGGAAGGAAACATCTTCGCATTCACCTGGAGTGATTTGGGGAAACCATGGAAAAGTGAAATCAGGGTGGACGGACTGGGATTCGAAATGCAAGACCGAGCATGGTGGGTGAACGGTCAACACTCTGGCCTCGCAATTCGGGAGCACGCCGGTTCGAATGCCCGTCCGGGCATCCAGATTTGGGTGTTCCATGGTTTCCCCAAACCATTCCAGGCGAATGCCGGTATGTTTCCTTCAAAAGGCCGTGCCCGTTCCTTGTCCTCAGTTCCATCCCGCCTCTAATTTAAAAAAAAAAAAAAAAAAAAAAAATTTACTGTCATTTAATATTAATTAAGTCTGGTACTAGATCTGGTAATTCGTACAATGCCTTCCATCAGTTGGGGAAGCCACTGCATTAAGCACCCAAAGGGTGTCCTCTCAAATTACAATTAGAATATTGTTGATGGAACGGAAGAGATGGCACAAAAATGCTCACGAAGAAGCAAGAAGAGAGCAGGACAGACCCTAATAAATCAAATAAACAGGAAATGCAGGAAAGCAACAGAACAGTGAGTGCAAGAAAAGTGCGAAAAAGTAGAAAAGTAGAAAAGAAAACAGGTGTAGGTAGACGTGGCCTACAGGAGGATCATACATAACTTTCGAGAAACAAATAAAAGATTTATAAACATTAAAACTGATATAGCTAATCCATAGAAGGAAAACAAATAGAAACTCAATAATCAGGATGATTTTAACAGTAGTGAACTGGAAAAAGAAGGCGATTACGACGTCGATGACTTAAGAGCTTTGACGGATTTGAACTCAAATAGACGGCTGGAATTGATAAGATTCCTGCAAAAGTTCTGAAATCCCTAGGGGTAGAAGGAATACATAGATTATTCAAACTAATATCAAACAGTTTGAAACAGGAGAGATTCCAACTGATTTTAATAAAAGTACTATCACCACACTTCTGAAGAAAGCACAAGCCGACAAATGTGAGAACTATGGCAGTATGTCTCTAACATGACGTTTCTTCAAGATTACTGACCAGGATAATACACAGAAGAATACAAAGGATAGAATAATAGATAGTAGGTGACGTTCTGTTTGGGTTTAGGAAAAAGAGAAACAATTCTGGTCTTGCGATTAATACTTGAAGGGAGTATCAAGAAAAAAAAAAGATACGTTTATAGCCTTTTTTGATTTGGAAAAAGCTTTTGATAATGTTAGGTGGGACAAGATTTATAAAAGTCAAGCATAAAATATAGACATAGAAGAATGCTTTATAATCTAAATAAAATCAACAACCAAAGTAGAGACTCACGAGACACATGCATCAGTTAAAGAGGGTGCAAAACAAGGTTGTAGACTATCTCCACTAATATCCAATTTATATGTAGAGGAAGCAACGAAGATAGGAAAAGAGAACTCTGGATGTGGTATAACTGTTCAAGCAGAAAAAATCAGTATGCTGCGATGTGCTGATGACATTAATCTGTTAGCAGAACAGACAGGATCTTGAGAAGTTACTGAATGACATGCACAAAATCCTGAAGGAGGATTTTGGGCTAAATGCATCCAAAGCGAGACATAAGTGATGTAATATACCAGAAATGAGAGCAATAATAGTTGATCAAATATAAAAACAGGATCGGATGTACTAGAAGAAGTAAGGTAATTTTGTTATTTAGGAAATAAAATTACAACTGATGGTCGAAGCAAGAATGATGATAAAAGGAAGTAGCTTTAGCAAAAAGGGCCTTCGTGGAAAAGAAAAATCTCTCAGTTTCAAACATTGATCTAAGATTTAAAAAGTACTTTGCAAAACTCTATATTTGGAGCACAGAGCTTTATGATAGCGAAGCATGGACTTTAAGAATATCGGTGACAGAAAAAGTAAAATTGAAGCTTTTGAAATATGATTCTATAGAAGGATGCTGAAATTTAAGTGGACAGATAAAGTACGGAATGAACGTGTTTTTAGGGATGATGGATGGGGAGAGAAGTTGCGAAAGACTCTCGCAGAAAGAAGAGACAGGATGATTTTTTAGTGGAGGAAACAATCGAAGGAAAGAGCTGTAGAAGTAGACAAAGGTAAGAATTTGTGAAGTAGATTATAAAGACGTAGGTTATAAGGCGTATGTTGATATGGTGCGGTTAACGCAAGATCGAAAGAGACGGAGAATCGAATCAAACCAGTCAAGTGACTGACAGTTGACAGGAAAAAAAAGTTATTCGACAGTTGGATAGCGAGCACTTAATCGCTACACTGCCGAGATTTACCGAGCATCATTATTTAAAGAGTTTGGTTTGTTAGTTGAACTTCAGAGAGAGTTCTGACTGACTCTTCTTTCGTTAATACATTCATAAAGCCATCGGCAGTAAGAGAAGGTCGTTAAGACCTCTGCCTTGAAAATGCAGTGTCGCCGGTACTGCCAGGAAATTTTATGAGCACTTAGCTTATTGTAATCTCAGGCAAGGCGTTGTAATCTTAAACTCTGTCACTAGTTCGTAAAAGTCCACGAATTTACTAAGTTTTTTAGGGAATTGTGTGTCGAGAGAACCCTTATTACGCCTGCTTTTAACTATTTGATGAGCAGCGACAAATAATTGAAGAAGAAATGTTCACACCCATCGGGAAAGCCGCACCTCCCGATGATACTACGAGTATATGGCGCAACCTTCAGGATACTCAAACCACCTGAAAATATTCGAGGAACGTCGTCCGCTTTAAATAATAAAAGTTTGCTATTATTTAGCAATTATTTATTATTGCCACTTTAAAAAATAAAAAAAGACTCAGTGAACAACTTCATTCTGTAAAAATTTCAAAGATTTCAACAAAGTCGAACTTAATGTAGTTTGAAATTTGTTGTCGCTATTGCAATACATTCACTCTGCTTAGTTCGTAAAAAATTTTCTCTGTCGCCTTACAATATTCTCCACGCTGGCCCTACTATTTCTTCAAACAATATTCCTATGCCAAGGTAGAGACAAAAGCCACGTCGGGCTACGTGGGGGTTCACAGGAGGCCACAATGGAGCTACGTGGTTTATGGACGCTCCCTAAACTACTAGCCGCTACTGTTTGTCTTTCCATCCTTCTCCAATTCCTGAACCTATAAATACCCTTTTGCTGTTATCACGTCATTATTTGTGCAAGTGTCGTTATGTTTTCTACAAAATCTGTTTCTCATTTCCTCCAAGTGATTAGTTAACAGCATTGGGTCCAAAGCTTCTACAGATTGCATCATATGCCGAAAAACCAGTAATAATTTATATTTACAAATTCCTCGTGGCATTACACATTACCCACATCAATAGTAAATTTCACATAGTGATAAACCAAAATTTCACTGAATAATCTTTACTTACAAATGAAAATAACAAAAGTAATTGAAAAAGGTTTATTCTCACAAAACAGTAATTCCTTAGCCAGTGAAAACCAATAATTCTATTAGAATACTAATAACACAACCAGTTTGGAACATTATAAAATACAAGGCTAGAAAATTAATATTGTTTAGATTAATGAAGAAAAGGAGTTGATCGCTATTTATTAGATTTACTTGTCAAAATCATGGTACAGTAAAAAAAAAAAAAAAAAAAAAAAAAAAAAAAAAAAAAAAAAAAAAAAAAAAATCTTTCATCTCTCCCTGTCTTGAATAAATTTATGTTATCCACTAATTTATTCATACCCGTCCTTTCGCTCTTTATATGCTGTCTATTATCAGCTTCCTTCCAGCAAAGTCATATTTCAAAGAATGTAACTTTTTCCCACATCTTGAGTATTCAAGATTTAGTTCAATAAACCTCTGCAAGTACACTGCTTCAGGAGAACGTGCCTTACAATTCCCTCCGACCATCAAGATTTCGGTTTTCCTTGTTCCCTGTAATCACCGCAGCCCAGGTCCTTTAACAAGTTATGGCAGAGTTCCTTCCCTTTCCTCGCTTCTAATCTTTCCCGCTTCTGTTAACCTCAACTTTGACGAGGCGTAAAGCCATAAGACTAAAAAATCTGATGGTAACTAGTTCGTCGAGATGTTTGAAATTTCCTGTTGAACAAAGCTATTTTTGTTGATGCTATTTTGTTTCTTGTACCTGTAATATTACGAAATACATATCAGGATTCTCCTACTTCCTGTGTTACGTCTGATACTGTTATGAGGGTTCTGTAACTTCTGAGTTCCGTGGTATCTTCATAATTTTTGAACTGTTTTACTAATAAATTTGTAACTGTGATCTAGATTAGATTAGATATGTTCACTTTCATCCCACATGAGAACAGTCTCGGAGATGTGGAACAATGCATACACTTATTGACAAATCAATAATATTACCAACAACCACAACCAAATAGTAGCTTAAAAACTCATTGTAATCTAAAAATACATATTTTCCCATGCTACTTACCATAAATGAGGGAAATTTCCAGATAACGTAATTGATGCAGTTGTAAATGGTTTCAACACAAAAGCACCATAAACCATTTTAGTTATTATGAACAATGTTGTCACCCTATCCTTCCATACACGAAATACGTATGCTGTATTTTCTGTCATTCTTAGTTGCCAAATTTCAAGAATAAAATAGGTTCTGAATCAGTTTGGATTTAAAGTTCTTAGATCTTTATAAACAGCATTTTATTTCTTGTGGTAGGACATTGATTAAAGATGCTCCAGTGAATCTTCTTCCTTTCTCTTTCGTTCTTACAAACCTGTACACAACTAAAACATAAAATGAAGGAAAATCATTTGGTGGAGAATAATTTCAGATGATTTAGTGGGGGACTGAAAAAAGGATCTCCTACAGATAATCTCCATGAATATCAAATGAAAAATGGAAATCCGCTAGATCTCAAGAGATTTCGATTTTCCTTTTTATCCCACTAATTTTTAGAAGTTTTCGCCGAAAAACCGTATAAAAAATTCCATACCCCCTTTATTTCCGAAACTACTGCACCCAAAACTCTTTTTAAATTATACAGTGATATACAGCCTGATAAAGTTTACAGAAAAAATATAGCGATGTTGCTGAAGTTTACTGTTTTCGCAAAATAAGTGAATGAGTGATGGAACAATTTCGATAGGCCCTACTTCAGAAGATAATTTTTTCAACAAAACTCATTTGCATCATTCAATGCACAGTTTTATGAACTGGTTAATAAAAATGTAAAAATATTTTGCTTGAAAATATTACAAATTTTTCAAAGACGCACAGTATTTTTTTTAAATTTGTTTTTATATGTATAAAGCATTAAAAAATACAATTACATATAACGAACTCTATTTAAAATAACATGTTATAGATTATTAAAAAAACTACTTTATTTATTATTAAAATCAATTTAAAATCCAATCTGTGTTTGAATATATCAGAGAACAATTCAGCAAATGGAAGGAAGGCACAAGTACAGTAGAGTCAAGGTTGGAAGAGTTCAAGGAGATAATAACAAGGGCGGAAGAAAAATTTATTCCAAGGCAGAAAAAAAGGGAAGTAGAGAATCTATGTACTATAATAGGGAAGTGAGGAGGTTAAAGAGGTTGGTAAGAAGAGAACATAACAGAGTTAAGAGACAGCAGAGTAGTAGGGAATATTTAAAACAACTAAACAAGGACTTAATAACAGCAAAGCAAGTGGCTAAAGATAGGTTTATGGAGAGTATTGTCAGTGCAGGAATCCCAAAGATAGGTTTATGAAGAATATTGTCAGTGCAGGAATCCCCAGTATGCGAGAGCCTCTCATACCAGACAATGAAAGTTTTATATGTAGACTACTGGTATTTTTATAACTTCTGCAGGTTTTCATGATTTTCTCATGTTTCTGCTTATATCATGTCAGCATTCTTCTCCCAATATTTCCTTAATTCATTTATTAGTAGATAGTAACCCTGAGACACGTATATTGCAGTTATAATGCACGGCTTTGGTCTTCTTGTGAACACGCAGATTGTTTGAAGTTTTACAGGAAAGGAGTAGCTTCTTTGTAAAATACAGTCGACTGAGTATGGAAGCGTCTGCCCCGTCGACGCAACGCTGCAGATATTGCTGTCGAAGCGTATTTCGCAACACCAGCCTCCTTTGTCTTCGTAATTAGCTTTTTAATTAATTTTTGCCGGTGAGGCGCAGCCCAGAGTCATAAATACCAGAAGGAAATGTTTTGTATGAGCTCTAGTGTCCGTGAGTGGTGGGGAAGAAGCTCGGGGTGACGAAGGAATGTGTGAGTGTGGCACAATAGACTCAATTGTGTTAGTACGGTATACAGTAAATATGGATGGAGCATAGTTTTTACGCATTTTTTTATTATTATTTTCAATCAAAGTGGCTTGTGAGTCATTAGAACAAAGCTACACATATTTTTCCCTGTATTTTCTTTTTGTTTCGGAAGAATTTCACTGCTTTCCCATTAAGTGGTTATTGATAATAGAACCGGGAAGAGATTATAGACTACGAAAAGGAATTAAATTTGCCACAGTTAATATTTGGAGGGGTCCTGCATTCAAAAGAAATAATTTAGGGAAACCAAGGAAGCGTTCGCTCCATCGCAATTTAATTTAATTAAATCCAAATCTGGATAGCCAGACCGAGCTCTAACATCTCACCCACCAGGCTCAGTGAAAGATTTCCTTACTCTGCAAAACAGATACCTGTTTCGGCTTTCGGCTATTACCTCATCATATGATGAAAATCTCTTTCCTGCCTTCCATTTTCTAAAGTTGCAGAGATAATAAATTCAGACAACCAGATCTGGAGAGGGCAGTTTTCAAAAGAATAAATGCCATAATAAAACAGTTATAATTGCAGAAGTTCTAGCTGGCGCGTTGTAGTGATAAAAAAGAATCTTGTTTACTCTGAGTGTGGTCGTTACTGGTTAAATGGTCCAGCAAAACGTATAAAATACACATATCATTGTTTTACCATTCACCAAGGCTATGCAATGGACATTTCTGAAGACGGTAGCCATAACCTTCCTTATTGAAAGAAATGGCTACGATTCCCTTAGAGCTCATTCCATTGTTATGATTGTTCCTTCGTTGCTGGAGTTTTGTTGCTGTTGCAAAAACTGATTTGCCATCAGCTCTGGCCTTTTCGTTTTTGATTTGGTATGACCAATGGCGGCATTTCATATTTAAATGATCATTTAATGCCACTTAGGAAGCAGTAGCTTTACGAGATTCAAATACCCTCCCTTTGTAATCGACTATCGTCATATCATGAATGCTTCTTGTAACAATTTCGGGGTTAGACACCTACATATGACGTCACTGAAGTTCATTTTCTCTTATGCTCACGTGAACATTTTGGATGTGGCGAAGCGACTTGAAAACCTTTAACAGTGTATTCCTTTTTTTGTCGACGTCGAAGTAATTAGAGATGGGAAAGGACTACAAGGAATTCAATCATTGCATTTTGAAGGAATCATCCTGGTACTCGGCTGGAGTACCATGAAAATCAAAAATATGGATGGCCGGACTGTGATTCGAATTTCGAACCCGCGTTCTCCCGAATGCGAGGCCGCAGCTTACCGCTCACGCAACGCTCATCTCATAAATATCAAAAAATTTTGAGTTATGCAGAACTCATAATATGCAAATGACATATGATAGCCAAAACTTTGCATTTTCGCTTGTTTCTCCTAACATAAGTTCATACATTTATTTTATTCCGTTTACACCTAAAAAATTTTTTTTCTTCAATGAAATGTAGCACGATGTGAAAATATTTTACAATTTCTGGTACAGACGCACCAATGTCATTAATGGAAATGATAGGAGCATCTGACTATAGTTTGAAGTGTTAAAGAGGCAGATTCGATAGTTTCTAATATTATATTTGTTATGGAGTAAAAAGAAAAATCAAGTGAAAAATATTTTAATTTCCTCTCAAGCCTTATAGTCTCCAACATAACATTTTGTATTTACTGCTATATTGCTGTGAACATTTAATACGGAGTGTTTAACTCCATCCTGTGCGAAAATTGACGATTTAAGACACACATGAATATTGTGTTTATCACTGGTGTTGTGATTATTTATTTTAGATAGTGAAAAGTATTTGAATAATAAAGCCATTAATGAATGAACGTATTCGGAAGTGTCTCTTGCCTTTTTGTTGCTATTTTAAAACATGTTCGTGAGACAGGTTCAATGGTATAATAGTATGGTGATGACTTCCCCGTTATATTATCCCAGCTCCGTGCTTTTCGGAACACCTTTTAAGTAACTTAGAGCTTTCTATATACAATTATCAATAAAATTCAAAGTTGACATGGGTAAAAGATTAATAATGCTGGTCCCAGTACAGAAGCTTGAGGACCACTATATTAAATAGTCCAATAACATGATATATGGAGAAATTAGAAACATATGGCCAGTTACATAGGAGGTAACTGTCTAATCTTTCAGTTGATTAATAAAATATCTTTAATGTTTTGCTTATCAAGATTCAGCGATTGAACGGTATGTTTAGATATTCGGAGACTTGTGCGTCTGAACGACTCAGACTGCACACTCGTTTGTGTCTATTTTTACAACGCGACTACTATACTGGGAACCACTCTGGAGAATGAGAGACAGCGTCTAACAACGGACTGTCTAACCCAAACAGCCTTTACGATAGACATCTCGTATCTCAAAATACACTATCACGGGGGTTCTCGAAATGTCGGAAAAATTCTTCATACCTTACTTACATGGACCTAATTTTTAACTAGATTGTAAACTTTTAACGTGTTGAACATATTATGTTATACCATTATAACATAATAATTCTAAAAGTATGTTTTGAATTCCTGCAGAAACACAGTTGTGAATTTAGAAACGAACAATTTAAATGAATTACATATTGAACTGGAAAAAATTTTACTGGCTTATTTTTTATAAATTATAATGCTTTATTTCTCATGTCGGAGTTGCAGTGTTCATGCACTCGTTCGACAACACTTTATAACACAAAGCACTCTGTGGCTTGTGTTCACCTTCATCACAGCATCCTAACTGCAGACAGGAATGGTCATATTCCTTACTGTTTTTTTTTAACTTCTTACTTAAACTTTAATACCGAAAATACCGCGTTTACTGGCCGTTACAACAGGCAGTTAGAAGTAGCAGTGTATGTATCACTTCCTTTTCTGTTCAAAGTAACTATTGTAGCTTATTTTTTGGTTATTAAAAGTTTTAGGAAAAATAATATTAGAAGTTGAGTTAATTCTCTCGACATACTTTGTACAACTATAATTTAGCACACTGAAGATTACTGAGCTTTAATTGAGGGAGAAAACCATCAGAATGATGAAATATTGTGAGCACATGTTTAGTCCCAAAAATATGAAAAGTTTCAGAATGAAGGCCGCTTCCACGAACAGACTTTCCTATACTCTAGTTGCCTTGACGAGTCAATATAAAGGAACACGTGTCACTTGCCAAGTCGTTAGTCGCTGCAGGCATCACTTCACTATCGACATGCTCGCACACAATAAAATGAAATAAACAAGACGTTTTATGTTGTTGCTTGTTTTTTTTTTTTTTTTTTTTTTTTTTTTGCCCAGCTAAAATGTCGTGGAGATATTTACGTCAGAATTACGGCTGTGAAAACAGCAAAATCTTAAATTGTACTTTTTTAAATTATTTTGCATAATAAAGATTGGTATATATTGCTTAAATTATAACTTTTGTCAGGGGTACATTTTCTGTTTTGTATATACATTTCTGTATCAATGAACATATAATGTGGTGACTGTCGTAGGGTTGTTAAGCGGGAAAAAGTTGTGATAACCGTGGATTTCATTTTCTTTTAAAATGTTGCTACATGAAACATGAAAATTAGGTTCGTATTCCTTGGAGCTATTTGCCTTGCAACAGTAGAACTGAAAAGGGAACATAGGGAATCTCTTGTATCGAATCTACAGTGACCGAATTAATTGAAGAATCCAATGTTTTGATAACTGAAAAAGACGCATTAAATGTTGAGGAATTCCAGTGGTCTGCAGCTAAAACTGGAGGGAGGTAGCAGAAACTGCTTTCCAAAACTTACTTTAGAATTTTAACTAGAGTAATTAAAGAAGCTAAGCACTTGGCCATAAACTGTGAGATTAGTAGGTCAGATAATAAGATTAAGAAAGCTTTGGAACATTATTAAAAAAGAAACAACGGTATCATCCCACAAACATAATCCTATAACTCAATGCATTAACCATAAACTTGTAAATGACACCTCTTCTGTAGAATGTGCTTTTAATACTACAGGTACTTATTAATGGTTGCTGAATAAATAGAAGGGACATTTATTAGCGATTCAGATGCTGTAGCAATAAATATACTTGTCATCGAAAACAGCATGTAAGTATTTGTTTCCCACTAGTCAAAATAAAACAGAAAAATTTTAAATCCCTCAAAACTAAAAGTCATTGGATTAGGATAATATTTCATCCTATATTCTGTACCAGCATTAGCTGAATAATATTGGTAATAGCTCTTTTGAAGTAGGTACCTTTGCTGAATCACTCAAGAAGTCAATAATCAAACCACTTTATAAGTAGGTTTATAACTAAAAAAACAGCGAATTATAGACCCGTATCACTTATTTTAACATTTTCAAAGGTCTTCAACAAAGCAATGAACAAAAGGATGTATTCTCAACTACATATTAATGATCTACTCATTAAAGCACGATTCGCTTTTAGAAACGATGATTCGATGGAATCAGCAAGTTTTGCTTTTATAGACAACATATTGGAAACATTGCATAAAAAATTAAATTCCCTAGGTATATTTTGTGATCTGTCTATAGACTTTGTGTTGATCACGAGATGCTCAAAGATAAAGTAGAGTATTGTGGTATTAATGAACTTGAAAGCTGTTAATAGTGGAAAGGTTATAAATTCAGAATGGGGAATAGTTAAATATGGTGTACCTCAACTCTTTGCCCTCTGCTGTTCTTAATTTATATCAGTGATCTTCCACGACTACTAGATCAATGCGAATATATGGCGCTTTTTGCGAATGATACTAGCATATCATTTAACCACATATCTGTACAAAATCTTGAAAACTTAGCAATTGATGCTGTAAAGAAAATTAAAAGATTGTTCAAATCAAATAAATTAAGATTAGTATAGAAAAGCCACAATTACTTCAATTTGTTACAAAAATGTAGAAGGGCAGGAAAAGCAATCAATGAGAGCATTTTCACAAAATTGGGTAGGTGTGTAGATAGATAACAACTTTAACTGGAAGTAAAAACCTTTTTTTTAAAAAATAAACAAAACTTAATTGTGCATCATTTTAATTGAGGTTAAAGGCTTGTAAAGCTGAGAAATAAAGAAGGAAGTTGGTATATTTTGCATGTTTTCACTCCCTACTCACTTATAGCATCTCATTCTAGGGAAACTCTTCACATGCACGAAAGATTTTTAAATCACAAAAACGTGCTGTAAGAATCGTGCGGAAATATGTTTAAAAATCTAGGTGTACTTACAATGCCAGCACATTATATATTATATATAAATTAACTGGAAAATCCTGGAAATTTCATTCTTAATGCCGACCTAGCTATTATACCAGGAATAGATATACAGTACTATTCATTGTCAATTGTTCAGAAATGTATAATATACAATAACAAATAAAAGTTGTCTACGAAAATCTAATTACTTCAAATCCAAATTTAAAGAATCCATTTTACTCCGTGAAAGAATTTTCTTCTTGGAATTTGGTAACCAAGGATGGCTGAGAAAATATTATATTCGTTTATTTCATGTGTGGAATAGGAAGATGACAAAGTTATTCACGATTATTAAACACTTTGTGTTGAAACCCTTTACAGATGAAGCAATTACATTGTATGAAAATTGCTTTAATATATAGTAAATAATATGGGATAGTAAGTATTTGCAATATACAATTGAAATTGATTTTACTATTGGGTTTTTAAGTAGCTAATCGGTTATCAGTAGTTTTTAATATTATTGATTTGTTCATAATTATATATACTGTTTTATATCCCCGAGACTGTTTTCACATGGTATCAAAGTGAACATATCCAATCTAATCTTGTATACAGCCTGCTGGAACATGGCGCAACCACATGTATAATACATGTCGTACCAGAATGACTCGCGGAAATCAGTACACTCCTCAAACCATACAACTCCACCCTTGAAAATGTCTCATCAGTAACCCACTGGCGGATCTACGAATTTTACCCAGCCGGGGAAAAAACTTGAGATTGCTGCCGCTTCAAACATGATTTTGCCACCCCCCCCCCCCCCCCCGAAGTTGCCGCCCGGGGAAAGCGCCCCTGTTTGACCTCTCCCCCCCTTTTGCAGGTTAAACCTAAACCTCGTGTTCTAACGCAACTCATATTGTGTACGAAATGAAATCTTGTCGGAAAACCTTTAAAATTAAGAAAGAGTTTTCGGATCAGTGGTATGGGAGTATGGGACCTGTAGGAGGAATTATATGTTTTACCTTTTTCTTCAAAAAGTACAGATTGTGGGGTAAAGAAAAGTCTAACGATTTTCGGAATCGATGGTTTTCTACCTTTCATTTGATATTAGTCACAAAAATATTTAAAGATCTTTCAGCTCCCCTCTAAACAGCTTATAATTATCTTCACACTCTTAGTGTTCAAAATTTTGTTTTATAAGAACTTAAAACAGTACACAAATAGAAATTTCTAAGAGCTCAGATGTAATGAGGGTGATACAGACAGACAAATGACTAATTTGACAAGGGTTCCATTTTCTGTTCAGAGGGTGCAGTCAGTTGCAGTGAATTTTTCCAGACGTTACCACTATTATAAAATGCGACGATATCTGCGCAGAACTCAGTCGTGCCTACGGATTCCAGGCTTATCTTATCGCTTCATTCCTTCCCCCATCCTTCCATCCTGCAGCAGTCTTTCGTAACTAGAACTTCCGGTGATGCAACGCTCAGTTCTCCAGACTACAGCAACAGTACAGCGGGCGTTTCGTAATAAGCATGGAATACTTTGGTAATCATTCAGTAACTAAATCTACGGTTAAGGTGTTCACATGAAGCCTACTTTCTCTGCATTCCTGCAGAATACAGATTGAGACCGAGCGTGGTGGGTGAACGGTTAACGTCCTGGACACGCATTCGGGAGGACGCCGGTTCGAATCCCCGTCCGTGCATCAAGATTTGGGTTTCCCCAAATCACTCCAGGCGAATGCTGGGATGCATCCTTCAAAAAGGCCGAATTCCTTCCCGTTCCTTGTCCGCAGTCCCGTTCTGCCCCTAATGACCCCGACGTTGACAAGGCATAAAGGCATACCTAAAAAAAAAAAAAATAAATTGATGTGCCCAGTAGAGATCACTGGAATCGCTATCCGATCATCCAGAAAAAGGTCAACCGATAGCCCAAAATTTCTAGTTGGAGTCTGAGGCTAAGTCCAGTGGAAAAATAAATATTAAACGTTTCAGTACATTTACTGGAAAAATTTTATTACAGTTTTAGAATGTTACCTCACATAATCAGCATATTTAACAAATATCATAGCTGCATATTTAACAAAACTGGATTCTCCTTTATAAATTTTGAAAAATTACAGGCACTTGAATAAGAAAATTTCTGGACGTGGCAAAAGAGTAGTGCCTAATTCAAAATAATTGTGAGCAAACCAAAAGATAATCCATGTGGTGGGGAGGAATTGAAACAACAGACTCAAACAAAAATTGACTTTGGAAAATGTGTCTAAAAAACAAATACTCGGCGAAACTGAATAAAATTCAAATGGTGCTAGTAATAACCAGCCTTTTACAGAACGAAACGAAATACATTTCAAATGTAATAAGAGTGCGCTTTACTTGTGAATAAATTAGAGTATTAATGGTACTGCAATAAGCTTTATCATCACGCGGGAGGAGTGTGTGGGTTGACCCTCTAGACAGGTATTATCGACAAAGAGGCGCCTTCCATCCGACACAAAAGCGGTTTTGAAGGGAGTGCTTGGATAGCGTTAAACCCCGTTAGGTGAGGTGATCCTCGCAGGTATTCGGCCGAGTGAACACGTCAATTCACAACGACAGTAGTTGACCCAAGGGAATTAGAGGAATCTGCTAATAAGCCTGCAAAGTAAGAGTCGAAAATAACAATGTTGGCCAATATCTCTACAGAAAGTTTGGTGGGAGAGAGTTTGCCAATAATAATCTTATATTTAAAACCTCTCATGCCTTTTTTGCAAATTCTGTTCATATGTGATTCCAGAAACGCTACCATTGTTGATTAAAAAAAGACGCTGGAGGGAGAGAAGGGAGTAGTGAGCTTCTAACCATCAGGATGGCTGGTCGGAAATCGTGAGCTGATGGTATTACATTATCACACTTGAAGTTTTCAACGTTTTGTATCCCATATTAGCTTGTGCGGGCTTACGAACATCAGATAAGTGGTCGTGCTGCTGATGACAGTTGCAACTATATATGGTAAAAGTGCTCATCTTTTGCCGGACTCACAAATCATTACTCGCCCGTATAACGCACGCTGTGACGCTTTGAGAGTAGGATCCCATCCTTTATCGATTGTATAAAATTTAGCTAATGATATTGCCGAGAGCAAAGAAAACTTTAGCTACCAAGAATGAACTTTAGTTATCGCGCTTTTGAATTAATGTACGGCATACCCAGTTACCCTCATATGAAGTTTTATTCAATTTTAGGATGTTACGGCCTTTCTAGTAAGGGAAGGTATTGATTTTTGAACTTTTGATTGTTTACAAATAATTAACGATAAATATACCTTTGTTTGTTGATCATATGTTCATTTATGAAATAGATTGGTCAGGTTATGACCCATGTCCAGATCGTACAGATATCGCTTTTAAATTCACACCTCTTTCGCAATAATTAAATCAAAGTTAACTAATCATAATTACAACAAAATAAGATCCATAAAACCATTCCTATTACGACCATTCTTGACTCTATCCAGTCGGAAAATTTAGAAGGAGAAAGAATTTCTTCTATCCTGTACTTTGCAAGTCATGTAAGAAATGCATAATTTTTAATATTATATCATATTTAATTATTAAAAATCTTTCAAATAATGTACGAGTTTCGACCATAGTATTCAGGATATCCTCATCGGGTGTCCTTTTTACAGCCTAACCCTGAAATTTTTTTATGAAACAGAGGCTACATCTATCTTACCACCTATTTTCTTCTAATTCTCTCCTGTGTGCATTCTTCCGGGGCTCTTCTACAACAACATGTCCACACAACTTAAGCCGATACACTCAATTGTCTTTTTATTTCCCCATTTGATATGTCTTTCATTTTAGATATCCTTGCACTTCCAATCAACTTCAAAAATCTTCGCTGTTAAAAAGTAAAGTATAAATACAGACACTGAAAGCAGGATTAAAAGAAATTCATTGTCATTTAGTATCAAAGAGAGGCCAAATGATCTTTAGAAGGAAATCTTTCTGAATGAATTATTTATACACCTTAGTTCCATTTTATTCTTTAATAGTTAATTCACGCTAGGGTAGTAAGGACCTACAGATCATTAAACAGAAAAACGTTAGTCACACGCAACCTTTTGATACAAGTGGTAATTTAGAAATAATCAAACGTCTTCGAGACATTTTGCTTTTACTAGGTTCTTCCTAACATTCCACCTTCACTATGTACTCGTACTTCCTATGAGAAGCAACAGATAAAAATAAAATGGAAATAAAAATGTGAAAACTAAAAACTGAAAATATTACACTAAACACTGACAGATATAGATAAAATGTATTATTTTAGGTATCTACATAACAGTGGCGAAAACTTTATATAACTACAGAAGTAACATACAAGGCTGAGAAATATGGATCTAACTTAACTAAATTTTGGAATTTGGAGAGACAGAAGCTGCATAACGTAATAACGTAGAAGGTATACGATCATGAGGTATTTGATTAAAGATATAACAATTTCCTCCAATCTTGCCTTCGGTTGAAACAATCAATTTTTTAACCGCTGAGAAAAAAAGTAAGATACTTTATAAGATCGACTGTTATCAGAGTAAGAGTATAAATTACCATACTGTATTAAACTAGGACAAAGAACTTGTTTAACTTACTTTTCAGATGCTTCCAAGTGGTACAGTATTAAGAAAACAGACTAATTTATTGGACATCGCATTTTTTCTGTCTGCTTTTTTTATGGTTTTAAACCTCGACAACGTGGAGCTCATAAGAAATGTGACAAGATTGTGGATTAGGAACAGAAAGGAATTCGGCCAAGGCGTTTTGAAACCATGGAAAACCGAAATCTGAATGCCTGGACGGGGATTCGAAACAGCGAACTCCCGAATCCGAGGCCAGAGCATTATCGATCACACGGTAGGCCTATGCTTAGTTTGTTGTTAGTGATACTACGATCTATAGTAAGAAAATATTTTGATTTTGTAGTATGGCTGGACACAGCTCAGTCGAAAATCCGTTGATGAATGTATGAGTGTGTTTCATACATAAAAATACTAGCATCCGCCCGCAAAGACAAAAGTGTGTGGTCTAATGCGTGTACTGTAGTGTTTTCTGTTATTTTCTAGTAGCTCGATGAAGGCAAAAAATCCTAAATGCAAGAAGTCTCCATTCTTCTAACCTCTTTATCATTTTGGATGACTACAGAAACTTTAGTTAGATACTACCCGAGATTTGTAATGCTGTCTTTATTGTAAAGAACAGAAAAACACGTTTCGTGCAGTTTAAGCCGACAGATTAAATATATTTAAAGATGGCTTAGCGGAAGGTTTCTTTAATACGATTAACGCGCAATCACGGAAACAACACGTTATCACTCTCAGTATCAATGATTTAATTTAGTTTAATTGCGATGGGGCACACACGTTCCAGTGGTAACGTCCCTAGACATCAATTATTCCCCTTTACTTTTTCCCTTTACCAATTTCAACTTTAAGTTCTTTAGCGTTTATGGTAAACTATTCATCATTCCTTTTTGTAATTAATTCCAATCCTTGACCCCTTACCTACAAAATAAAATCTTCCCACACACCTATGCTTGAAATCAAGTGCAATTTGTGGTCATGGTCATTTTTTCCCTTCCATGCACTACTCCTAATTCTTCCACCAATATCTTTCCACGCCTCATCACCAATATACGCCTAGTGCATTCACGTGATTCTCTTCACCCTTCTCCTGTCTTGCAATAAATCCCATTCCTTGCTCCTTTACCATATCAGTTACTGATTGTATTCTGCGGTAAATTCCAGAGACAAATCTAGTAGCCCTTCTTTGCACACCCTCCAACTCAAAATGTGGATCACATACTACACTACCATATTCAAGTAATGGCTTGACGAACGTTTTGTAACGTAATTCCCCTACTTCCCCTCACCACTGTCTCCAACAAAAAAGGACTTTGAAAACTTTTCCTACTATCTGACCTCTGTTTCCTGCCTCTTTGACTTTGTTATCAATTGCTATACCAAGTTTTCTATCTGTGTACCTAATATGCTGACTCTTCTTTGCATTAATCTTCATCCCATGTTAACCTATCCACCTAGATATCCTGTCCAGATCACCCTGCAGCTGTTTACAGTCATCTACAGTTTTGATCCTCTTCTATAGCATTATGTCGTCTGCAAACAATCTAACCCACCATCACAAACATTCATTAGAATGACGGGTAGCAATGGTCCCAATATATTTTTATTTTTTTGTTGACAACAATAAATGAATACACTAATGTCAACTTTCAAAGGTCGCTGAATATATTTTAAGCCTAACACTAATGTTTTAAAGTCGCTGAACAGATTTCTGAATAACTGTTGCTGCGTGTAACCAGAACATTAATAAGGAAAATTTAAGAAAGTATAGTACCAATGGATGTGGACAAGCCTAACAAAGCTGACGATACCAAACATAAAACATTTGTGTAGAAATTGTGAACACAATATTTTTTATGGCATTAAATGCAAGGGAGTTGAGGAAGAAAATAATGGCAAACCGTGCCTTGGAGGTGACTGGAAGTGGCCAGGAAACTGAAAACAGTTGAACTGGAAGTATAACCGAGAAAGAAAAACATTGGAACTATGCAGATATTGGAGGTTGGCGGAGATTCATCAACCACTGGAGTGTAAAGTGCTGTAGATGAAACGTGATTGTCTCTGACGAGTCACGTCTGTGGTTAATTACTTGGCTGAGATTAAAGAGGTCCCAGGTTCGCGTCACGGTCGCAGCTTTTATGGGCTCTTAAATGTGACCTTCGTTTGGTTCATGTCAAGTTCGCTAGGACGACCCGTCGTTCAACCTCCATCTAGCAGAAGTGGATGACACACAAAGGGGAAAATATGTCACTAGGTCGTCATCAATCTCTGGACTGGTTTGATTCAATCTTCCGTCTTCTCATCTCAACATACACGTTACAACCTAAGTCTTCAATTATTCGCTTCCTGAGCTACATTTCCATTCCTCAACAGTTCCTTATACTAACAAATTAACCAATCCCGCATGTCTTCAAATTTGTCTACCAATCTTGTCTGCGCTTCCTGTGATACTAATGCACAAACTTCATTCTTCGCCCATCTTTGCGAAACATGTTCGCCTGTACCTCACATAACCACTTAACGTTTAGCAACCTTATATAACACCACATTTTAAATGCTGTAATTTCCTCTTTTTTTGTCAACATCAAACTTCACTTCCATAAACTGAGTAATTCCAGGAATTACTCAATCAATATTAGCAACGAAAATTTTTTCTTTTTCTAAAAAATGCTCTTTTTCAGTGCTATTATGCTTTTAATATCGTCGATCCTTCAACCACTATTTCTAATTTCACTTTCTAATAATTGAATTATTTTACTTCTCCTGTTACAGCTGAATCTGTTTTTTATATTGCATCTACTATTATTGTGACCATTTTTGCAACATTCTAGTATTTTGTTCATGCCATCTAGTAACTTCTCAATATCTTCATTCCATTCTGCTAACAGAACGATGTCACTAACAAAACGCAGCGTAATGATTGTTTACACATGAAAAGTTATGCCACATTAAAATTGACCTTTGCTTCCTTTACTGCCTCCTCTACTTACATCAAAGTTAAATAAGGGATGAGCTATAACCTTAAGTCTTAAAACGTCATAATTCCTTGATCTGAAATTCCAGTTTTAAAGTCAAAATTTCTTCTCTTGTAGCCCTGTTGTTTCTAAATGCAAACTAACTTTTGTTTTTGTTTTGTTTCTTTAATTTTTGTTTATGACATTTCTCTTCAACATTGTCCACATCATGAAAGGTGGGAAAGGATTGGGGCAAGGAACTGGAAGGAATTTGGCCAGGAATACTGTTGTTCAAATCATCACCATCTTATAGTTACGTCTATCGCTATCTTCTGGAGTTAAAGGAGATTTCCTACCTTTTGAAGCAATCATGTTGGCTTTTGCCGGGAGGGAATCCGGGAAAACATGGAAACCGAAATCTGGATGGCCGGACGGAGACTTTAACGCACATCCTCCCGAATGCGAGGCCAGAGCGTTGCCATTCACCCACCACACTCGGTAACTAGTTTCATCTAATGCAGGGGTGGCCAACCAAAATGATCTTGCGGGCCACTTTAGACATGCATCATAACTCCGCGGGCGGCATGTAAAATTATATACCCCATATTAGATTTAGACCCACTAAAAGACATTTTTTGGAGTGAATATAATTTAATTATTTTGTGAACTCATAACTGTAAACTAATAAGTAAAATAGGCAATAACGGTCGTATATTATCAAGATAATTACTTTAAATCAAAGCTAATTTTTTCTCACAATTTCGACATGTAATTTTTTAATATATGGATGGACATAAGATGTAATTTTTTAATATATTGGTTTTCAAAATTTGGTCATTACAAAATAAATACATTTTGTAAAAGTGTGATTAATCTCGAGACCCGTAAAAAATGTTCAAGGCTGGACGCGCGTTGGTCACCCCTGTATCTTCTACTATCCTTTCTGTTCTTCTTTATACTATGCCACTTATTAATTTTGCCAGCTTAAACTTTCTTTGGGAGTGTGAAGATTATCCTTTTATTCAAATCAGTTGGGATCTCCCCTGTTTCGTATGTTTTCGGTAATAGTTTGAATAATAGTTGGACCTCTTATTTTCCTAGATGTTTCAAATGTTCTGCAGGAATTTAATCAGTTTCTACTGCTATATTTAATTTCAAATAATTCAATGCTCTTTCAAGCTTTCTGCTTGAAAACAGGGTCGCCTAAGTTTCAGTTTCACAATCGTCTTCTCTTTCCGGAATACTGTTGTTCAAATCATCATCATCTTATAGTTACGTCTGCTGTCTCTATCTTCTGAAGTTAAAAGAGATTTCTTACCAACACTTAAAATCTTTACATATCTTTCCTCATTTCTTCAAAACACTTTTTTATTCTCCTGTAAGTCGTTTATACTTTACCTAAGACAATTTCTATGTCTACTTCCTCACATAGGATGACGTGGGACTGAATCTAGTTTTCAGCTGCCATTTTTTTTAACTTATGGCTTTAAGTCTTGTCTACGCCGAGGTCATTAGAGGCGGGATGGGAATGGAGACAAGGAACGGGAAGAAGTTTCGGCCATGGTCTTTTTTTTTAATTCATATTGGTATTCGCCTGGAGTTACTTGGGGAAACCATGGAAAACCCGAATCTGGATGCCCGGACGGAGATTCTAACCGATACCCTCCCGAATGCGAGGCCAGAGCATTAATCGCTCACCCACCACGCTCGGTCAGTTGTCCATGGTCTCCCGATCACTCCAGGTGATACCGGGATGGTTCCTTCAAAAGTCCATTGCCTAATTCCTTCCGTTTCCTTGTCCCCAGTTCTTACAAGCGTTTATTGATCATCATGTGGACGAGGCTTAAATAATAAACTTTTCTTTTGTTTTCTAGTATTTCCTGCTTTTTGGATTGCTGAGATATCAGTGCTTCTGTATTCCTGGTTCATCTAGATGATTTTTTTTATTGATTTTTTTGTGGCTTCCGCTATGGCCTATCAGGTTCCAACCTGTTTTGTGTGATCCATGGTTTTGGGACCGTTTCTTTTACAACGTTCTTTTGATTATCAAGTTTATACAAAATTTATCTTTGTGGTTCCTTTGTCCCGTCTTCCGTGTGTACCAACGGTCATGAAGCAACTCGGAGCTAATAGGCAGAGGATGTAATAACCGAATGACTTAGCACCAAGGTCGAAGAGTGAGAGCGTCGCGGAAAAAGGAACAAGGAGCGTGGGGGTCGGTGGTTATGGAGGTATGCCTGCGCGCCATGTGTCGTGCAGACCACGTAAAAACCCGCACCCCGGCGGGGCCCGAGTGGATGGAGATGTTCGCACGCTCCAGAGCCATCATAACTCCACACTCCAGAGGAAACACGCAACCACACTCAGCTCACGACCAAACACCGTCTTACTGTTCTTTCCATTACACTTTCTTCTTTTCTTTACTTTTCCCCTATACAGTCCCGGCGGATTTCAAACGTCAAGTAGATCAACTACAAGAGCTCATTCACAGTTTTTCAAGTAGTGTACAAATAATTTAATTCTTCCTGATCATCCAGGATCCTCCATTTATTCCGATCTTATTATGTTTTTGCTCTGTCTACAATCTTTAGTCTCTCTCCATTTTTTCTGCAAATCATCCTACTGATACTCTACACGACTCCTTATCATCGGGACTTCACATCGCGAAATGATTTTAACCTTTGGTTAATAATTCTTTCCTCCATTTTCTGATCCACCTTCAAGTCTCTACTTGCATCTTAATTTTTGACTTTGTACCTTCTGGTTTTATATATAGCTTATAAAAAAATGCATTTCTGAGACCTTTTAGTATACTTATTTCTGTGCTGTTCAATGAGCAGCTCTCTAAATTGTATGTCAGCACTTACAAATTATCTGCTTAGCTCTACAATTGTTATGACTAACTACGCCTTAGCTTATAGCACAGTAGAAATTACCCCAAACATCTACTTTGTATCAAGCAAAAGTTTTTACTTTACATTATTTCAACATTCCCAATAAAATTGTATGGATACTTCATGCTTACCAGAGAAATGGAAAAGTTCGATATCGTGAAGGAACTAATAAAGCCGAAAAAGTCTAAAGGAACAGGTGTAGATATTACTGGAAAACTGCGATAGTAGTGGCGGTGATAAACAGGGTCGAAAATTATAGGCCTATCAGTTTGACATCAGTGGTAGGTAAATTAATGGATATATATGTATATATATGCAACCACATTAGAAAAGCCTGTGAGGAACGTAAGTGGTTTTCAAGTCGCCAACGTGGCTTTAGGAAAGACGATTCATGTGAATCTCAATTAGTATGCTATATTCAAGATATTTCAGATGAAATGGACAACAGAGGCCAAATAGATAGTGTAGTACTAATCTTTCAAAGACGTTTGACAGAGTGAGCTATAAAATAGTGATAAATAAGGTAAAAAATATTGCAGTGAATGAAAAAATGATTTCTTGAGCAGAAGAATTCTTAAAAAGTAGAAAACAAAAAGTCGGAGTAGGAAATGCACTATCAAAAGAAATGTAAATTAAAATGGGAGTGCCACAAGGTAGAGTATTGGGACAATTGTTATTCGTTATTCTAATGAATGGTTGTGTTAATAGTTTGCTATTAGATGTTAGGTTGTCTGCAAATGGCATAAGGCTTCATATTAATAGGAGAAAAACACTAGAAGACTGTGAACAACTGCAGGGCATTCTGGACAGGATATCTAGCTAGGAAGATCAACATGGGATGAAGATAAATGCAAGGAAGAGTCAACTTATTAGGTACACACTTAAAAATCTAAAGGTTGATTATGATTATAATGTGGGGAAAGAAATGCTTGTTGAAGACTTGAAATGTAAATACCTTGGCATAAAATTTGATGATAAACTCAACTGCGCAGGACGCATTGAACAAGTAGTGGGAAAAAGTTTCAGAGGGCGATGAGGAGTTGTACCAAAGAAATAAGGGAACAGAGTTACAAAAATTTGGTCAGACCATTGCTTTAATATGGTAGTGTAGTACGGAACCCACATTTTGGGTATGAAATATAGCAGTTGCAGGGTGTGCAAAGAAAGGCTGCTAGAATTGTCTCTGGAAATTACCAAGGAACACAGTGAGTAACCTTTATGATAAAAGAGTTGAAATGGGATTAATTGGAAGACAGGAAGAGGGTCATGGGAGTGTACGAGGAATTTCTTTCGTAGGTAAGTTACCAAAAGAAATTATGAATAATTTACCAAAAATGCTGAAAGAATTTAAAGTTGAAATTTGTAGAGGGCAAAGGAGGCGGTTACAGGAAAGGGTAAAAATGGATGTGTAGGCTCCATCGCAATTAAATCAAATTAAACTTAACAATAACCATTTTAGGCGCCCATGCGACATCCATCGGACGACTCACAGAGACTAAATACAGCAACAATTCCAAAGAAACTATTAAACTGTTAAAATTCACATTTTTGCAGTGAGTGCCACTGTGTTTACTCCTATCAGTTTTTATTCTTTCACTAAGAATGCTTATCCACCGAGTGCTTTATTTTCTATGCAGTTTTTTACTTAGAATTACTGAAGAAGGAACAATTGCAGTGGCTGGGGCAAGTGGTGAGAACGGTCGAGGGAATAATGCAGAAGAGAGTGGTACAGATAAAGGAAAAAAGGGCCTGTAGAAATAATACTCACAAGTTGGATTGAACAAGTAGGACACTGGAATTAATGGACTGACGAAAAAACTTGTCAGAACTACCGGAAGAGGTAACATGAAAATTGTTATATCCATAGCTTCCGTTTACTATCTTCTTTTGGCTGTTTCACTGTCTGTATATTTCAACTACAGTGTGATTATACATTTTAACATTGTTTCTCTAAGCCGTGTTGAATAAACAATTTGGTACTCTCCGAGAATAAGAACGAAAATTTTCCCGTTGTGTGTTTGCAATGAACTTTTCACCGTTGTACCGCCGAAAGTTATAATAACGTGGTATTTCGAGAGCTGTCGATCAGTTGACCACTAAAAATGAATTCATATTCATATATATTGATTATTCTTGAAATAATTTACTACCTGTTTCCTTATTTCAGTTAAACTCGATTTCACATTGTTTGATATATAATCTCCTTACACAGAGGTTGGACAAAATAATATGAACACCATACAGTACAGGTTACGTCTTAGCTGACGTGGCAGGTCTTGTAGATTATGTGTCTGTGTATTGTACGCTTTGTTCTGCGATCGGTGAAATGCGTGATCTCTCAGACTTCGAAATAGTGCAAATCGTTGGAGCTCGGTTAGCGGGAGCGTCTGGGAAGAAAACAACTGGACTGTTTAACGTCGCACGAGCGACAGTATCAATGGCAATGACAGCACACACAAAACATAGTAAAACATCGTCGTCAAAGAGGAATAGTGGACGAAAACCAAACTTAACAGTCAGAGATCGACCAACATTGCGCCCAGACAACACAAAACTACCGCTGCAAAAGTGACAGCAGAACTCAACACACACCTGAGTAATACTGTTTCGACAAAAACAGTACGGTGGGAGCTTCACAGAGCTAACATTCACGGAAGGGCTGCAAATGAAAAATCCCTTAAAACGGCAACCAACACTAAGCTGCGAAACAAGTGGTGCCACGAACATAAAAACTGGACACTTGATGATTGGAAGAATGTGGTATGGTCCGATGTCGCATTTTCACATTCTTTCCTACTAACGGTCGGGTTTATGTATGGAGAACCCCGAAAGAAGCCTACGATCCGGACTGCCTGCGTCCTACAGTCAACCATGGAGAAGGTTCCGTTATGATTTGGGCGGCTATATCGTGGTATTCAGCTGGTCCTCTCATTCACATCATTGGCCGGATGACTACGAATGAATATCTCGACATCCTCTATGATGAAGTTCTTACTATGACTAGCATACTGCTGCCAAACACTGCCATCTTCCAAGATGATAATGCGCCCATACACAAAGCCAAAAATGTTTTTTCCTGGTTCGAGGAGCATCAGAATTTCATCAAACATCTTCCCTGGACAGCACAATCGTCAGACCTCATCATAATTGAACCGCTTTGGGAAGTTTTATAGCATAGAATAAGGAGCGGATTTCCACCTCCAACATTGAAGCAATTGGCGGATGCTTTGGTATAAGAATGGGACAACATTCCGTTGGAAACTATTCAGACACTATTCCGCGAAGAATTGCACCTGTTCTACAAGCAAAAGGTGTCCCAACACCATATTAATAAATCAATAGTTTGTAAATATCAGGTTTTCATATTATTTTGTCCAACCCTTGTATAATGGATTTGTACTTATATATTTTATTTCATTTTTATATTGACTTTTGTAAACATTTTAATTATTGGGTTATCAGGTAGCTATGCGATTATATGATGTTTTGTGAAATTCAACGACGAGTTTAATTGCCAGGTATTCATTCATCTATTAGCTATCTAATAACCAAAACTCCATTCTTGCATGGCTTTTCTGTGTTTCTTTTATCTATTATAGCAAATTGTTCAATCGCTGCTCAGAAACGTTCCACTGCCGTCTCTAGTAGGGCACCTTTAAAGACGTTTACATCTGATTACATTTTCTCACCTAATTTGCCTCCAAGGTGCTTCAAATTTTCGAAAGTGTTATGTTTTATTTTGTCAGAATTGTTTTCATCGTTTGACTCATGTCATTAATATTTATAAAGCAGCCAGCCACTCTCCCTGTAGTGAACTATCTCTGAATCTCCATTTAATAATGATGCATTTTTATTCGATTTGGCGCACTTATTGATCATTCACAGAACAAATAGCACTGCATGACAGAAACAGGTTACCACTAGATCCAGCTCAAATTACAGTGCTACAAATTTAAGCATTTGTTTATTTTCATTCAAATTACTGGCATTTTCCTGTTGTTTCGTTCGCGTAGTGTGCTTAGTAATGCTTTTGCCTTTATTTTTTCTTCTTGTAGTATCAAAGCATTACGTTTGTAATGGATTTTCTGTGTACCCTCTATAGTAAACTAATTTTCACAATTTCTTTACGCTTATTGGAATGTTAATATTTGATTTAGCGGTTTCATTACTTTTTTCGTATTATATTTCAAAAAATGAAGAAATAAGTAACCAAAGTCAGCAAAAAACAATATAAACAGAAGCCAAACAGAGGAGTGTTTACTTCTGTTGTAGTGTGATCTTTCGTGGGTATCTCGTAAAGGAGAGTTCATCTGAATAGGAATGTGGTCTATAGTGCTGAATTAACTATCATTTATTGCTCCGTTTCCTGATCGTGTACATTGATAAGATATACAGTAGATTTTATGCTATACCACAAGCTTTCAAACTGTAAAAACGCCAGCCGAATCGGTGCTTTACTTTTTGCATAATGGTTTCTCAAATCCAGATAGACTAAGCCTGCTTACAGATTTATGATAGTATAGATCAACGTTTCTCAACCTTTTTCAACCCAAGGAAATATTGTCAAAAATAATTATACGCATCCACTAATTTTCTTTTTTACTACATATGTGCATATTATTAGAACCTACAGATACAATAAGGCATTAATAAAAAAGTAATGAACTCAGTCCTTAAGAGAGAGTCGCTCTCTTTGATGCCGACTGGAAACGTATTTATCACATTAACAACGCACTCAAGTCTTCATATTCTAAAAATATCAGGTTTTTGACTGGTTGCTAAATGTTCATCGGTTTCAAAAGGTTTGGTTTATAAGTTTATGCCTCATGCTCTCTTGTAGGCTTATGAAGTACCAGTAGGAAAAAAATTTTGTGAACGCTTTTTACTAGTTTACTTTTTGTTATGATATCTTTCATTCAATTGCAATTAAATTTTGAATATTCTGCCTGCGGTCCGTATGCCCCTTCTTCGCGGACCACTGGTTGAGAAACGCTGATAGAGATAATTTAAATTCTAAATACTGCAGTACTTTCGTGAATATTTCTCCTCTGAATATAGTTTCGTCCAATCACTGTATCTGAAAATCATATTCTTCCACTCGTCTCTGATTCTTAGAAAGATAAGTTTGATAATTCTTCTATGGAATAAATTATCCATACTTTAACACAATTTTCTGAGGGAGCTGGTTTTTTTTTCGGAATCACGCAAAACAGTTGAACATATTTTAAATAGGTTTTCACTGTTGGAATGCTTCGAGTCTGACTTAATACCTGAGCTATGTCGTATGACGATTGGTCATCAGAATCCGACGCATACGTTGTGAACTTCAAACCGTTTAAATTATAATCTGCCATAACTTTAAAATTATTGAGCCGATATTGACCGAGCAGACGCAGTTATGAAATCTTTTTTTTGTTTTGTTTTTTTGTTTTTTGTTTATTACTTTGCTAGGTATTGGTTACAAAATTCGAAGATGTATGGTACTAGGTGAAAAATACAAGTTGTATGATTCAAGGTATCAATGCCAGGTACAAGATACAAAATCAAAGTGTGGTACAAGATGCAAAGATTTAAGATGCAAGATACAGACTTCTTGGATGCGAGATACATGCTTCTTATAGTCTGTTTAAAATGATCATTCACAATGTACGCTTCTTGTGGGCTTGCAGTGTGGTCGTTCGGTGAGTTGTGTTTTCTTCGGCAGCTGCAGTGAGAGAAGTCTTCTCCTGCGGTCTTCTTCCGGATTGGATGTCCGCCCATTACGAGTGACTGCAGTGCGGGTTTTTTTTTTTTTTTTTTTTTTTTTTTTTTTTTTTTTTTTTTTTCCTCAAGCGGCTGAAAATGGAGCAAGTTTTGTAGGACATTAGCGGTAACGTCCTGAATAGATGGATTTAATAATATCACTTCCTACCAGATCATCCTGTATGTCACCTTAACTGGGTAGGGAGCAGAAAATTGACAAAGAAAGACATGTGTCATTGACCTAAAGCCGTGAATCTGTTTTCCACATCTACCAGGTATTCTGCCTTTGGACTCCATAGAAAGCCGTATACAGTAAAGTCGCAGAGGTCACGCGAAGAAACTACGAAAAGTAAAAACAACTGAGAGTTTCTTTGGTTCACGAGGACTAATTTGTTTAACTAAATGCCAGTAAACCTGTTGGGATTATGTTCATTCTCAGATTCACGTTATGGTATCATTCAATGTTTACTCTAAATAGTTTGTAGTTTTTTATAGACGGTTTCGTCAACGCTTTAAAATTACATTTGGATATAGATACGGTAGTCTGCTTTTCCATTTCTGCTGTGAGGTGTGGTAGCTGATCGAATTTAAAAAGTTGCAATGGCTTCACTGCCAGAATAGTCAGAAGCAAATTGTTTGTTCTAGCTCGATTAATTTTCCCCAGCAATGTCTTGTTTTGTGAAGTTTGTATTGTTAGCAGGAAATAGCTTTATTTTGTTAAAAGAGTGTACTTGCGTGAGAGGAAGAAAAAGAACAAATTTTATTTATGATATCGTGTTCTAGTACGAATTGTATAGGGCGCTAATGATCTCGCTGTCGACGCGCCCTAAAGCAACAAAAACAACAACAAACAACAACATCGAACTGTGTATTTAGTGATGTTTTATGCTACTTTCTGTCTTTATTCATTGGAATTCGTTTTGATTTGTTAAGTTTACGAGTTCATTGAGTACGTGATTTCTTGAGGTTGTCTTTTGTTTTCGGTATTCTTCTTTAGACTGAGAATGTTGTGTTTGGTGTTATTGACTATATTTATCTCTTAATGTGATGGTGTTGATTAATTAGCTAATATTCCATCGTGACTTAGTACTTGCGAATGGCTGGCTGTATGCTCTTGTCTTCTCTGAACAACATCAGTTGATCCTGTCCGCTACAGCTTCTGTGATCTTCGCCAACGGTTGTTTTGTCTGCAGTCCTCTTGGACTCCAGCAGCGTGTGTTTTTACGACCAACCACGAACTATCCCCCACACTGACGAACGTTTTTTTAGCCTTCTTCTGTGCCTCTCACGAACAAAACTATGAATGTTTATACAAGTGTCTCACTGCTTTACCGTAAGAAAAGTATGAAATAATGTAATCGACTATTGCATTTACGGTTGACGCAGAATCAATCTTTGTTGGCTAGGATGTCTGCAGAATTTTGCATACAATTTTGAAAGGACAGAGAATTGTTAACACCTGCAAGGGTATCTGAACAAGATATATAATTAAGGAAGCAACATGAAGTGAAGATACATAGCAAAGCGAGACAGATTATTAGGTACACACAAAACAAAGGACACTATTAGTTAATGAAAAAAAAATCTTGCTATGTGATCTGATAATAAACTCAATTGGACATGAGAAAGTTATTCGAAATTTGTAACAGACGTTAAAAATAGAATGTGTTGGAGACGTAAGGAAATGGAATACGAAATCTTGGTCAAAATATTTCTTGAATATGTTGAAGTGGTACTATTTTTCCGATATTTTGAGCTATATACAACAGTTGAAATGAAAACAAAAGAGAGTTCCTAGCTTTTCGTCAACTCATTCAGTCACTGATACATTAAAGCAGTTATTGGATGACCGGTAAGTGTATATAAGGCAAACACTGACGATGAAGCCTGGACGGATATTGGACGAAGTAATTTTTCAAAGGCAGGACGGAATGGGGAAGTTTTCATTTGTGAATAAGGAAGTCATTATCAAGTTGCTATTTAACCCAACCGACTTGGTTTTTCAATAACCCGCACAATTTATAACTTTTGCTCTTTGTATCTTCAGGTAGGTGACTAAAATACTGGCAAAACAGATTCCAATTACTAAACAACGCAAAAACTAGTGAAGTTCGAGCTAAACTGATTGCGCGTAAACTTGGACCTGGAGTTCTGTACCTCTTTTCCCTCGATGCGAGATTAAAAGGTAAACTCGTAGTCTAGAAATCGTTACTGTGATGTGGCAGATATTTCGTGATGTGCCAATACTTGCAGTGGAACTTACACGACTGACTCGTTCTGTATAACGAAAGAATTCGTGTGGTTTCCACAGACGTTCTTACGGTATGTTTACCGAAAGGAAAGCTAGCAAAGGATACAAATATTAAGCTCAAACATGCAGTACGTTGCGATTTGCTGATGAAATTGTCTTGTTAGCTGCCAAGTTTGAGAATACTGGGAAATTACTAAACGGAATAGATGAAATACTGGGAGAAGAATCCTTGGTAATATTTGAAAGAAGGAAAATTTAAGTAAGGATCTTGAAAATTAAGCGGACGGGTAAGTACGAAATTAATAAACGAATTTTTTTCGCAAACTATGTGTCTGGAAAGAAGTTTGTACAAAACTCTAATAGAAAGATTTTACGACATTCATATTTGATTAGTTCTTTTAGTGGACGAAACAAACGAGGTAAAACAGCAAAAAAGACGAAGAAGCAGATAATGAAGATGCTCTTTGTAACTGGTATGTTGAGATAAAGAGATTTGGTATGGTCCTGAGAATGAAGCAGATAACAAAAAAGTAAGGTGCTTTATTCTCCATCTCAGATTTATCGGCTTGTATGCAAACAAGTTTTTGGTAATTTCATTACAACAAATTACGAATCTGATGGAGATATTTTCAAAAAAGCGAATCAATGAAGTACGATTTCACGAAATCCTTATTTAGAATATGATACAGTTCGATTATCACATGTTTAGTTCTCAAAACAGCGCAACCAGCTTTTACGGGTAGTTTGATTGAAAATGGTTCGATAAAAACTTTTGAAAATGTAATGGTGCTGGAGGTATTGTCAACATATTTTAACACTAGTGTAAGCACGTAACCGTTTTTTGTGTACCGTCACGGGTCTAGAATAGTTCCAGCTTCTAGGAAGAATATGACAGGTTGACCTGATTTGACCGAATATAAACTTGAACAGGGTTTCAGGATGAATAAAATCTCTTGAGCTTGAAGAACTTAGAAGCATTAATAGAGGTAGATATTAAACACGAACAGGGATGATAGCGCAATCGTATAATTGCCTAAATAGAAACTTACTTGTGTTTGACCCTTAAAGTTCACTTGAAAATTTTTCAAAAATTACTGTTTGCTTCGAAAGCATCACGTTGTTTTTTAATGAGACTGGGCAAACACTCATAATGTAATCATTGGTCATAGTATCTGTAGAGGCCAGAGAACTTAAAACACATTCCAATAGCGTGTTTCAAAAATGATTTTACAACTTTGAAAATCCATATAAATTTTATGAAACAAGGTACAGAGCTAGTTTTGGTGTTGTTTTAAAGGAAAACACTTCAAGTTTTGACTCGCGTAGTCCCCTAGAGCCTAATCGTGCCGCACAAGCGCTAGCGGCAGTTACGTTAAAGATGGCTGCCTTCACTGGACCCGAGCGTCCTAGCTGTGCGTTTTGGTTTGAAGAATCGAAGTCTGCGACAACAGTTCAGCGTAATTTTCGTACCAAGTACGCTAAAGATCCTCCTAGTAGGCCTACAATTTATGAGTGGCATAGATGTTTTGTAGAAACAGGGTGCTCAGTAAAACATAAAAAATCCTCAGGTCATCCAAGCACATCTGTGAGAAACAGTTTTGTCAACAGCCCTACGAAATCGACCCGGCGTGCATCTTGTGAGCTGCAAGTCACACATGCGACGGTTTGGCGTGTGTTGAGAAAACGTTTGCATTTGAAACTATACCGATATTCGCTTTTACAAGCAATTAAAGACACTGATAAGATTGCACGTAGGAACTTCTGTGTGGATATGTTAAATCGAGTGGATGATGATGAACATTTCTTGGACAACATAATCTTTTCTGACGAGTCAAATTTTCACTAAGTGGCAAGGTTAACACACATAACTGTAGGATTTGGGGCAGTGAAAATCCACATTAAACATTGCAACATGTTCGTGATAGCCCTAAAGTGAACGTTTTTTGTGCGTTAAGTAAGAGGAAAATGTACGGCCCTTTTTTTTTTCAAGAGAGAACCATCAACGGGATAGTGTACCTTGATATGTTGCAACAATTTTTGATACCACAGATCGATGAGGATAACCGAGAACGAAATGTTTTCTTTACGCAAGATGGCGTACCACCACACTATCTGACTGACGTCCAGGATTTTCTCAATGACCGCTTTCCAGGTCACTGGATTTTCCGTGATGCGCCAATTGCATGGCCTTCCCGTTCCCCAGACCTGGCACCGCTAGATTTTTTCTTCTGGGGTTTCATAAAAGATATGCTGTACGTACCTCTACCTGAACTTAGAGCAAGAATTTACGCTGCTGCTAAGCAAGTTACACCTGTAATGCTAGTGCGAGTCTGGGAAGAAATCGACTACCGATGGGATGTCTGCAGAATAACCAACGGAAGCCACATAGAACATCTTTAGTTTATGGTAAAAAAACCTTGAAGTGCTTTCCTTTAAAATAACACAAAAACCAGCTCTGTACCTTGTTTCATAAAATTTATATGAATTTTCAAAGTTGTAAAGTCCTTTTTGAAACACCCATATTATTAAACAGTTGAGCAACTCCGAAGAAATGAATTTCCTTAATACTCGATTCGGTAACACATTTAGTCTGATGTCTTCTTAAAATAACCTAATAACCACGTACACCAAACATGAACAAAAATCCATTAACGAAAGTGGTCAGTGAAATCCCTAAAAAGAAAATAAACCGTAATGCATAAACTTTGGTCAAGAAGTAACATTAGTGAAAATTATAATTAGATTCAAATTTTTTCAAGCTGGAATGATAATTGTCATTCTTGTTTACAGCAGATACCGTGAGTAATTTAATTTTTTAAAAGTTTTTTTTTTTTTTAAAATTGAAAAGTAGATCCACTTTTCTTCAGCGGCAAAATTTATCAATATTTTTTTAACTATGAAACGCTACGAAATGCAAACGTGATGAGTGTATTATGGCAATTAATTTGGTAAGAGTTGCTTAGCTATTAAATTGTGGACCTAACCTCCAATTTCGTCTAATGGTATCTCTGGTAGCTGTTTTGTGAGCGAAGGCTGACACGTGACACTGTTCTCCAGCCAATAGCTATCGAGGTGAGTGAATGAGCTTACGAAATTATATAGTAGACAACAAAAAGACTTGCCGCTATTTCGTGTTCCACCAAACTACTTTGCGGCAAAGAGACGAAGCGATCGAGACATCTTGTTACCCTTTGCGTGGCGCTTTAGGGCTCGTCGACAAATGCGTCACTAGCGTCATGCCCTTTGGATTGAAAAGAAACACAACAGGCGTGTAAATCGTATATGATCAACGACGGAAACAAGAAATTAAAGATGTCTGAAATATCCATTGTCGTATCCAAGTAAACCAATAAATCATTAGATGACTCATTAAATGACTCATGAATACTGTAAAAATTAAAATGAAATAATAGCTATTAAATTCTCAGATTAAGATACAAAATTGTCAGTCAGTCTTCAGTTGGTACACTTGTTTCCAGAGATAATGCTACTACGAATGTACACATAACATATCAGCGATTATAAGAGTCCTGAATCATACCTAACACATTGCTTTAACATTGGGTGACTTTCTGTCGGGCACATGTTACTGAATAGGTTCACGATACATAAAGGTATTTAACGAGGATTCTCAAGTAAATTACAAAAAAAAAAAGAACAATGTCGTCAAGAAAAAATTACAAAATGTAATAACTGAAACACTCAAGTTCAAATCTAACGGAGGCCCTACACCGTGCTAACCCTCAGATTTTTTTCTCCACAAAAGATTTGTTACCAGTGTCGTTCGACACTAGGATAGCTGGCTGGAGGCCCGGTGGTGGAAAATATTTCCATCATTCCGGGTGTTTATTTGACTGCGTGTCATATATAGGGGATTGATTGTGTGGTCTATCTGATAATTAATCATGGATGGGATTGATCGTGTGGTCTATCTGATTATTAATCTTGGATGTTAGAAATGGGGCCGATACTTAAGTCCTGTTATCCCCTGTGACACCAGGGAACCGCCGGCTTTAAAGTCCCCATTCGGAGAGTGAATCGTTATTCACTGTGGAGATGTTTTTGACTGGTATACAGTCTGGTGATTAGGAAAGTGCACCAGCTCTTCAACCCTGTTGGTCAAACCCGCAATGATGAAAATTTCCCTCACCCCCATCCTCCCCATCCTCCCCCCCCGCCCCCCAACCGATCCTCGAACCAGCTAATTTCACTGTTGGTGAATTTTAGCTGTCTCAGCTACGACGCAGTCTAGTTTCATATGAGTCGCGCCCATTTTTGGCACTAAAGGAATCGTATTTACGAAATCACTTTGAGGCGGGCCGATAAGATGTCGTCATGCTGTATCTAAACTTATTGGACTAAATGATTTGTTGAATTGCTGATGTTACAGTCACTTAAAACTCCAATACTGCAGTGTAAGGAGCATCCCCGGCGTTAGGAGGTGGGGGGGAGGGGGAGGGGTAAGCGGGTCAAATGTACCGGGGCCCGCCCGTCTGATGGGAGGCCCGGCCACCGGTTGTAGATCTGGAAAAAAAAGTCGCCGATTTGGTCTGATGGATGGCCCTAACCGATGAATTGGTCAAGAGCCCCCAACTGGTTACGTGACTGCTAAGAACGCTTACCACGGCCCCCAAATCCTTGCACCGGCCCTGGTAAGGAGAAAGATAATATTCGAAATATTTGGAAATCAGGTGTAAATTCTGTAAGACGAGAGCGACGTGGAAGTGGCAGATATTACCACGAAATGACAGCCGTATATGACTAGCTGTGTTTATATCGTCGTTTAAGACGTATTTCCTTATGGCATTTGTATTCGGCTGCTTTATCTCTGCTGTGTGTTGATAAGAGATATAAGTTCCATTTTTACTGAGTCTCACGTGCCAGATTTTCATATCGTTTCATTCCATGCGACCTACCTACCGCACAGCCCGTTTGGCGCATTTCACAGTCCTTAAAAGGTGACTGCGTGACGTTTATTGGAATAACTCTGCTTTGTATTGTACCATACCAGCTCCAGTTATATCGAGGCGTCACGCGTTTATGATGCAGTTCAGTATTTTCGAAGAATGCCTTATAAAAAGTTTACTGCATATGAAATATCATTATTGACTTTATTTAAACTGCTTTATATGAGAATGGAGACTACCTAAGGAGATTAAAGGTTTAAAATTAAGGACACTCCGTGCTATACCGTTATAGTATGGGTACACGCTATAACCTAGGATATAGGAGGTGGCTGTATAGCACGCGCGTGGTACTTACAGCTGCAATTGGAACGTTTTACATAATCCAACTTTAATTCTCAGATATCGCACAGTTATTGCTTCGAATGTTCACTATGTGCAACCAAAATAATTTCCCCGAATCATGAAGCTGATACAATTTACTAATAAAGAGTATGTAAGAATTTATTATAACCACAAGTGGCGAACTATAGGCGCAGTCTTGTAGTGTTTTATCTCCCGAATTTTTTCGTATAGCTCTTTGAAGCCCTCCAAACTCTACAGTCAACGCGTAGAGATTTTACTGATAAACTAATGAACTTTTTCGATGTATTATATGGCCAGCTGAAAATAGTGACGATAAATAAAGGTCATACATCTAGCATTTTATTTAGTTGCTCCCTAGATGGCTAAAATGAATTGTTATTCATTAGTAAAGTCTTATTACTGTTTGTTCGAGAAATTCGGGTTTTCAAACCGCTAAAAATCTACGAGACATTATTCACCGCTTTCAGATACTAATGTTCAGAGGAAAAATCGTTGATTTGGCTAGCCATACTGAGAAATAAGTTGCGGAGAGGATAAAGAAACCTCGATATTTCGCAAATTAATTCTTGATTAATCAACTAACGTAACCATGCTATCCTAGCAGGTTTTTACTATTTGTTTCATTTTTGGGGAGATTTTTTTCCTCTGAATCAGAGATGAAAGACTCATCTCTTTTGTCCGTCTGTCACAGTTTCATAATTACTGAAGATTTTAAAGGAAGAATTTTTAAAAATATAGCATATTTTAGTCCTTACTGTCTGAAAATAGTTATTAATGGGCTGAAGGAATTTTTTTAAAAATATTTGTGTGTATGGAAAAATATTTAAATCCGCTGATTCTGTAAAACTTTGGAATTTTTCATTTACAAGCCTTCAGGGAAAAAATGTTAAGAATTTCATTATTTCAAAACTACTGATTTAATAGTTTTTTCATCATTAACACTGATAATAACTTTCCTAAAAGATTAAGGAAAAACTGTAATGATCATTCTGCAGTTTTTGATTTTTTAAGAAAAAAAAACACTAAAGGTTATTTGATTTTGCAACAGAAGACTTTTTTCGATAAAAAATTATGACTATCATTCGGTAGAGAATTGCATTAATACGCAGCAAAATACTTTTTTTAAATGCAAATCTTTTAAGCGACACTAATACTTTAATTTTTTTACACTATTACTTAACTGATGAATTGCGGTTTAATTCGTAATCTGTATTAGTGATGTGCCGGATCGTTAAAAATGTATATCCGCGTATACGGATACAGATACGGATCATGATTGTCTAGATCCGCGAATACGGATACGGATCTCAACTTCCTCAACTTGGACCGACAGTGGAAAAGTCGTCAACTACTATCTATTATCGACGAACGTTCAGATTCGCGACGTGTTTTGACCTTGCACTGTGCATGTTTATGTATATATGTTAGGATGACATAGGATTGTGTAGATTATACGTATACGTTTCTGTTTTTTGGGAAGTTGTAACTTAAAATAAAAACAATTTATACAAAAATAGTATAGTAGTGTAATATGGAAATATTTTACGATAGTAAATGTCGAATCTGCTAAATACAAACTCTATGGAGGAATGTATTCGCATGAATGTACAACTTTCTTAAAAATTCACCTTCAGACGAAACACCCACGAAAATATGACACTCCGCTAAGAAGATTGCCGGTGAACACATTAAGCAGGGAACGTCTTTAAAAACGGTAAATAGAGAATTTAGAACATTTTTTAACGAATCCATAGAAAAAGTCAAAATGTGGAATAATAAAAAATAAAAATTATTTAAAACTATTTAATTGCAGAAATGTTAGCTTTATCTCGATTACCTTTTCAACACGTAGAAGATTTTGGGTTCCGACGATTGCTGGATAATGTTATTGCAAATTATGTTCTAAAAGGCAGGAAATATTTTACGGAATTTATCTGCAGCGAACTTTAGGATCGAAAATAGAGACGTGTTGAAGGATTTTGAGAGAGTTTCCTTCACATCCTATATCTGGTAGGCTTTTTGGTAAGGTGTATCATTGGTATCCAGAACATTACAAAGATTTTATAAGGCAAAATATCATTTTAAAAGCAGAGATACTTGAAGAACCCCAAACGGGAGATTACATTTTGGAAATATTTCAAAATATGTTTGAAGGGTGGGGAATCCCAAACAGAATGTGCACTGCATGGTAGATGGAGGATCCAACATGAAGCGTGCCTGTACTTTATGTGACGTAGATAATATTGTTGTGCAGCACATCAACTGCACCTGATTGTTAAAAAAGCTGTTAACAATAATAGTAACAAATTTGGAGGTCTATGACACATGGGTCGCACATATTTATCATCAAATGTAACAAGCGTTCCAAGTGAGCAGTTTTTCAGTACAGCAGGAATAATTTATGATGCTCATCGTAATAGACTTTTGGCTGAAAAAACTGGCAATTACTCTTTTTGAAGCACAATATAACATTTTTTTTTAAATTTCTGTAAAGTGATTATTTTATCTGATGTAAACACTTTAAAAAAACTACTTAACTTAGTCCACAACCCGAAGGATGGTTAGCAGTACCTTAAACATAATTTCAGCTAGCAAATCACAAAAATTAGAGGCCTGATCTCCCTATAAAGATAGTTAAAATAATACCTCAAAACTTACTACACTGGTAAGTTACCAGTTACCTTTGATAAACTAGTAAATAAATTTAAGAACGAAGACTTTTCCGCGTATGACTGCAATGTAGTCTTCACGGGTGTACCTCCGGATTGTGTAGTGTAAACAAGATATTTCGACGACTATCTTCACAGATAGGGTATCCATGGGTTAGCCGACCAGTGCAGATGTCTCCACACCTGAAGGAAGACGGCGGAGCTAGTCGTCGAAATATCGTGTTTTTACAACACAATCCGGCGGTACACCCGTTGAAGACTTCATTGTAGTAAAATATATGTTTAAATAATTAATTTTTGCAAATAAATGTGCCAGAAATGAGATTTTAAGAAATATGAAGTAATTGAAATTGAAGATAATATTATTTCATAGCTAGATATCTTTAAAATTTTATATACGTGCTTAGTGAAATTCTTTACAAAAGGTCCGTTAAAGATCCGCTAAAAAAGTAACGGATACGGATACGGATACAGATCTCTTTTTCCCCTCGGATATCCGCGAATACGGATACGGATATCCGGCACATCACTAATCAGTATACGGAACTATCAGCGCGAGAGAATAACATACGCGTGACGATTTTTTTTTATTTTGATTTTTTTTATTAATTTTTTTATATTAATACGGCTCGTCTATTATCTTCAGGGGGAGTATAAAAATATTTTTACACTGACAGATGCATTCAAAAACAAACTTGCTGTTTAGAATACTCCCACGAAGGCCTGAGATATAGAAATATTTCCACTTTTCGAAGAACTTTTCACTGTTGGTGATGACAGCAAGGAAATTAAATTCAGCACAGTAAAACAATTTAAGAGAGTATGCCGAAGTCAGGTGACAGCAGAATTTAAACGCAAAATCTGATGTCTACTATTTTTCGTTTCATTCTTGCTCTGACTTAAGTTTTGTTTACTGTTCCTTCCAAATTTCCATAGCAGATATATTCAACCATAGTCAAAGTGGACAGTGCCGAGTAATTTTTTGAGGATGTTCGAATCGTCTGACGGTGGCTCCTTTGAACAGTAGGTTCCAGAATGATATCCTAGGAAATGAATGCCGCAGTTGTTTCTCCTTTGTCTCCTCCGGTAACGTACCTACGAATTAAAGGATGAACCTACTTGCGGTCATCTGTCCCTGAATAGTGTAATTGTTTATGTATTCGCACTGGTCCTGTGTGTGGGTGGGGGTTGCCTGCGCGGGAGAATTCTAGGGCGCGAAAACCTGACGGGCAATGCAGTAACCCAGCAGCTGGTTTCGTTAGTTCACTTTTACAATTTGACATTGAGGTTTGCCCATTTTGATCTTGGTGAGAGAAGGTCAGAAAACATCAGTGCTGTAAGAATTTGATGCACGATCCAGGCCCTCGTCAAAGCCCGTAATAATTTACATAAATCCTTACCTCAAGCGTCGAGATGAAGAAAAAGACAACGGTATTACAAACGCTGTAGAATATACAATATCTTCAAGTAAGCGCCCTACAAAATGTACACAATTTTGATAATACCGATAATCGAGAAAATAAATCTTGCATGAAATAGCTAACCGCTACAATCAGAAAGGGAAAAACTAAATTCCCTTTAAAATGCATGAAATATTTCGTAAAATTTAGTTGTTTTTGCAGAAGATTACTTGTCCAGCTATGGAACTCTAATACAAGTAAGTATGCCAGTAATGCCATCATGGTGTAATCCTTGCAACCGATTTATTAGGGAGCGTGCACAAACTACGTGGCTCGGTCCAGGGGGGAGGGGGGGAGGGAGGGAGGGGGGTTCGCTAGAAGGTTACGCTGGGCTACGTGGGGGGAGGGGTGGTTTCCGAGCCAGGCCACGTAGCTTTCCTTTCATAACATTTTTCACAGTTAAAATGAGGAACAGAATACACAACAGGATGTGAATATTTATTTACAATAGTCTGACTGGAGAAAACAGTACAAAATGTCTTCTGGAATCAAAAGGGGAAAAAGCTACGTGCTGCGTGGGGGAGGGGGGTAGAGACAAAAGGCACGAAGGGCTACGTGGGGGGAAGGAGGGTTCACAGGACGCCAAAATGGAGCTACGTTGTTTATGGACGCTCCCTTAACGGAATATTGGCCGATTAATCCCTTTTACACGAAATTAACTAACTGCTCCCTCTTATTTCGTGCAATGTAAATTGGGAATAGCAATACGGACTTAAAAAGATTTTCACTTAACAGCACAATATAATCCAAATTAATTCACGTTCACTTATTAAAAAAACTTTTCGTTTTAATGCGACAACGTATTATCAACTAACAAATGAGACAGTATTTGTTGCATTTATTGAGTTTCATTTCTATAAAAACATTTTTTGAATATAGACTAGACTATCTCATACGACGTGATCATACCGCGTACATTAGTCTAAATTATTTCTCCAACAAAGTTCACTATCTCACTGTACTTTGACATTCCGCCTTAATTCACTCCGTCTTGCAATCTTCTAGGCTCAAATGTCCTCGTTCTCTCTAGTTAACAACCAAAGAGCCTCCTTTTAATTCTTAGTGTTAACAACTTTACTTGACGCACAGGGGCTATAGAGCATACGAAACGGTAGCTCCAGGTGTTGGAACAGGGGGGCGCCCAAACCCGTCAAAAGTTATTTCCATCCCCGTTTACGCTGATTACTATTTTGATTAATATTAATGTTAATATTCAAGATCAAGTTCACAATTGTCACTAAAATCTTACTTAATAAAAAATAATATAATTTTATTAATATTTTTGCAGTTGCCTAATTTTTTTCTATTTAGCAAATTTTTTTTTCGTGTAGACACAGGTTTCGTGAGCATGGCGTTATAAGTTGGCGCGCACGCGTTTTCCATTTGACGGATAGTGGACGGAACGTTACCGTACCGACAGTCGGCCGAGTGACGGTTCGCCCCCCTTTCGTCCGCAGCTCGTTCCTACGAAGTCTTCCTTTACGTTTTCACTGAATCAATGTTCAAAAATTTCCGTATAAGTGAGTTGAGGGTCGAACACTGTTTTAGACTATTGCACTTAATTTTGCGTAAGCGTACTTTATATTCTACGAAAATAACCAAGTACGTTAAAATACTTCTTTGAAGTGAAAACTTCTACAAGCGCGTCTGGTAATATTTTCACAGGGGTAAATCTATGAGTTCTCGACCGTCACCGACATGCTATTACGTGTTGCGCATATGATATGCGCGTTGCACGCTTTTTGGGTGGCTAAAATATTACGAGTTCGCACCAACATGCTAACGTTAACAGCATATCTGTAGCTATACGTATGACGAGGTGTGGTTGGACAGCAGTGAAAGAATAGGTTATACACTTGTATCTAACATCGCATTCGGGAGGACGGCGCGGCGGTTCGAATCCCCGTCCGGGCATTCAGATTTGGGTTTTCCATGGTTTCCCAAATCACTCCAGGCAAATGCCGGGATGCTTCCTACAAAAGGCCGTGGCCGAATTCCTTCCCATTCCTTGCCCCCCATCCTTTCCCGTCTCTAAAGACCTCGCTGTTAGAGATACGTTAAGCAGATTTAAAAAATGTATCTAACACATAAAAATTAATGTTTGTTTGTTTGGGTCTCTTTTTTGTCGATTTTTTTAATACATACAGTGTTTATTCGATATTGATGGAACTTCGCAACGTATACCCTAAAACAAATAGGCATATACTGTTTGCGTTAGTTTTGTAAAAACCTAAACCCTCTCCTCTTTGCCGTCCTCACCTTAATTTCTGTCACTGTTGTTCATACAGACACACCGTTTTTATCAAATTTTGATAGTACTTAGCACACGTATGTTTCACAAGGCTGTCTGGTAGCTCAACGGTTAAGGCGCTTACTTCCGAAAGTTTCACTCTCCGAGCGCTAGTTAGTAGTAGGCAGAAATTTTTGGTAGTTGTATTTGATTATACCGGGTGTTTCAAAAATGACCGGTATATTTAAAAAATCAATAAAAACTAAACCGGCAGCGATAGAAATACACTTTTTGTTGCAATATGCTTGGGACAACAGTAAATTTTCAGGCAGACAAATTTTCGAAATTAGTTACAACAGATGGCGCTGCACGCGATTTGAAAAATATAGAAGTAAACGCAGTCTGTCAGTTCGCCATTCTGTAAATCGTCTTTCTGCAGTAAGCGTGTGCTGTTCACAGATTGAAAGTTTGCTGTGAAAAAATGATTTATTCCTTAGAACTTTAGATTTTTCCAGACTGCAGTGCCATCTGTTGTTGAAAATTGTAATTAATTTCGAAAGTTTGTCTGCCTGAAAATTTACTGTTGTCCCAAGCATATTGCAACAAACAGTGTATTTCTACCGCTGCCCGTTTAGTTTTTATTGATTTTTCAAATATACCGGTCATTTTTGAAACACCCTATATGATTTACACCGGGACGTTCCATGGCTCTGGTTCCACATTGAACTGTAGGTACCTGATGAAAGAAATTGGCCTTCCTGCCTCTGACACAAAAGCTTGCTAACATCTGCTTCGGGAAAGATTCGACCAACCTTCGGGTTGTGGACTAAGTTAGATTTTTAGTTTTTGAAGTGAAAACTACTTTAGGCGCGTTGAGTTCGCGTCACCGACATGATAATGTTAACAGTATATGTGTTGCAGTATGGTGGCTCAGGGAATAAGGTGTCTGACTGGTGAACGAAAGGTGCCCGGCGCGAGTCCCTGTCTCGACGGGGATTTTCATAGACGGTTAAACCCGGCCTTGCAGTATAATGTGAAGTACACCAGAACGCTTCCGTGGTTCGGATTCCACGGTGCGCTCTTTGATGCCATCTGTTAACGTATTTAGTGAACAGACTACTTTAGGAAAAATGCTGTCCTATCCACATTTCCTGCAATTCCCAGGTTTTTGCCTGGCCATTGAAATATTCATGAATCTGAGAAATTTGGCTTTATAACTTATATTCGCGTATAGCCTTATAGAGTACATGAATAGTATACACATTCTGATATTCTGTTCGCGGACGACAGGTTGAGCAACAAGTAATTTAACGCAAATTTTATATTAAACGAAAACATAAATATTTGCATTCGGCTTTAAAGATTGTTAATAACATAAAAAAATATAGTAGAAAAATTAGATTAATAAAATAGACTTAAAAGTAATTTAATATTTGTTTCATTAGGTACATATTTTTTTTTATCTGATTTAACCATTCTGTGGCTGAAGCATGAGATAGTATCAAACTCGCAAAAAAAACAGCACCAAGGTACTCGAATTTGAAGAAATTTTATATAAAATTAGGTTACCCTTTATTAAGGTAATTAGTAGCCTCACAAGCTTGTAGATATCAATGAATACTAAAAAAATTCAAGTTTTTGTTCCCAATTTATTTCTTTTAACTAAATAGTTTATGAGTATCATCATTCAATCTATCCCTCCATGACACAAGATAGTAAGTTAGCCGCTAGATTTAGTGTTACTAAAAACTTAGCAGTAAGACTTAGCTTATCGGGCTGACAACATGAAACTACGTTATACATATTTCACAAATATTTAGTTATGTAACTGATAAATTATGCACCATAAACCTAATTTATGAGAAATTTTTCAGTACCACTAGATAGATCTATAAAACTAGGGGTGAAAAGCAGATTATTTTAAGACATATTCTTTTTTATTGTTTACAACAGAGCTATTAATGATGGCGCAGAAATATACGTTCCGAATATATAAATCAATACCGAAAACAATGTTACTTGACTTTGCTTCTTACCAGTCAAAACAATTAATTCACCGATTTTATGCTAAAATCGTTTCCTCCTTTTTTTATTTCGTTTATTTTCCCATTGTCATACTAGTCATAATAATAATAAATTAGATAAAATTATGACATCTCTTAATTATATTAAATTGATCTCGTGATAATTAATACTGGATCTCTGTTAATAAAGGTTGTAAGTTTAAATAAGTGAGGTTTAATTTACAGAATTAAAGTCAGATTTGTTAGATCTGGAACGTTTATCCTATCAGTGGAAATTTCTGTTTCCATGTGTCTGCGAAACGGGTAACTTGAGTAGTGCATTTTTGTTTATGAATTGTGTAGTTTATTAGTCGGAGATTGGGGATTGTCCCATTATTCGTTTAGGTGATTGCGGGAAACCGACTTAAAACCACAATTACGACGGCCGGTACCCGAAGACAGGGACTAGACGACCTGGGTCTTAAAGCACACAGCCACACTGGCTGGTGAAATTAGAGATATAGTGATACTTACTCCCCTGTCACATGATTAGAAAATTAAAATAAATTTTATCATAACCTACAATCTGGCATAACTTAAAAACTAATTAACATATTTCGACGCTGTTTCCGCATTTTGAAAACTTAAGGTAACGTTATAGTATAAATCTGAAATTTTAAGTCATACCCTGAGACGGTGCTAAAAATCAGTATGTAATGAGAACAGTAACCAAGAACTATGATATGTGCCTGTTCTTTCTACATACATCGGGTATTCATGCTCTAAACCCAATAGTTAGCCGCAATGTAGTTAAGCCGAATTAAGAAGGTCCGATTTTTAGGTCGTAATTTAAAACAATGTACACCGGACGTTAAATCGATTGCATACAAAGCTCTGGTGCGTCCTCACTTAGAATATTGTTGTTCTGTATGGGGTCCCTATCAAAAGGGGTTGATGGATGCATTAGAGAAGGTCCAAAGAAGAGCCGCCCGATTCGTTACAGGTATATTTAGCTGGAGAGAAAGCGTAGGTGCGATGTTGAATGAATTGGGTTGGGAAGATTTGGAATACCGAAGGCGTTGCTATCGGCAAATTCACGACTGACCTATTTCCGGATGACGGTAAACACATTCATATACAAGATAAGAAAAATCAGAACCGATTCATTTCTATACTCTATTTTTTTCCACGAGCAATTTGGGAGTGGAATAGGAAGGAGTTATTGAGCGAGAGAACTTAGATCCAAACAGGAGTAGGTATCTATAAACCCCTATGCCATCCTGATCTGGGTTTTCCATGGTTTCCCAGATCACTCCAGGCGAATGCCGGGATGGTTCCTAAAAATATCCCATGGGTACCTCCTTCCATATACCGTATTCACTTGCCCATGCACAAATTATTACACATTAGGAATGGTGTAATGCCCCTCCCTAACCCACTTTTAGTGAATCGCGGAGTAATAATAATATAATAATAATAAGAAGAAGCTAGTTAGATTGACAATGAAATTACACATTGTCAAAGAAAATTTAATACAATGTGGATTTTTAGGGTAAATTATTAGTTGGACACATCGGTAACCGATATCTGGATGGTCGGACGAAGATTGAACCTGCGTCCGCCCAAATGCGAGGCCAGACCATTACCACTCGCCCACCACGTTCCCCAGAATTATAGAGGCAGAACATTTGACTACATGATGACTGACTAAGTACAATATTAATGACGGTCTGTACATCATGTCAAAAATAAAATCCGACACCGTTGAGGCATCCTGACAATAGCAACGTGGAATCCATTAGCCCACGACCAGGTAAAGTGAAACCACGTTCACATTGACTATCGACCGTGTTCCATAAGAGACATAATAGAGTAACGAAATACGCTGGCTAGCGGGGAGTGGTGGATATATCATGTTCCGCTCATCGGAGCAGAAGCAAATCACATCACCAGGTAAAGCGAGTGCTTCGGGCACTTCGCATTTCCCAGAATTAATTTCGCCCACGCGTTCCGAAAATGTTGTCTGGAAATTCAATATCACTTCACGTGCTTGTTATTTCATTCAGTGCTTCGTAATTGGGGCTCTAATTCGAATATCCGTTGTTACCTGTAACAAAGAGGTTTTCCAGGGATTTGTAATGAGATCGTCCGATGAATATTCGCAGAATTGTATCTCCCAACTTGATTCCGCATCAAATATCAGAGCACTGAAAACATCGGACTTTTAGTCACTTCCTGGAAAAGAAAAGGAGTAGAATTATACGCATTTTTTCTCGAGTGCGACGCAATTTAAAACTTAAGCCTTTGTGACATTCCAGGTCAGGGCATCCAAATTTGATATTAAAAGGCTTTCCAAGACAAATCCCACACGATTCCTCCACAATGATTATATGATTAAAGAAATATTCTAAAAAAAGAAATACAAATACAAAGAAAGTGCCTCGGAGAAAAAATCTAAGTTAATGATCTAAACAAAAATCCAAATGAAATAACAAATAAAACAATTAGATTACCACGAACTTCAGAAAGGTAATGCAACTATCGTACAATATTTAGAATTTAAAAGAATTTTCGGATCAAATAGGCTCGAAAATTAGATTTTTTAAATGTTTTTTTCGCTAAAAACATGTACAAACCGCATTGTAAAGTGCAAATTAATCTGCCGTACTGCGGGGGAAAAATTATAAGAAAAATTATCGATACAAACAAAAACTAAAGAGAAGTAAAAATAATAATAACTATATTTATATTTGGAAAAGAGCAAATATTTTGTATTGTCTCGGTAATCAGGCAATTGCCTTTTATGGACACTTGGTGCCAATGTATCCTGAAAAACCAAATAACAAAAAGATTATATAATGATTTCAATTATCACCCGAAAACACAAACTCGTTGATTTACTGAATGAAAAAAAAAAAGGGGGGGGGTGAAATGGCATAAATTATTCGTAAGAAAGAAGTAGTTTGGAATAGGGTAAAATTACAAAAAAAAGGTCGTCAGTATTTGGATTTCATGGACACATTCTAAAAATAAAGTAAAACACAAGGGAAAAATACGCACTGAAGGCAAAGAAAAGAAGGCATCAAGTTATTTCACAGCCCATAGTTAGCAAAAAGCGAAGAGAAGAATAAAAATTTCCTTTTCCCTCTATTATGCTGATATCACTTACAGTGCATTTTGTTCCCATGTACATTAATAACCACTGTTCTTTCATGCAGAATAATCCTAACATTCTTCACAATATAGATGATATATCATTTTTCCATGTGAATGTTTATGTCAATTCTTAAAAGTAAATACCATTTTTTATACAATATTAGCGATTTTTAATGTTCATGAAGGCTATGGCGACTATTCGCAGCAGAATACTTTTGCGACGCTAACTGCTTTCTCGTCAACGAACCTTTAAAAATAATTATAATTAGATGCTTGTATACATAGAATCGATCGCAATTCTCGGAAGTCAAATGGTACTTCAAGTAAAATTATTGCTTTTATTTATTTTACCATCAGATCGTCACTGCAAATGTACGAGCAAAAATAAATAATTGAATGATTTGAGAAAACGAAATTAAAATCTTTGAATTAGTCCGTTTTCTTATAACATGGTTCTGCATTTTTTTAAATAAAAGTTAAACATTCCAAGTCGTATCCTTCGACGACAAAAGAAGCACAATCAAAATAAAGCTTCCTTATAGTATTAAGAATCAAGTACCGAGTGTGGTAGGTGAGCGGTAACGTTCTGACCTGGCATTCGGGAAGACGTGGTTTTGAATCCCTGTCCGACCATTTATACCCCGGTGACCATTAACCGTGTCGTATACCCGCACTCGATACGGAGAAATTTGAGAATTTTGTAAAGTCTGATGATTAATTAGGAGTCGTGATGATGACCAAATTCCTTCTACCACCGAGCCTTGAGCAAGCTAACCCCGTGTCAGACACAATTATGCTGTCTCAATGACCTCCTTCAACGAAGCGAGTAAAAAAGAAAGGACACGTGGTTCATTTAAGCCGAACAATCGGGTCGCTGTTCGTATGTGCCAGTGCTCACCCCATGCAGGGACATAAATTTCCTGCCTGGGGTACTGAGTCGAGGAAAGGCTTTCTTAGGGACATCTTACGAGCTGAGAGTTCCAGCAGAGACAGTAAGGTTGCTGTGGTCAAATCAAGATCACCACTCATCTCGCCATATACTACCTGACTACAGCTAGAATAGTGAGAAAGGTCCAATTCCAAGAGAACGGGAACTAGAATGTACAATGTTGACCTGGCGACATCAACTATGAAACGATAAAAAGTCAGCGTCAAGAAGACGACGTGGGTCAGTGCGTCCATCTTCACACACGCTTGCATCTAATGACTCACACTAAATTGATTGTGTATCTGACGCCTGTGTGTAGTACAAAACCTCTCCGCAGTTGGATATGGAGCGTCGATATTTTTTTTTTTTTTTCTTGTAGCTTTACGCTTTGTCGACGTTGCACCCCTTGAAAACCCTGTATTTGATACTCAAATGTGGATTCCACCGTATTCAAGGAATGGTATGACCATGGTTTTGTATCCCCCATTCCCTAACTTCTCTGGTACATACCCTCATCACTCTTTCCAATAAAAAAAGGATTTTCAATACACTTCCAGCTCCCAACGAATTTATTATCAAAAGTTTATATGAGGATGTTTCTGATACTAGACTAATAAGAATGTAACAAATAGATTACTTCTTGCATATCCCCAACATTGTGACTTTCACATACATAACCATACTTTTTGATTTGTTCAATACCAAATGTGTTCTTGTTTATTCTTAACATTATAACTTTCGCAGGCTTTAGATTAACTTTTTTCTATTTCGGTATTAAATACCTTAAGTTTTTGATTTTCTTGTGGAACTCAATATGAAGCTTATTTTTTTTTTTAAAAAAAATACTCTCCATTCTTCCAACATTAATTGTATTATTACCACCGAAATATTTCACACTAGTGTGTGGACGGTATGTGTATCTGACTTAATAAAGCGACTGGGTGCAGTAACATCGGCAATTCGTATAATTTCGGCAATAAGTCATCTCAGTATTCACCCCTTAATGTCACATGCAATAATTTTCTGGAGCAACTCAAATCAAACAGATACAGCTTTTAGAGCTCAAAAGCTAATCATAAAAATTATACACTGAAGTACCAAAAACTGTGTAGGACCCACTTTCGCACGCCGTAGTGCAGCAGTCAGACGTGGAATTGACTTAACAAGTCGTCTGAATCTCTTGAAGAAAAATTAAACCACGATTCATCTACAGCCATCCATAATTACGAAAGTGATGCCGGTGCAGGACGTTGGGAGTGTAATGACATTTCGATCATGTCAAAGATATGTTCCATTGGATTCATGTCTGGTGATATCGGTGGCCAAATCATTCACTGCACTTGTATGGAATGTTCCTCAAATCAATCGTGAATATATTTACCCTGTGACATGGCGCTTCGTCGTCCTGGAAAAGCCCATCGTTGTTTGGGAACATCAAGGCCAGGAATTTTTGAAAATGATCTCCAAGTAGCTGAACATTGACTAGAAATGGTATTTCCAGTCAATGGTCGTTTCAGTTTGACCAGATAACCTAGTCCATGCCGTGTAGCCACAGACCGCACCAGGATAGAGCCACATCCGGCTTGCGCAGTGCCTGGACCGTGATCTCGTGGGGACTGCTCCACACTCGAACCTTACCATCTGCTCTTACAAACTAGAACCGTGACTTACCTGACCAAGCAGCCTTCTCCCAGTCTTCTAGGGTACAACCTATATATTCACGAGCTCGTAGGGACTGCTCCACACTCGAACCTTACCATCTGCTCTTACAAACTAGAACCGTGACTTACCTGACCAAGCAGCCTTCTCCCAGTCTTCTAGGGTACAACCTATATATTCACGAGCTCAGGAGAAACTCTGCTCCAAGCGTGGTGGGTAAGCGGTAGCTCTCCGGCCTCGTGGGTTCGATGCCCTGTACGGCCATCCAGATTTGGATTTTCCATAGTTTCCCCAAATCACTCCTGGCGAATGCCGGAACGCTTTCTTCTAAACGCCGAAACACTTCCCTTTACTTCCCCTTCATTCCCTTTCTACCTCTAATGATCTCGACGTCAACGAAGATAAAAGCCAAAAAAATCTCTGCAGCCGATGGCATTCTGTGGCGATATGGCCTCCAATGTCAAATTTCGCTGCACTGTCCGCACGGACATGTCTGTCGTACGCCCACACTGAGTCGTCGTTACACGCAGTGTTGCCTGTCTGTCAACACTGTCACCTCGACACAGATGTCGCCGGTCTTGGTCATCAAGCAGACTTGGTCAGCCATAGCGGGAGGTAATGCCAGACATGACATATTCATGGCATACTCTTGACTCTGTGGACCGAAAATTTTTGAATTCACGAATAATGTCCGAAAGTGATTCCCCATGCAACTGATGCCAGCTACCATTCTGTGCTCCCTGTTAATTCTTGTCGTGCGGCCATAAGAAACCTGAAAGCCCCAACACATTATGTGTTTTTCCTTGATACTACCGCAATGTGGTTTTTGGATCTCCCTATCCCATGAGCTTTGGCACTTGAATGTGTGTGTGTTTGTGTGGGGGGGGGGAAGGTTAGGAGTAGGATTTCCTACACAGAGCTGATCATGAAGTTAAGAATTTTAACATTGGAGGCCGAGTGTATATACACATTAATGTCCTTTGTAATCGTCAATTATATTATATTTGAAATAATTGTAAAATACGGAATTAGGACACTGGAAGTAAAGATGATTTTCACAAAGGTTACATTCGTGGTAATTTGTTCAAAAAAGAGTCAGATACTCAGGGACAGAAATATCTTCAACTAGTTTCGAACTCATCTTAATTGTCCGACATGGATGAGATTAGTATCAGAAAAAAATTTAAAAGAAATTTGATTGACTACCCCTTCCGCTCCACAGGAAAATTCATTTAAAGTTACCTGATAAATAATTGCCAGTATTACTCTCTGTGTGTATTCATCTGTTTTGATATGCAGTGATTTTGCTTTGCATTGATTTTTTACTGTAGCCCACTGTCAGTCTCAGAGCGAAAATAATTATTGAACTTTATCGTATCGTATAATCAGCCATTTCCAACATCCAACATCTTACTTTAAACTAATACGACATACTGAGCTCGATGGTTGAGCGGTAACACTCTGTTCTGGCATTCGGAGGATGTGGGTTCAAATACCCACCAGCCACCAAGATTTCGGTTTTTCATGTTTTCTCCAAAACATTCAAGACGAATGCCGGGAAGGATCCTTAAAAACGGCCATGGCCGAATTCATTCCCGCTCCTTGCCCCCTATTCTCTCCCACCGACTTCGAGTAGGAGTAAAGTCCGAATCAAAAATAGTAGACCATATGAAGACGTTGGAAGAGAAGATGTTTCTGCAAGGAATTCCAAAGAAAACGAAGTTGCTGGCTGTCCCTGAGTTGTTGTGGCCTGGTTGTTTTTTTGTGCTTTGTCGGTGTGTGAGAGCAGTGAATAACAGGAAACGCTGTCTGTCGTGGCCAAAGGTCTCCCCGCCCGCCATAAACTTCACACCCCAACATCTGGCACCCACTGCGTCACCATGTGGCTGCTGAAATCTCCACGTATCGATTGGCGTCTAGGGGAGTTCATTTTTCCGACCCTCCCTCATTCCCCGGTATCAAAGCGACCGTAATGATACAATCATACATATCTTCCAGTGTCTTGATTCTTCTTTTCTATAAATAAGGATGAAGTAAAAATTCTTCGTGGTGTAAGACAAGATTGTATCCTGTCCCCATTATTATTTAATATCTATTCAGAGTAAATCTTTATAGAGGCGTTGAGCGATGTGGAGATTGGAGTGCTGCTGAATGGAAACTGGATAAACAACATTCGCTACGCTGATGACACAGTCAATTTTGCAGACAGCCAGGAAAGTTTACAGTATCTTATAGATAGAGTATCACAAAGCAGTCATGAATACGGACTTAACATTAATACAAATGACAAAAGTAGTAGTAATTGGCAAAAACAACAGTTCCCAATGTCATATTACGATTAACCAGAAGACCATTGAATGTTTATTAAGGTATACATATCTTGGCACCACAGTAAATAGCCAATAGGATGAATCTGATGAAGTAATGGCACGTATTGGTAAAGTCAGGGCTACTTTCAATAAAATGAATAACCTTTTTAAAAGTCGTAATTTATCGATTACCACGAAAATGAGACTCCTGCGCTGCTATGTGTTCTCTGTCTTCCTGTATGGCATTGATACGTGTACATTAACTGAAACTATCAGTAAAAGGTTAGAAGCTTTTGTAATGTGCCTGTATCGAAGAATGTTGAGAATATCATGGATAGACCACACTACAAATGCTGAAGTGCTCCGCAAAATGAAAAAAGGTATGGAAATATTGACCACAGTAAAAACACGAAAGCTTCAGTACCTTGGCCACACCATGAGGAACAATAGCCGCTATGAACTCCTGCAGTCTGTTCTCCATGGGAAAATACCGGGAAAGAGAAGTTCTGGTAGAAGAAGAACTTCTTGGTTAAAAAATCTGAGAACATGGACCTCCAAGACAACTACGGAGATAACCCGAGCATCAACCAGCAGAGACAAGACAGCCAAGATGGTTGCTGACATTCGGAAGGGACCAGAAGAAGAAGAAGAAGAAGATGTGTTTAAATACATGAACGTTATGAAGCATATTTCTTAGCATTAAAATAAACTTTAACTATATAAAATTCCTAACGGACAAACGTTTTGACTTATAAATTCGATGACTGTGTTCACCTGTGACTGGGAATTCATATTTATCATACTATGTGACAATCGATATCAATCGGATGTTGACATTTTCTACTACCATATTGAAATCCAAAGCGATGAAAACATTGTATATATAAAAGTTTTAGTTCTCTGTATTTATAAAATGTATAAAATCTTTGATGTGTGTTGTCTAGGTGTCACATATTCAAATAAATTAATCTCACAGCTTAGATTTTTCTCTCATATTATGGACTACAAAATAAAGTTAGTTAGTAATAAAACAATTATTTCTATGAGATACGGTCTCAAGATTGTTTATTTTCATAAAGTCTGTTAAGAGTCATAGTCTTGAATTTTTTCGGTCATATGGCCTGCAGCTAATATTTAGCGGACTATACTACCAAACGACAAGAACAGTGTTGGAATGGAGCCCAAGAGATCACCACAGACCGAGAGGAAGACCACCGGACCGATGGGAAAAGGACAAACGCAGGGTTGTCGGAGTCAACTAGCAGAGGATCGCCCAAGATCGTGCGACCTGGAGGAAACAGCTCGAGTTATATCTAAAATCATGACTTTAAGAGGCCATATCAGAAAATTATTGAACTGGCTGATGATGATACAGCCCCTAATTACATTTTTGCCGTCTGTTAAGTGGGTCAACGAATTTTTTTCATCTTTCCTTTTCCGGTACCTTAAGTTAATTTAGCATTTGTTTTCTATAAAATAGGTCTTATTGTAACGTTTTAACACGTTTAACACAGGCTAACGTGATGAAATTATCAGGATTTCGTTTCTCTCATCCTGTCTATAAGCCACCCAATACTTTGCGCGCCTCTCAGGAACTTTTTAATTTTTTTCCTTGTGTTCGATGAAGTATTGAGTGCACAGGACTGTTATTTTATTCAGTGTTTTCCTAGAATTCTCTGTTACACAGATATTATCGGATACGGCCTACTTTTTTTGCGGATTGTACTTAAATTTAAGATTTTCGAAGTCCTTTCCGTTTTGGATCACCCTTGTTGCAATTTACATCTGTTGTACGAGAATCTCGTCCTCTTCTGCTTAATTAATGTCTATTTTCAAATATTTTCGTAATAACTGAGTTACTAATTGAAATATTCAACTCTCATTTTGTTTCAACAAAAATCAGATTAAAGGGTCTAGCGGAATAAGACAGTGAAAAGTGCCCCTGGCCCATCCCTGTCATGGGGCATACCAGTTCATAGATCTTGGTTAGCATAGCCTTCGGACCGATTTTTATTTCAATGCCGCAACTCTAGGGGGCGCTACGGGGGTGAATGTGCCATTGGGGCATAAATGCTTAACTCGTGAAATCAATGCGGGAAAATTCTTTAAAAAATCAGGGACGTGCACATTGTTACAGGAAATATCTAGTATTTTTGTGGAATTTTTTGGAGCATTTTACAATGTTTTATCGCAATTTGTTTATATCGAGTTCCTAGTAAACAAAGTCATTTCCTTGAGTGACAACGTTTAGATTTTTACTGTAGAATAATCTATGGCCATTATATCTACGGTTCACATTTCAGACACGTCCGAGTGCTGCAACATAGCGATAAAAGATAAACACTTATACCAATTGTCTCAGACTGTTTCATATTTGGCAGAAATGTTAAGCGATGATAACACAATCAGTCTCTGCTATTTGAAAGAGAAGGGCAACATCGCCAAAATCGAAGTTCGATCACGCCATATTAACGCCAAGACGTACAGATGCTATATCGATTATTCGCCGAAGTCCACAGGTTACGCGGGTATCAAGCGATACTACTGCGAATGCGCTAACGGTAGCAGAACGATAGAATGCAGTTCTCATGTAGCTGTGGTTTATTACCTTTCAAATGCTCGATACTTATCCAAAATTGTTCGACCGTCTCAAGTTCTAAGCAGGCTTTTTGACGACGTTCATGCAAATCCTGTTATAGAAACGGATAGCGACGAAGATTAAACTTAAGGGGGAAAAAATGTTGTTAATCCCTGTGATTTTTGTTTTGCGTGCTTTGCACTGTAAAAAGATTTTCTTAGCAACAAATGCTTGAAACATATATTAAGTTCTTCTTTTTCGTGGATTATTTAGTAGCTTTTATTAATCCTATAAGCCGCTCCTTCCATTTGACAAACAAACAACTTAGAAATCCACAAAATAATATTTCAGCACCCGTCTCACAACTATAATTATGACGTGCGTACCCACCGTAAGGGCCCCTGTGTGGTAAGCAAACCCGATGCCATAATATTCAGTGTTTATCTTTTTTGCTATATTGCAACACTCGGACAGGTTTGAAATCTAGTGGTCATAGATGATTCTACAGTAAAAATCTAAATGTTGTCACTCAAGGAAATGACTTTGTTTACTAGGAACTCGATATAAACAAATTGCGATAAAACATTGTAAAATGCGCCAAAAAATCCCACAATAATACTAGATATTTCCTGTAACAATGTGCACGTCCCTGATTTTTTTTCAGAATTTTCCCGCATTGATTTCACGAGTTTTAGGCCCCCAATGGCACATTCACCCCCGTAGCGCCCCCTAGAGTGGCGGCATTGAAATAAAAATCGGTCCGAAGGCTATGCTATCCAAGATCTATGAACTGGTATGCCCCATGAACGGGATGAGGCAGGGGCACTTTTCACTGTCTTATTCCACTAGACCCTTTATTCCGGTTGTGACTTACGTTACAGATGGAAATAAGGGGTTAGTTAAATTAAAGTGTTCAGGGTTTTAAATAAGAGTGTCCAGGAGTTTTATTATTATTATTATTATGACAGTAATTCATTCCAATGGAGCTCGTGTCCTGCTGCTAATTTCCCTATACATTTGTTTTAAATTACCGAAGTATTTGCTTTAAATTAGTTTCATTCTCTAAAGTGAATTATTCAGTATCCGGGTTCCTCTAGACATAGCTGAAAACTTTTCCACCCCCTTATCACTGAAAGAAACTGCTAGTATGTATTCGTGATGATCTTTTAATTTCTATATACCACTTCAAATTCGCCCCCCAGCAACTGCAAGGAAGCTTAAGAGGACAACTTCTTTTCTTAATTATCATAAACGATCTTGTAGGCAACGTGAAGAGTAGGTTGCGATTGTTTGCTGATGATTCGGTCTTCTATAAGGAAGTAGGAATTCAGCCGATAGCTTAGAAATTCAGCACGATCTGGATATTATTTCGGCATGGTGCGACAAATGGCAACTTACCCTAAACTGTAAAAAGTAGAAGGCAATGCACGTAACTAACAAAAAGCAAAAAGAATCCGTCAACTCAGAAATACAAAGTAAACAGTCCAGTTATTGATATGGCCGATCCCGTGAAGTATTTGGTCGTAACATTACAAAGCAACATGAAATACCTACATCTTGCACATTAATTCGGTTGTAGGTGGAGCTAATTCTAAGCTGCGATTCATAGGTCGAATCTTGAAAAATTGTAATGCACAAACAAAGGAGATAGCGTATAAAAATCTAGTGCATCCGCATTTGGACTACAGTTGCGCCAATTGGGACCCGTTTCGTATGGGCCTCATTGACGGTATAGAGAAAGTACAGAGAAGTTCGCTCGATCCGTGACTGCTTGCTACAGTCCTTATGAAAGCGTCACGGAATTGATTCGTAGATTTGACTGGGATACTCTGCTAGACGAAGTAGGTTTCGTTTGAACTTATTGGTAAACACGCGTACACTCACTTTTATTTACGAGTGCGATGAAATACTTTGCCCACCAGCCTATTTGGGCTGCAATGACTCTAGTGATAAGATTATAGAAATAAGAAGCCGCAATGATGCTTATATGCATTCTTTCTTCCCTCTTACTATTCGGGATGCACAGTGTAGGGATTAATTTTGGTGCAAAGCACCCTATGCCACCCTCACTTTTGTAAATTGCAGAGTACATTTGTAGATATAGATGAAACCAGGGTTCATCGCAATGAATGCCCTATGCACTTCATACGATCGGGCGTGGATTTCGACTGAGGGAGTTTGCGAGTTCAAATGTTCGTCCAGCCAGCAAGATTTCAGTTTTCTATGGTTCGCGAATATCAAATTTCTTGCACACATCTTCCTCTGGTTCTAATGAACTCGACATCAATGAGCTGTAAAGCTCGAGGGGAAAGAAAAAACACTTCATCCTCAGTAACTTCAGCCCAGCTCATTCATCACATCAGTCTATAGTGTATCCCATACCAGGCCACGTATCGAGTGTATAGAAGCTCTTTCTAAGATACTCGTTATCTTTTCCCCAGTCATTATGTAGGCTCTCTGCCACGTTATTGGAAACATTCCCTCATCAGTTACTTGTCAACACACAGAGCTTATTAGCAGTGCGGGCCTCATTTTTTCGCGTTGTAAGACGATGCGACATTCCTCTATTCTTCATTCGTTCCGAATCGACCCAAGAAGTTTTTTCCTGGCAATTTGCGCAGTCCTCGTATTGCGTAATAAAGCTAACGAAGCCGCCTTCCGTTCTCAGTGGATGGCAGCAATCACGACGCCTGCTCATTATAATGCCCATTACTCAGGCTTCGCTCGCCAGTTAGCAGATGCAAAATGGGCGGCTGTTAGAGGCTCAATTCAGAAAACACGATAACAAGTTGTTTTCTCGGTGGAGCAAATGTGACAGCGCGGAAATCATCCTCAAGTATCTCAACAACAGTGCATATTTTTTCCCCAGAGTTACTGACGTATAGGCTTTCGAGTGTCTTTATTCCCGGGTATGAGGAAGTTCTTATATCTTTGCGTGTCTGCTTGCAATTATATGGTTATCCTTTTCCTGTATTGCGTTGCTGGATTTGTCCTGTTTTAGTTGCTATGGTATATGGTTGTATGTCGTGTTAAAGATGAATTAACCATCGTAAGTTGTTTAGAGAGAGCCTAGTGTGAATACTTTTGATGTCTGCTATGGTGGCATTCCCCTGCCTAGGGTTGCCAACCAAACTTTATTTTTATGTTCTTTAGCCTAATCATGAAGTATGCCGAAATACTTTATCTCTATCAAAATGTACAATTAAAAGAAAGGAACGTTCCTCTATGCAATTAATTTCCAAACGACTTATTAGTGAATATGACCACGATTAAAATCGGCGAGATCTGCCTACATGGAAGCAGCCAAGTTCAGGAATAACAACTTTAAATTGTATGAAAAGTGGAGAAAGGAGTGGGCTTATAAAATATCCGGCAACCTGTGTTCCAGGGTTTGACTTGCCTAGGCGTCTTTGGTGTCAACTGAATAGATTTCACACAGGTCACGAAGTGTGCAATGCAACCGCACATAAGTGGGATCTCCGCGAAGATGCACTGTGTGACTGTGGTGGTATCCAAACCACTTGTAACAGCCCTCATACCTGAATTTTGAATAGCATTGTACTGTATGAAGTATTTGTAGTGAGCTAAAGTTTGCTTGAAAGTGATTTGATATGTTTATTTTGTAAATTCTTGTAAATCAGTGTATATAGACTTTGTTTTATGTAACAAAATTATTTAAAGTCCATTTAATATGTTCAAGAACCGAATGGTGCAAGAGATTTTATTAAATGTTTGTAATTCCATGTATTAATGTAAGTTACGATGTCTACAGGACAATTTTCTACCGTTTGAAGGGATTTCTGTAAATAATTTCGTATTTAAGTATCTCTAATTACCATTTCTGATCATTTTGTAATGTTGTTAAGTAATTTTGTATTAATTTTGATTGTTTTTTAATATGTTGATTGTTTGAGTGATTGTTAATGATCGAGAAATATCGGGCGGATGCCTTTGAAGAATTCTCGTAATTTCGATAGAGACTATATAAACAGATTGCCTGGACAGAGAAGTTAGTAAGTAAGTAAGTAGAGCAGTTAGTTAGTTAGTGGATTATTCAGTGTTACAGAGAGTTTCATCCAGTTGAGTTCACAAAGATTTTATTTGCAACGGCTCAGAAGTGTATCTCTGTATTGTATCTATGCTTGTGAATATCGCTGACTTGTTGTTTTTGGAAAATAAACCAAATCTTGAACATAACATTTTTGGTGGACTAATTAATTAATCAGTAATTAAACCACCGAAGAACCTTAATACACTGATCATATTGTGATGGAGTGTCCAGCAAGAAGACTATCTGGAGGCCTTTTCACACTGCATCAAGCTGGATCAGCTGCCAGAAGATGGCTTGAATCCATAGATTATCAGATTAACATGTGATTTGTTGTTCTTGGCTTACGATAATAATAACAACAATAAAAATGCTTATGACATAAGACAGAAAAACTATCGTCTTGAATCGAATATTTCTGAGGGTTAGAAGTCAATAATTGACGACACAACACTTAAAAATTTATATCATAATTTGTCAAATATAAAAATAATTGTTACCTAACTGCTCATGTTCCAGCCATTTCAACTTTCATCGAGGCTACACCACTGCAGTGTACTGCAATGTAAGCTGAGATCGGGTTGAGTGTTGGATACAGTGACTTCATTCTCCCAGTGTCCTTTTTATCGAACGTTGTTGATGTGATTCTTCCACGTCAGTCCTTTCCTAGAAGATGGATGCGGATGATGTTTAACCTTGGAGATGCTATTGACTCTTACGAAGCCTCTTCCAAAAGCTTAATCTTTACACAAATTAGTTTTGAGTTATTGTGTTTGTGCAGTTTTTAGGCGGAAAGTAAAGGTGATAGATTAGGAACTCTAAAACAGAAACAACAGTTTAAACCAAGCAAAGTAAAACTTTTACGCTAAAAATATGCAGATATTTCTCCCTCTAGTTGAGCCAAGATGAGATGATAGTTAACGCTCGACCTGATAGTCGCTGCTTCGATCCCCGGCACGGTTATCCAGATTACTGACTTCAAGGGATTTCCGATTTCAATCCTGATCAATCTGTGAATTTTATTTTGATGCGACAACTTCAACGATGTCTTTCGAAGTCAGTGGAAAAACATACTTTTATTTTAAAAGGTTTGTGAATTATATTAACGGATTCACTAAGAGTGTACCGAGCGTGGTGGTGTAACGGCTAGCGTTCTGGCCTCGCATTCGGGAGGACGGCGGTTTGAATCCCCGTCCGGGCATCCAGATTTGGGTTTTCTATGGTTTCCCAAATCACTCCAGGCAAATGCCGGGATGCTTCCTTCAAAAGGCCATGGCCGAATTCCTTCCCATTCCTTGCCCCCCATCCTTTCCCGTCTCTAAAGACCTCGCTGTTAGAGAGACGTTACGCAGATTAAAAAAAAAAAAAAAAAAAAAAAAAAACACTAAGAGTATTCTTTGTGTAGGCCTATACTTCTGAAATCGAACCCTTCCCGACTCTCATATTTCCTAAACCATTTGAGGGGGGGAAATACCTACTGGAAAATAACGCTTGGACTTCACATCTTCAAAAAAGCAATTGAAAAAAGGCTAGGAACTATCTAGACATACCTCCAACGTCTATCTGCAGCAGACCTCTGGAGCATATCATATGATCGAACATTATTAAATTCTTAAATACACGCCAGTTTATAATTTCGATCAAATACTATAGCTGTAGGACCTGGTCGGCTCCACTATCCGCCTCTGTCGTAGCCTAACAGGTAATCCTACCGTGCATATGGGACCTACAATTTAATGTGAAATCCGAGACACAGGAGCATTCTTTGACACAGGTGATGTTGGGATTAGATGCCTTTGTAAATTTCAGTCTAAACCGTGATTAGATCTGTAGTCAGACGGCTTGACGACTAAGCGACCAGACCGCTTTGACCCATCACTGATTTAGAAAGAATACGTACTGTAAAAGGCAATTCTCTACATTTTTTTTTTCGTGATGTGATGAAAATGATTGATTCTCGATGACAAGCTAATAATATTTTCTTAAAAACGTAACTTATTCGACAACTGGAAGAAAATGCAATATTATTATGCGCAATGCTTATTTTCATAAATGACTTATTCTATAGTTACTACTTTGATTAGTTTGTTTAAAAAATTTCAGTAACTTCCAAAAATTTGAATTAAGTTAATCAAAGTGTTTATCAAAGATGTTTGTGTCATCGTAAAGTATTCTGTGGTCTTTCTCAGATTGCTGTTCAATATTGACTGATTTTGTAATATATCTGAGTATAGTGTTTCCAATATAATCTCATCATTCCTAGCAAACCTGGTAAATAAGTAGATAGCGGATTCACTAAGCATTACAGTCGTGAGAATATGTATTAAGGTACCACACGATTTGAAGAACTATTGGTGTTAAACACTGAATTTATTTATCATTTCGATCATAATTTGGTGAGGCGTCTTATAGTTATTAGTAAAGATCGTCATGAGCTTTTAAGGATTTGAAGCTTGAAATCGTGCCAGTGGCTGATACGTCGTAGAAAGAAAGTTACCACGCTTGTCCGTGACACATTCTTTATTATGTTTGTTTTGACGATCAGTTTTTTCCACGGGTGTGATACAGCCCGATACTTATACAGAGACGCTGTAAATGTTATAAATGTTTTGGTCATATTTAAATTTTCTGCTCTTTCCTCAGCTGAGAGAACTGGATGACATAAACCACAGATTTTAAGGGAAACCTCGATGATTCAAACAGCGAAAACCAAGAATTTTTTTTTTTTTAGCAGTTTTTTAAATTTTTCCGCATTTGGGAGGACGGCGGTTCGAATCCCCGTCCGGGCATCCAGATTTGGGTTTTCCATGGTTTCCCCAAATCACTCCAGGCAAATGCCGGGATGCTTCCTTCAGAAGGCCATGGCCGAATTCCTTCCCATTCCTTGTCCCCCATCCTTTCCCGTCTCTAAAGACCTCGATGTTAAAAAGAGACGTAAAGCAGTAAAAAAACAACAACAAAAAAACAAAAACAAAAAATCCAGATTACACGGGGGAAGGTCTAACGCTTAGTACAGATTTTATTCTCATGTTCCGGGGCCATGTGTGGGATGCCACATACCTTACATTTTATGTCAGAATATAACATTTAAATATTTGGAAACCCCCATCAAATTCTGTGCAATATTCAGTAGTTTAGGTGCGAAAATTTGAATTTTGGAAGTCCTGTTCTAAAGTCAGGTTACATAGCATTATAAATAGGGTTCGGATATTTATGACCAAAAAAATAGAGAAATATGCAGGTAAATATGACCGTAAAAATAGGTAACTATGATCTAAAAATGACAAATTATGACCAAACATTTAAATTTACTATAAATCAAAACATGCTCAACTATACATCGTTTATTTTATGCTGTAGTGTCACTTTCAGATAGACAGCATAAAATGCTTTCCTGCACTCGCTGCACCATTGAGAAATTAAATTTTAAATCGTTTTGTGTAAGTCACTTTAATTTCAGTTAATTTACGGAATAGAACTCTTTCATCTGTACTAAAATACTCGTCTCTAAATTCACTTACGTAAATTCGCACTTTCAGTAAATTTTATTTTCGGCATGGTCCACTGCAGATTTAACGATGATTGAAGATACTTCATTGAGATATTGATTGATGGGGATCGACAAAGGCATGCTTCTGCTGCATTGTCGAGATTAAAAGGCGGGCGGAACATTACGTTTACAGTGACAATAATGTATAACTTTAATTCTTGACTGGTGAATTCTGACCACTTTGAAAATTAATTTTTTTCCCCACCTGTATAGCAGAAGTACATTTCTGTGAATAATTGTCTTAATTTCTTCTTATCTACATCTAGTGAATTCCAGGTTCTATTAAAAAAAAAAAACTACCAGATTTTTCCTCAAAATATGACCATATGACCAAAAATATTATCGTAATATAACCAAAACTAGGAAAATGGTCTGAATATGCATTTATATGCTATATAAAATACATTTAAATACAATCTAAACCGTTTAGTCAGTGTTTAATTCAGCATTTCAGCTCAAAAAGAAGGCAGGAAAAAAATATGACTCGTCCTAAAGATCCGAACCCTAGTCATAAGTCACACACCAGGTTATACGTCGGAGTCTAAAGTCTCTAATTTTGAAAACCTCATCAACAAACAGAGCACAGCTACCGTTACAGTTTTATAAAAGCAGTTGATTTTGCCTGAAGCTACACGCACTTGGCCCTAGAATTTGAAATATTTCAGTTATGTCTCGAAATTAAAAGAGGAACATGGGAATTTAGAAATGTAGATGAAATAAGATTTCATTAAACGTTCCTCTCACGTAAGCAATTTATGTCATACAGACGTTTTTTAATCTTTCCGAGAAAAGTAAATTAGTAGTTAGGTGAATTTCCGAAAAAATAAATTTTTAATTCTATAAACAGCGAACATTAGAAAGAAAAAACGTACGCAAAAAATATAGTTCCGAGCAAGGTTCGAAAAATTTGCTTTTAGCGTGGTAACGCGATGCCACAATCGGCTCCGCTATTCAGCAAATGCGCATTAGGTGACTTCTCTACTGGTGCTCTGTTAGAATTATACAATTTTTAACCTTCGATTTCTCATAAACGGTATTAGGGTGAGACACCTGAGATGCCATAAGATTCTCATTTCGGCGCTGAAGACTTCTCCATAAGTTTGTTATTTCCTGCTACATCTTTGTGAGAGCCAGGCCCGCCGCTAGCTGTTTCAGCGCCCGCGTGCAATACTGATTATGCCGCCCCTGTCTAACTACAGCCAGTGGTGGATTTAGGAAATTTCCGAACCGGGTCAAAAAACTGTGAGATTGCCGCCCCTTTGAACATTATTTGCCGCCCCCATTGTTACCATTCCAAGTGTCGCCGGCCGCCCGAAGCAGCTGTTGAGCTAAAAAAAAAAAAAAAAAGGTCGCCGGCTACGTAATACGCCGCAAATTTCGGCGCGGCGAAAATCGAGTGGTAACTATCGCGGGCCGGCGACTGTCGATCACTCGTTTTGCCGCCCCCCCTCGATGTGCCGCCCGCGTGCGGTGCACGCATTGCACGCCCGCTTACGGCGGCCCTGGTGAGAGCGACGTCAAGGGCCTTTCGGACCTTGGCGCAATCAGCCCCCAGGCTATTAATTTACCAGCTCTAAGCACTGCGCCTGGCCACTTGTCTTATTTATGTTACAGGAAGGATTTTTTTTGTCTGACGACAAGGGTAGCTGCAACGCCTGAAGAACTGACAGGGAGAACAACTTCCCTGAGTCCATATCTCAGCCATGACAAAATTAGTCAAGGACTTTTTCCTCCAAGAATTTATATCTCCCTGAGTGTTCCATTATAGTTTGGTATCCTTTTGGATGATCTTGATTTAGAAGTAGCTACGCAAGCAGCTCTTCGATGTTGTAGTTGTGCGGTCAGTAGTAATTGCGGGTCTGGTATTGGTGCTTGTACGTCGAATTACCTCACTGGTAACAGCCAAACATTTGTCCTCAAGAATTATTAATGCCTTATTCAAATTTTATCTACAAAAATTAATTTATAATTTTGACTTTGCGGCCCTAGCTTTACCAAGTATACCTTTGTTTTCTTATACTTGATTTCTGATTTGCAGTTGGATTCTGTTTCTCTCGGACAGAGTGAGTCCCCTTCAAACAAATCGACCTTGATACAAGCCTCTCTGCGTATTTTTGGTGCTAGGAAAGAACTAGGTCGTGAAACACTATGGAGAAGCATTCTAGCGAAAAGGCATTCGGCCTTATTGGGATAAACTACGTGCATTCAACCAATGGTGTCACTTCAGCTGTACAATGTCCAACATATCTTCTACAGAAAACATTCCTCGAGGAATTCCACCTCAGGATGAAACAATGTCCTAGTCAAAAGATCATATTGGCATAATTGGAAGAATGCTGTCAAAGTCAAGCTTGGTGGCTAATCCACTACTTTAGAAGGATCTCAGTTGTGTAGTAACCTTTTTTTACTTAGGGCTTTACGCCTCGTCAACGGCTAAGGTCATTAGAGGCGGGATGGGACTGGGGACAAGGAACGGAAAGGAATTCGGCCATGGCATTTTTGAAGGAAGCATCCCGGCAATCACCTGGAGTGATTTGGGGAAACCATGGAAAACCCAAATCTGGATGCCCGGACGGGAATTCGAACCCGCGTCCTCCCGAATGCGAGGTCAGAACGTTAACCGTTCACCCACCACGCTCGGTGTGTAGCAACCTCTTAGGATATCTGATGAATAAGAAACCCTAGGATCCCAAATTGCTTCTTTGCTAATTTGTATCTTCTCAGTTGATACTGCATTACTTCAGTGTTTGTTCTTTTACTGGTTATCCCAAAAACAGCCATATCACTCACTGCCTTTACTCACAAACTAACAAAAATACTTTATGGATTTTACACTGTTTCAGAGCTCAACGTTAACACCAGAATTTTTTAGAAAATTTTTGGTAGCAGGTTTGGAAATGGAACAACCATCCTATTATCAATTTCTATTTGTGTGTTACCAAGTGTATTCGATTTCTTCTGGAGATAGTCGTTTGTTTCTATCTTCTTTAATCACCTCTCTTGGTATTATCACACTTCTTTCATAGCGAGTCTCCACTGCTGGGTGAGGGAGTTCAGCAGATATAACTTCATCGATTTTTGTGGGCTGAATTTTTTCTGCCATTCAGACTGAATATTCCGAGTGTGGCAGTTGACGCATTTTGATGTTCAGTTGGGTACATCCAGCATCTTGGCGCTCCAAAGAAATGGTCCTTAGTTATAACGTTGATTAATTGCTTCTGCCTGTACACTCTCGCTATTAAACCGTGGCGATCACTGGGTGCTTGACCATTTGTGAGCATTTCCTTTACCTCTGTTCAGGCCGTGAAGAAGTGAAGACGGTGAAGAAATACGATTTCCCGTACGTTCTAACTTACGTCATAGTATCTTGAGTATATTCGTGCATGTGTCTGGGACCACCTGCAAATGTCTCTGATATTATGACTACAGTTCAGGCGTCTTCAAAGTTACCATCATTTGCCTTAGTATCTCTTAATTGAATATATTCCTCAACTCTTAATTTATTGTGTTTTAAATTGATAAAAAAGAAGACGTTCATTCTAAGTTTTTGCATACACATAAACGATAAACTAGTGGAATAATTGTCTGTTGTTTAATATGTGATTCTGTTCGGTATCCCGCATCATTAGCCCGTATACATCGTGAAAATTATCTTGTTGGCTGTTTGACCTGTTGCTGAGTTGACATGTCTAAGATCAAAATTATATCCACTGCGTGCTGAAGAGCATCATAGGATCGATATGTTTCCCGAAATGCACTGCAATGAATCTGCTCGTCGTTGGATTAAAATATCGTGTTGTGACGTTTTTCACCCGATGTGAACACCACGACTTCGTCTGCTCGAGGAGAATCGGAGAGTCGTTCGTGTTAACCTTTCGATCATCGGTTTATTCTGTTGCCCTACGTTAGAATGCTGTCTCACACGTCTTAATAACTTTTGTGTGCTTGTGAAACAGCCTTTGTACGTTTAACATAATCGTAAGCTTTGCTCCGAAAATATAGTCGCATCGTCGATGAACTTCCGGTAGTGTGTCTCCAATAATTATTTTTTTGGTTTGCTTATGGCTTTGCGACTCGTCAACGTCGAGATCATTAGAGGTGGAGAAAAAAATAGGTGAAAGAAACGGGAAGATATTCAGCCGTGGCCTTTTCAAGGAACCATAACGGCATTTACCTGGAGTGATTTGGAGAGAACATGGAAAACCTAACTTTGGATGCCCGGACGGGGATTCGAACGCGCGTTCTCCCGAATGCGGAGCCAGAGCGTTACCGCCCACCCATCACGCTCGGTCGTCTCCGATCATATATACCCGTACTAATTCTTGGTTTCATAGGGCAGAGGAAGCAGTGACCCCGCGTTGTGGTATGTCTGACCTCGCAAAGTGAAAGCCGATGGAAAACCGCTTGTTCAATTACTATTGGCGTCGCTCCGGAAAACATTTAAATGTATCGCCGAATTAGTAAAACAAAAGTTCGTGCGGGGGTAATTCCAATAGGGACAGTTTCATATTTCCATTTTTTCAGCTCCTTCAAGAGAGTCAGATTTAAAATTTTTTGCTTTACAACAACTATAAACTATTGCCATTTTTCCTATGGTAACACCTGAACGTTGTGAATAGTCCGTATGGCGTTCACAATGAAATCCTTGCAACATCAAGTCTCTGTTCCGCTTGGTCCTAATTTTGGCTATGGAGACTTTCGTGAAGAGCGCAAGGCATAAGGTATGCTGCATGCGGGGGAAAAAAAGCCGAAGAAACTGTTGAGATGTTGAAAAAAGTTCAAGGTGATGTTTCTATGGGTAAACCTAAAGTGTATCAGTGACTTTACCGTTTAAGAGAAGGTGAAGTATCTGTTAACGAACAACCAAACTTTGGATGTCCTTCAACTACCCGAAAAGACGAATATGTGTGAAAAATCGCAAAATTGCGGTTGAAGGTCCACAAAATATGACAGAAGAACATACTTTGACTTTTACATAAACAAATAAGCTCTCGGTCATTGGCTTATAAATTATCATCAATAATTTAATACTCGAATCCCCGTCCGTGCATCCGGATTTGGGTTTTCCATTGTTTCCCCAAATCACTTCAGACGAATGTCGGGATGTTTCCTTCAAAATACCATGGCCGAATTCCTTATCGTTCCTTGTCACCAATCCGATTCCGCCTCTAATGAGCTCGATGTCAACAACGCATAAAGCCACAAATAAAAAAGTGTCAAGGTGTTAAAACCGAGTCAAAATCTGTCTGGAAGTTTTGAAGTTATGGAAGATTACGGCTAAAAAAGTTTGTACTGTAGTTCCGAAAAAATTTAATTTTCTTCTCCATTGTCCGTGGTTTTTACGTCATGCCAGGACAAACAAACATAGTACTTTACAAATTTATATACACAGTATTAAGGTTCTTCGGTGGTTTAATTACTGATTAAGTAATTAAAAAGTCCACCAAAAAAAATTATGTTCAAGATGTTAGTTTATTTCTTTCAAATCAACAAGTCAGCGATATTCACAAGTATAGATACAATACAGAGATGCACTTCTGAATAGTCGCAAAGATAATCTCTGTGAACTCAACTAACTCTCTGTAACACTGAATGATGTCAACTAACTAACTAACTAACTTACTTACTTACTTACTAACTTCTCTGTCCAGGCGATCTGTTTATATAGTCTCTATCGAAATTACGAGAATTCTTCAAAGGCATCCGCCCGATATTTCTCGATCATTAACAATCACTCAAACAATGGAAATTAATACAAAATTACTTACAACATTACACAATGATCAGAAATGGTAATTAGAGATACTTAAATACGAAATTATTTACAGAAATCCTTTCAAACGGTAGAAAGTTGTCCTGTAGACATCGTAACTTACATTAATATATGGAATTACAAACATTTAAGAAAATCTCTTGCACCATTCGGTTCTTGAACATATTAAATGGACTTTAAATGATTTTCTTACATAAAACAAAGTCTATATACACCGATTTACAAGAATTTACAAAATAAACATATCAAATCACTTTCAAGCAAACTTTAGCTCACTACAAATACTTCATACAGTACAATGCTATTCAAAATTCAGGTATGAGGGCAGTTACAACAGACTATTCCGTGTAGTCTTTGAATTTCTCATACACTTAACAACTTTGCCAACTTACATTATCCTTGGAGGAAAAAATAATAATAATCTTTTCGCTTTTTAAAATACCAGAGTGCCGTTCATCCTCCACACTTATTTCGAAATCTTTACTCAGATATGTACTTTGTTTCAATTAGGCCTTTGTGACTGGTGTACAATGAGGCCAATAGAGGCATAAAGGATTATTGGAAAGGAAGTCGAACCAGAATCCTCCCGAATACCAGGTTCAAATCTTAGATGATCACTCAGCAGGTTCAGTAAAAGATAAGTCTCCGATTGCACTAACTCGTAACACAGATAGAAACACCTGTAAGCACACTAATTGGGAACTAAATATTTTGTATGAAATTAACTGCTCTCACTGGAAGCATAGGTTTTAGAAAAATCTGTCACAGACTTTACGCGGAGGGTTCAAATTTAATGACTGCAAAAATGTACGCCAAGTACGAATGTAATTTCTGTCGTTTTTCGTCACCAATATTATTATTAACGGCTTATGCGTCAAAATTTGTTCCAATTACAAATTTCATCTCTTACTCGTCCTTTCGACTTTCCCTTATCCTTTTGGGTTGTATTTTATCATCATCCTTAGAAAGTTCTTCCAATTTACCATCTTTGATTTCAAGCATATATTTGAACTCTTTTAGTTATTATAGAATTTTTTTAATTCCTCATTTCATCAGATATAATGTATCCTCCGGCATCTCTTAGGAACTTCATGCCTGACATTTCTTTTTGCTTTAACTATTTTCGTCCTGTTACCCTGAAAATTTTTATGAGTACTTTATTTTCAGTGTGCTGTCGTTTGGGGAAAGAGGAAAGGAAGGTTTGTGGGAACGTAAATGAGTCCTTCGACTCTGTGGGGGTGGCACGTGACACGTTTGGTGGAGCGGTTGTGGCAGGTGGTTTCCGTCTGACTCTTTATGTGCCCTGCACCCTCCTTGTAGGAATGTGACGGGCTCGAAACCAAGCGCAAGTCCCGTGTTAAAAGTGGACCGAACGGACGAATGGACACAGTTGGAAATCATGTTGGTGACAGTTTAGATATCTTGCATCGACAAGATCAACAAAATGAAGTCGACTGGGTACAAATAAATGAGAAAATGTTCGCAAAAAATAAACAGCAGTGAATAGTGGGAGAAGATTTGGAGTATTGAGTAATGTGAAGTTTGGACGAATATAGGTGGATACTATATGGCGTCTGTATTCAAAGGGTAAAAGGATAGAGGAAGGCAAATATTAGCATAGTATATAGCAGAAGATTTGGAATAAACAGTAGTTTCACCCATCATCACTAATAGTAGAATATACTCAAATAGTAGTGCCTAGCGCGAGGCCTATAGTGACTGAAGTGCCATATTCATATTTCAAGAATGTAGATACAACTTTCTCAGTAAGTAGATGTTTGAAGATGGCACCGACTTTTCAATTTGATTAGTCCGTACTGAAACCGTTGTAAAAATACCTGACAGCGAAATTTCCTGTATGCTATCCGACCTATTTTAGTAGACCTGATTATTAAAAGTCCCCACAGCAAAAGACCGACTAAACCCGCAAACTGCCGTCGCGAATATCCGTTAATGGAAATACATTAGCATCAAAAGAGGGAGTGCTCAAAAGCGACTTAGTCTCCATTTACCGAGGGTTTTTTGTTTTACCGAGAGACGGATTATGAATATTTTTTCATTATTTAATGCCTACTGACAACAGAAATATTACAGTCATCATAAGTACCATCATAAGGACAATCATAAGGACAATATAGCCTTGTTATAATTTTTCAATATTATGATACTTAATCAGTTCTATTATCTCTTTGTATATACAGTTAAATTTATCATTTATAATTTCATATATACCTACGGATACCAGCTTTGTCTTATAAGAAATGAATAATAATAAATACACATTAGTTTTCCTTGATAGTATTTAACAACACAACTAACAGGACAAATAAAAATTATTAGTAAAAATGAGAAAACGAAGTGAATAAGAAATATGAAGAGCAACATCTACAGTAAGATCAGAAGTATCCCATTATAGTAACAGACAGATATGTTTCGTTTGAGAGACTGGTTAAATCGTAAAGTCACTATTTTTTTTTTAAATCAGCAATGACGCAGTTTCACACGCTACTGACTTAAAGAATAATTAGATTTTCTGGCAGGCGATATTGACGCTGGCGAACTCTCTTATTATTTTTTCTCGGTGGTGTTTTTTGCATGATAACACTAAGTGATTGACATCTCGAAATCCTGTTGTGTTAAGTCGCAAAGATGTGATTCTAGCATCCCTATTGTAATGAGTCGCGTTCCCTAAGCTACGCAGCGTAGGATGATCCAAGGAAAGCGGTTTTTCAGCGAACTGTCGGCATTGTATGCCATTCGTCAACCCACCTGCTGGGCTGTAGGGCAATATGAATGGAGCAGTGCGAAGGGCCAACCGCGGCGAAAAAAAACATTGGGAAGTATTGTGACAAGTTACAAGCAACGCAGCTTTCCGGAGATTTCTCCCCGCAGACAACAAGGACACAGCCGGCCTATGCAAAATAGGGACACACCACTATGATATTTTTTATTATTATTATTAGCGAATTCTCCCAATAAATGGAAGACGGTAAGCAAATGACCGAATCAAGTTTTCATCGAGTTCTTCTTATTGTTCCAATAGGCTTTCATTCTTTACGAGAAAGCTTTATTATTATTTTAATGGAATGCTGCCCCGAAGCTGGCAGTGGAGACAAGACTTATTTGAATGTCGAGGTGAGACCATCGACATCATCTGTGGGTCCGAGGTGCACATCTTGTCGCCGGCAGTGTCGACAGCAGTGCGCGGACTCGGTAATTTGCCACAGAACAGTGCGACAGTTTGCAACATATCAAGGCCCGTAAAATACCCCTTGTATTGGACCGTCGGTTAGGGAGGGGGGAGCCAATACGTTGATGAAATATAATTATTAATAATATGTATAACATCCAATAAGTTGGTTATTTGGTTAAATGGTGAACTAGAACCATGATTTCTACAAGAAGTTAGTTTCACACAAACTTACACTCAATTTATTTAGTCTTCTGGCTTATACAAGGCCGGGTATAGTTAACGTTACGTTAAACATAATCCAAAGACAACAAACAAGCAATACTCGACATTTACAATCCGCTGGATAAAAGCAAACATAAAACTGATTTAGATATCTCAATGATCTTGCAAAGTCAACATGTTTTAAAGTAGTATCACAGGCCAACAACTTAAAGTTAACATTTACAAAGAATCCCAGGGGCGCCGTTTAAATTTAAAAGCATCGTTTGAATTTAAAACAATGAGCAAGATGCTTCGAATTTGAAGTTGAGAATATGAAACGTTGGATAGCTCAGTAATTGTTATGATGGGAGCAGAGTCTTATCTCAGGAGTCGTTTACGGGTTAGCAAGCCTCGTTAAAACCCAATGGAACTGTGGACCTATGCGTCGATACTTTACCGTAATCGCATCTTCTCGACGAGGTGTGATACGCTCTGTGCCACTGCTGCAACGAATGCCAAATTTGCGGATATGTCCGCGCTAGTACATCAGCTTACAATCTCTGGCAGGTGGACCGCTCAGCTTCCAGCCCATCTGAGCCAGACTATGCGACCAGACACAGTCACTGATCAGCGGCTAAGCGCGTGTCGGGTGACACGTCCGCACTGTAGTTCGTCTCGGCAGCCGAATATGGCGTCGTGTCCTCTTGTCGCGGCAAAGCCAGCTTTCCTCTCCCCGCACATGGAACAGAAGCCTTGAATTAACAACTGTGAACTCCTGTATCCGTTCACGATTGGTGCATCGATATAATTATGTCCAACATCACGTGCTTCGTGTCGTCGCTAACATTTGCTACCCGTTCCCGCACATTTTGCTTGACCTTGTACTGGGAAGGGATGAGGTCAGTACACTCGCCAGGTAACGGTTCCCGCGCGCCACCCCTTTGTAAGCGAAGGCATCAGCATGTCGGCGACACTGGGCATTGTCCCGTTCTCTGAACGTTCAAAACTGCAGTTCCAACTTCCCACATTTAATATTTTCTGAATGGCAAGTTTTGCATAGAAATTAAATCATGTAATAATAAATCTGGCTGCCCGGGTATAATATATAATTATTCACCTATGAATTAACCCTATTATTTATAATATTTACAATTTATATAAATGAATATTACAAGGAAAATCTGAATATTAATTAATTATTTATTAATATTCATTGTGGATGACTCTGTCATACCACACCCTGAGCAACTATCCTGACTAGCGTGAGACCGGTTAAATGAGGCTACTAAAATTACACTACGTTTCTAATTTTGTATTCATAATAGAAAAAAATTGGTTTGTGAAATAAATTTATTACTTATTTGAGAACACATTTTTTAAAATCATTAGTAAACCCCTGAGACTGTTTTTCCTGCTGGCACAAAACAGTGCGCCTAATAAGTATCAAAAATAGAACCACCCACTAATGAGATTATTACACTATACAGTGGCTCAGTTGATTAAGGTATGTGACTAGACTACGGAAGGTCTCGCCTGGAATTTTTATTGGCCTTTAAACTGAGCATCAGCTCTGGCAGATCTTTGCTTTGTTAATGTATAATGCGTAATGTTTAATGCTAGGATGCCCCGTTGTTCGGATTCTACGTTAAACTTTAGGTGCGCTATAGCTGATAGGATTACCATGTTAGCCGGTTAGATTAGGTGCCTACGATCGAGGCGAATTGCGCTGTCGGTAAGAAACTGTAACTAGGTCTTTGAGACGACACGAAATTATTTATAGATAATTGATTATCAACCTGTAGTTCGCGTATCAGGTGTGGTCAGGGAAGATGGGGTAGTTGGTCCACAGGCAGAATACTAAAAATCTAATTGAAATCGAATTAAATATACCACAAAAAAATTGGTAAAAAATGCTGACATAAAATTGCTACTGTAGTCTAGCTGCGTAAGACTATAAATGAGTACCGAGCGTGGTGGATGAAAGGTTAACGTTCTAGCCTCGCATTCGAGAGGACGCGGGTTCGAATCCCCGTCCGTGCATCCATATTTGGGTTTTCCATGGTTTCCCCAAATCATTCCAGGCGAATGCTGGGACGCTTCCTTCAAAAAGGCCATGGCCAAATTCCTTTCCTTTCGTTGTCCCCAGTCTCATCCCGCCTCTAATGACCTTAGCCATCGACGAGGCGTAAAGAAATAAGTTAAAAAAATTAACTGAGTATAAGTGATTATCTAGAGTTTCTAAAAATCAAGAATATTTCAACGACCAAGGAAAAATACGGTATTTGCTATGTACAAGGAAGTTACTGCAATGTTACTACAATAGTCTATTCACTAAATATATTTCCGGTCTGCACGAATGAGAGAGGCGTTCCTTTACTAATTAACTATCCTTTTCTGATGGTCTAGTAGGCGTAGGCGGCTGCGGTATATGCCAATAATATCAGTAGAGTGGTAAGGAAACAATGGTTCTTTTATTTTTAATGCAGTTAGGTAACATAGTGTGGCATCCAGCCTACAGTAAAACGAATATTATTATTCATTTGGTTAGTAAATATTAGGAGCCTGGTAATTATATAAAATCACCTTTAATGCTTAACTTTTTTTAAAAAAGACTGTGTTTCTGTAATTGTTACCATTGAGTATATTTTCATGTGCTCCATTTTTTCATAAGATCATTATTTTTATCATTGTTATCGTTTTAAAGTATGGCGATCTGGATGAATTTCAAAATGATGACTCTTCTAATTCATAATAATTACCGACGGTTTTAGCATAAATGATATGACCTCTGTTTCATAGGTATGAACAATTAACAACAGCTTATAACAGCCCTCACATCCAGCCCTTTCATGAAATTTTGTTTTAAGAATTATGTACAGCAAGACTGGAGTTGTTTAGTTGTGGTTTTTTATATTTTTCCTGTGATTAATTGTGAATTTGTGTATATTCGTCATGTAAATGTACATTGTTTTATGGAGAGAAACTTGTAAATGATATGCAATATGATCAAGGACAAAATTATGTATGAAATATTAATTAAAATTTTGTAATTGTAAATGTTGATGTAAGCCACGATGTGTGGATGACAATTCTCGATGGTTTGGACTGGTTTATGTTGATAATTTTGAGTGTGATTACATGTAAACAGTATTAGCTTTCATTTCAATGTTTTTTAATGATTGTGAATGATTATGTAGTAGTTATGATTGTTTTAATATGAATTTAATTGTTAACATATTGTTAACGTTCGTCGGTACCCTTTGTGGCATTCTGGATACTTCTCCGGTGCTTATTTAAACACTCAGAGATGGCGGGCAGAGTTTTCTATAAGCCAGTTGTTATCGGAAGTTTTACAGTCGTTTGTTAGTTTAATAGCTGAAATATTTGTATGTTTGTGCATTAGTATCTTTGGAGAAGTCTGGTGCCTTATTTCATCTTAGAGCTCTCGGAAAAATAAATATTAGTTGAAAAGCGATTCGTCAGTGTCGTCATTTGGTGGAAGTATTTAATTCACTAAAGAACAGTAGTAATCACTAACCTTTGGTGGAAGGTAACTTAGCCCCCCCATACACTAGCGTTCTTTCCTTGAAGAAAGGCGAATCCGTATGGAAAGCATGGAAGTTAGTGCGTAAGAGAGATGACGCAAATCATTTGCCGAATCCCTACAGTTCGCTCCGTCGGCGAATCCTTTAGGAAAGAATGTATGTTAGTGTTTAAAAGGGATGCCGCAACCATATGAGAAATCCTTACAGCCGGTCCTGCCAGGTTCCTAATTGTTGCTTCAGTGTGGAGTTTGTGCCCTTCTCAAGTCGTGCATTCTTTCCGTCTGTATTTTCACTCTGGCAAGTGTTTTTTTTTTTTTTTTTTTTTTTTTTTTTTTTTTTTTTTTTTTTTTTTTTTTGAGTGACATGGAAGATTACGCAGTCATTTTATGATGATACTCTTGAAGAAGAAAAAGGAGAAAAAAAGTGACATCCGAAACGTGCCAAATGGCATTATAAAAGAGTTCATTGAAACATACAGGGCCCATCCGGCGCTGTGGCAAATTAAAAACAAAGAGTTGTACACTAATAGAAATTTGAAGAGAAAAGGATATGAGGCTCTAATCAAAGTCTGGAAGAAATATGACCAGGACGCGGATACAAAGATGGTTAAATCCAAGATACAGTCTCTGAGAGGATCTTTCAGAAAAGATGTGGACCTACCAATTTGAGAAGTTTATCAAATATGTCCGGATCCGTTCGTAGATAATTCTGAAAATCATTTGGCTCGTTTGCCCTTAACTCACGTAGAAGCTGCATGTGACTGTACATTCCTCGCTGGGAAAGCCACATTTTCGACCACATACGTCGTTTTTTCTTTCTTTTAAATAAGAAAACACTGCCTAATCCAATGCAAGCAACTGCTTTTTGTTTATTACAACTCATTTTACAATAATTTAATGAACACACGATATTGTTACTACTTCAATGCACCTGTTTCAGTAAAGAATCTCCTGACGGACTAATAATCTTTTCACGACAAAGTAAAATGACGAGCTAGCGGGATAATTCCTTGAAACGTCGTGAAAACTGCCCACTAACAGACATTCTTTCCTTTTAAGATCAACACTTACTGAAAATATTGGACACTGTTAGTGGACTATGTAGGGAATAACTGCCGCACAAACATCAGCAGGATTATCCCGAAGGCATGCGCGACAGGAAACAGAGTAGAAAGTTAATTGTGTTAGTGGCTAACCGCGGACTTATTTTCCCTTCGCCCATCCGATAGGAAAGAGCGTGAAATGATAAAATGCCGGGAAAGAACGCTAGTGTATGGCAAGCTTATACTCTCTGACGACCAATCTGTTAATTTGAGGACGAAATGAATAGAAGAAATCATCATTAATTGACGGAAAAGACAAATTGGTAAATTTACCGAGTTGCCTATCAGACTCCATCGTGAATGCTAACATACCGAAACAGACGTAATTTAGGAGGGAAGCTTTATTTTCTTCCACTGAAATATAGGGATAATTGAGTGCGAGGAATATGTCGATAAATGTCTGTCCCAAGAAGTTTTATGACCTTTTTTTTGTTAAGTGAGCTCGGGGGACCAACCGTCCCCTCGTTCCCCAGGGAACAATTCTCTCCGCAACCAACATAGCAGCTCAGCCACTCCAGACAAAGCAAAGGTAAGGTATTTTTAATCTCTCCGCAGCTTAATTAGTCGAAACGCCTAGAGCGGATAAAATTACTAGCTCGTTCTGTGATATATTAGACACCAGTTTCAAGAAACGGCAGAAGGTTGTCAAATAATAAACAGAAAAATTGTAAACAAATTGAATTAGGACAGGAAAACAGAAGCTATCCAAAATTCAACAGACAAACACTTCCATACCGCAGACAATTAAAAAAATATATAATTCACTAATAAAACCGAAAACAAGAATGGTATTCAATGACATATTCCAAAAAAAAAAAAAAGAAAAAAAATACGCACACCAAAATCACTAAAATTTTCAAAAAAGAATACGCTCAATACACAAACAATTAAAAAGCCACTTTGACACAAACATTTATCACAACTCTGTCATTTACAAACGTCACGTCAAAAATGTAATGCAGTATATGTAAGCCACACACGAAGACCCAAATCAGATACAACAAATGCATGACAGCACTGAAGTACAGTAACCAATCCACATTCGCCGAACATCTCATAATAAATAATCACATACCGACTGACACAAACAAAAATACGAAAAACCACAAAAATAAAAATTGGAGATTTAGCATTCTCACCCAACAGGAAAACTATCATACACAGAAAACAATAAACTGAAGTAAACATGCACTAAATAAATACATAAACCTGACCAGCCAAACTTCAGTCGAACTAATAAACTCACTAACCGAATAAATGTTAAAACACAAAAACCTCTAAACCCACACACATAGCTATCGCTCCACATACGCACTATGAAACGCACGCACACAATGTATTGTACATAAGTTGAAAACAGATCATGAAAATATTATCCACTCAAGCTTTCAAAACTGGTTCTTTCACAATATCCTTGACAGAAAAATACAAGATAGCAACGACAGACATAATAATAACGAGAAATCGCACTGTATTACATAAAACTGGCAGTAGTTTGACAAATGTCACCAAACGGAATATTTTTTTGCGAATGAAACATAAATGTGGAACTACAACAAGAGTAAGTAGGAAAGCAATCAGATAATAGAGCAAACTTAGAATAAATACAAGTAATTTAACCAAAGTTGTAAAACTAATCGCACATTTCAACACAGAATAGTCATTGATGATACTTCGAAAAAAGGCGAAACGAGTACCGCAATAAAACATTTAAAAAATTCTTGCATTAGCGGTTATTTTCAACAATTCAATTAACCAAGCAACTGCAGAAAAATGGCCTGAGACAACATCGCAATGAAAACCATACGAATTGACTCATTTGTCCGTCTATCGCACCCTCTTAATTTCTGACCGCTTTTACTTTGCAATTACTTAAGTTCTTGCTAACAGGATTATAGCATATAGTCTGGAATAACCGCGGGGCGATAAGAATAATTATAGAAGGATTTGTGGCGGTCTGAAGAAAAAAAGACGCCTTAGACAATCTTCATGGGTATTAAATGAAAGTTCGTAACTCGCCGACTCTCAAAATGTTTGAATTTTCCTTTTTGTTTCACGATTTGTGGACGTTTTTACCGAAAAAACATTTTAAAAAATAACATCACTCCCTTGTATTTCAGTAACTACTGATCCGAAAATTCTTTACAAGAAAACTATCTTTCTGCATTACATATGGTTTTTCCCAACATTGCTAAATCAGCGATTTCAACAAATATGATACATCATCACACAATTATTTCGACAAAAAGGCGTATATATAACAATTGTTCGAGAATTTCATGAATCGGCTAATAAGCATGTCGTAAAAAAAAAAAAATACAAAATTTTTTCCAAGACCCCACAGGTTTAAACCGATTTATCCAGTAAATATGTTTCTAATTTAAATACTATCATTGCTCGAATTCTTGTAAGGCAGGCAAATGGTCAGTTTAACTTAGGTGCGATAGAATTTTTCTGTATCATGATTGATTTTTATCTTAGATTATTTGAGAGCAATTTCAGAACCCGCATACTACTTTCACAATTTAGGAATTTTAATTTTATATCCTTTCAGTATTTCTGGTAAATTGTTCCGCATTTCCGTCAGTAATTTATAAAAGCCTAACCCCCCCTCCACCCCCGCCCAAAAAAAAACACGCATTCCCTTATGTCCGAAACAAGTGCCAGCTGGTGGTCATAGTCATTTCTTCCCTTCCACGTACAACTCCCAATTCTTCTACCAATATCCATCCATGACCGATGAGTTGAAAAGTGAGCCTACGTGCCATATTATTCTACAGAGCCATACGATATATTATCAGCATATTTATATGAAGGTCGTATTAATTAAAAATGACAGTAAAAATTATAATAAAAAATCAAATGCTTTAGTTGGCATCTCTAGTGTGAATATATTTTCTATGTTATATGTTTTACGGTTTTGAGTAAGTTCTAAGTGTATTCAAGAATGGAATAACACTCTGTTTCTATAAAATAAAAAGTTAAACCGTCAGAAATTTGTAAAGGACTTGAAAGACAGATGAAAATTTTGACAGTCAAGAGAAAGTTGGCTGACAAGGTTTCCGGAAATAAGACAGAACTTGATCGTTTGTTTTTGTTATTTTTTCAATAAATATTATTACTTAAGTTTCGAGGTCTCTCTTGCAATGAAATTGAACAGGGACTATTTTTAATTCGATTTTAATAGACCGAATAAATTTTATGTATGTTGTTTTCTTAGAACTCTTGAAACGAATATTAATAATGAACCCAGTGAGTAAGAAATGAGAAGTTAACAACATGTGATCACATCCAGTTTCATAGAAATACCACCAAAATAATAGATCGATATGATTCGATTTGTGGAATGGTCAGCTTATTCTGGCGCAGTTAAACTTTATTGTATGTAAACACTATCGGATTATCGTCTCCGTAAGCGTGGTCTACACAATCATTAAGCGGTGTAGAAGATTTCTGACGTTCCCGTGAGGTAATATGGATGTGAGCACCGTGGTAATGAAATGTTTGTTGATGTTCACCTTGTGAAACCATGACTTTTATGGGATAATTGTTTTGAAATTTCTGTAAAGAGACCATTTAAAAGCATTCCATTATATTTCCTACACTTCCACTGTCATTACTCTGATAATAATAATAATTTCATATGGTCGTAATGATCTGGTGACCTGGTTTCTATTGGCTGCGCATTCCGCCTCTATCGTTAACCTAGTCCTGCAATCCTGCCGGGTACAGGGGACCTACAGTTTAACGTGGAATACGAACCACGGAAGCGTTCTTCACATTACACAGCAAGATGTGCCAGAGGTGAAGGTCGGGGTTAAGTGCCTATGAAAATCCCCTCTGAGACAGGGATTCGAACCGGGAACCTTTCGATCTCCCGTAAGATGCCTTAACCACTGAGCCACCAGACCGCTATATTTCTCTGATGATTATGGGCGATATCAGTTCATATCATCTTTGCGTTCCACGTTGATACTTTGTTTGGATAATCTATCGAGATATTCGTTGTGGCTTATTCCTCTGTGAGATAGAATCCACTGCAGATATGTCGTAATTGCATAGCCCCTTTTTACTAATTGTTTTATGATTTCAGACATAAAAAGGGATAAGTGTTTACCCTAGCTTGCCTTTTCTAGTGTCTTAATTATTCCGAGAGTGTCCGCCATTATCAAGACTTTACTATGGCCACACCCGATACTACTATCACTAAAGCTCGGTTATTGTTGACGAAAGCGGTCAAACGACTCTGGAACTGAGGGGCTCAGCTCGGCAGGAAGGACATCCCGCCGTAAAATTTATTGCCAAAGCCATGTGGCTTCCACACGGCGTCTTTAAGGAAGCGACCATAAACTACTTTGCTCGGCCAAGGGGGCGCGGGGAGGGGTAGAAAGCTATAGTGGGCTATGTGAGGGGGAGGGGTGATCCGAATCAAGCTACATAGTTTTCATTCATTTTATTCGTCACAGTTAAAATAGGGTACAGAATACACAACAGCATGTGGATGGACTGTCTGTTAGTGTGTTCTGTGACTGAAATTTCAGCCTAATTTCATGTGAGACCACTATCTAGGACTGGAACAATACGTAAAGTATTTCGCATAACGATTTTGTTTAAGAGAATCATTTAAATGATTACTTATCAAATATTCCATAAATATTCATATCTCTCATTGATACAAACGTATTTTACACCTTCAGTAACTATTTTTTAAAGTAATTTCCAAATATCTGTACACCAAATAAGCATGCACGACATTCCCTTATTACCTAGCTACAAATTATTTCTACGAATAACTGCTACTCATTCATTCCGTTTATTTACTTATTAAATTATTAATTATTATTACTGTTCGGCTTCTTTTTCTGATAATTCTTACTATATAAGTATAGGTATATTAGGTTGTTTGTAATAGATGAGTCTGTATTAAGTTGAATGATTTTCCAAATTCCTTATTATGTTGCAATGTAGTCTTCACGGGTGTACCGCCGGATAGTGTTGTGCAAACACAATATTTCGACGGCTGGCTCCACCGCCTTCTTCTGATACTGAGATGGTATCTCAGTATCTGTGGGTCAGCCGACCAGTGGAGATGTCTCTACACCTGAAGAAGACGGTGGAGCCAGCCGTCGAAATATTGTGTTTGTACAACACTATCCGGCGGTACACCCGTGAAGACTACATTGCAGTCACACGCCGGGAAAGTCTTCGTTCTTACATCCTTATTATGTTGTTTTGTCTTATTATTTAAAATATTAACTATGTTAATAGTTTTAATAGGGACTTATTTATGTTATGCAATTTTTTCTTCCGTTTTTATATAAATAAATCAATTAAAATTATATTTAATTGATTCATAGGACCAATATGATTTATGCAATTTTTATGAATTACCCTCATCTCATCCACGTCCACATCAGATCATAGAATTTTTAGGATTTAAAAAAAAATATACTCCTTATTCCTTTATTCGAGTGTTGATCTGGCTTTTGTTACACCAAAGTTTCAGCCGAAGTCTCCGGACATCCTGTCTAGGGCAAAATTCAAATTATTCGTGATTGAATATACTGGTTGCTAACCGAAATAAATAAGCCAGCCATATTACGTATTGAGATCCCGACTATTGGATGTTATTTTCTTTATTTAAGCGCGGCGTTTTGCATGATCATACAACACATATTTCCTCACTTCATTCAGTGCGTAGTATACAGGTATATTTGAATATTTCCATCGCTTCTCGAACTATCAGCTGCAAATAGCCTTCTGCTTTTGCCAATATTTTCGTTCCTGTTCATAACAGTTCGACTTGTTCTTGTAAAATATGTTCTGGGACAACCAATTTTGTTGGTTCTTGTATATCGTTGATGTTCTTTTATTCTTATTTCGACTGGCCGCTTTGTTTCGCCAATTTAGGCCGACACCATTCAATATGGCATTGAATTTTGTATGAAATATAAACAAAGACGGAAGATCGGGCCAGACTTACCGAGACTAGTCCGCACCGTCACCGCACCGACAGTCGGCTGAGTGACGGCTCGCTTCCCTCGCCTCCCCACTTGTCCGTAGCTCGTCCGTGTGACGGACGTGTCCCTGCTCAGTCTTCCTTAACGTTTTCACAATGGTTTTTTTCCCCACCGAACCGGTGTTCAAAATTTTTTGTTAAAGTGAGTTGGGGATCGCAGCTCTGTTGTACAGCATTGTATTTTATTTTGCGTATGCGTACTTTATAACCTACTAAAGTAATAAAGTACGTTAAAATTCTTTTTTTTTCATGCCTCGCGTCTGGTGACTCAGATCTTTACGGCGTTCAAATCCCCGACCGGCCATCCAGATTTTGGTTTTAATCGGCTTCCTGAAACTCCTTCAGACGAATATCAGGATGGTTCCTATAAAAGGGCATGGCCGAATTCCTTCCAGTCCCCTGTCCCCCATGCTCTCCAGATTCTAATGAACTTGACATCAACAAGGTGTATAACCCTTGTAGCGTATCACCAGGGGGGGGAGAGAATTATTAATTAATTCTTAATTGATTACGCTATACAGGATACTATAATTGAATATCAAAATGTAAATTATTCAAATGAGAATTGGATGATTCTGGGATTTGAAAACTGTCACAAAAAGACATTTTAATAAAGATTTTTACAATAGCATCTACAAATCTGAGCGTATTTACCATTGCGTTAATAAACAAGAGGTTGTGCAATTTTCTAAGCAACGCTCAGACGTACAATGAGCCCTTTAAATGCAAGCAAACAAGTATAGTTGTACTTTAAAAATCTCACAATTAATCTAATACAACGTATGTTACCAGTTATGATGATAGCAAACAGTAATGAATTTAATGGGTTGGGACGCCAGAATGATTAACCTGTCATTCGACAGTTACATAGTCTAGCTCAGTGGTTTTATCAGATCAGAGCAAGGATCTTTATCTCAGATGTGCTTAAGGGTACAGTTTCAAAGTGAGTTGCAGGCTGAATGGCTTCGTAGAAACACATTACCGTTCGACGGCAGGTAGCGCTGAGCGGAGATGGCCACCTGGTCGATCGTCGTAACTGGCCACGCCAGCAGTATGCGGCAAGTCGCAAGTTAGAAGTGCGCCTCAGATGGTCTCCAGGACACAAGTCAGCCCAGCACACATGGACCCCAAGTCACCAGCGACTCGTCTGGGCTCCGGAATGGAATGATCCTGGCTGGCCTCCCGACTGGAGGGAAGTCAGGAAGGAAGTGAGCTCGTCTTTTTCTGCCGCCACGGAGGTAAACTCTGACTCCGCCTCTTGTGGCTCGAAGACGACATAGAACATAAAATTCCCCGAATCTTAGTACTATGTTCCCTGTGATTGGCTGACCATCTGACGTCATGTGATTCTGTGCTTCTCTTCTCCACGTTAAGTTTTGTCAATCTTCGAGAGCCGATGCCTCCTTCGGGAGGAAGGAATTCTGTTTACGGCCGGCCCGACAGAAACCCCTAATCCTCTTACCATTCTGCCAACAAGGCGCCAGCCCGTCTGCCCTTCACTGAAGCGTAAAATCCTTGCCTCTCACCCTTTCATGCGCATCTTTCGAACATACAGTGGACATCCCAAGAAATGGAAAAATATTCTAATCCTTTACTTTATATACAATAAAAAGTGATATGTAACGGGGAGCTTAGCGAATCGTTACACCCTAAACAAAAACAAAAAAAGGTTACCCCCGAACTGAACCGTAAATAGTGACACCAGCCAGCAGAGATGAGGAACAGAGAAATGCGTAGATAAAAATAAACTGACATAAGAATGAAAAAAATTATCCTGAGTGACCCCTAAGACATCAGATGCAAAATGTGTGCTATTTCTTTCTGGTCGTCTCTTCAGAGTTGACTGGCTGTACTTTCTATGTCCTTTTAGTATCAATAAAATAGCTTCAGGTAGCTTCCATTACTTTATTGCGTTTCCAGATAGAACAAATTCCTCTGCTTATCAGGACTGTGAGAACTTCTCAGATTTGTAATATCCTACTAAAGCAATACGGTACCCGATGTTTTAGATGTACGTATGTTAATAGTAAATTTAATAGTGAAACTGTACAGTCTGGACGGTGCAATGTAGTGTTGTGTATATTAGGAAGATTACACAATGATTCCTGCTAAAACCTACACGGAGAATCAAACCCTGACTATGAGAGATTAAGATAAAAAAAGGCACATATGTCGCTGATGATGCTCTGGAAATAGCGTGAAACGCGTACGACACAAAAATAAAACAAAATTCAATTGCGTTGGAGTGTTATTAACCTTTATAAAAATTGATTAACTCGCAATTGAGGAAATGGGCCACAACATCCAGATGTTATGTTAATAGTTATCAGAAATTAATAACTAGAGGTAGTAAGGCAATTCCTCAATCACAATAGAATCCATTTTTTATTAATAACTAATATCATGCCATTTCAAGTGAATTGATTTGTTTCCTTTTATTGTTTACCGAAGCATCTCCAGTAACATGCAATGACTATCACATAATACATATGCCAAACAAGAAACAAATTTGAAACATAATGTAAAGAATTAAAATACAATAAACAATCAACATTTGCCAAACACTTACTACCTATAACCACCAACCGACAAATATAGACACAGACATGCAAATACTCACTATAGACAATAGTAAATCACAAACACTAACAGTCCACGAAAGCTACCACATACAGAAATCACTAGCTTGTAATAAATGACTAGACAAATCTGACAGACCAGACGCAATAGAAAATACTCATAAGAAAAACTGAATACATCCACCATTCATTAAAATACACAGTTGGCAGTGAAACATGCACAACACAACAAATCCATCATACATACGTTAACAAAGGCGCGCTGCAGGGCAAATAAAAACACAAGACAGGTACAAAAACAAAACAATATCACTTGCGTCAACAACATTTCGACCGATAGAAGATCAAACAGTATAGTGCAGTGCAATGCAGTGATGGTAAAATAAATATACAGATTATTACCTACAGTGAAAAAACGGAGAATGGAAGTGCTTCAACCTTTATACAGTAGGTTCCCAACCTTTATTGGCCTACAAACTGTTACTCGAAAATAAATAACTCACCGTTCCCTTTCAGAATAAAAAATTATTCACCGCTCCATTTACACTGCCATCTTGTAATAAATAATATAATCCATAGTGCTTCAAATTTTTTAGCTATTAATCTACTTTCAGAAACAGTGATTCGATGGAGCCGTTGTTAGATGAAGTGCAGACTACTATATCATATATAGAAAAACAAGGACAGATTACTGAATTAACGTTATTAAAAGATATTAAAAATATTGGTGTAATGTTCACAGTTTGATTAAAAATACACATTGCAAAAAAAATGTTGTTAATTAGAGGACTAATATCGGTATAATGTCACTAATTTTTTGATATTTAATGTCTCATTTGTAATCAGTACAGTTAATCACCGCGTTGCACTATTGACAATCTCTTTATTTCTTACTTGATAAATCGCTGGTTACGCTAAATCCTCTTTCGGCTAAATCTGATAATGCGAATGCATTGGAAAACTTATTTGATGCAGCTCTTATATAGCCGGATACATTACTGGAAAGCAGTGGGACGCGTTTAATCCTCAACGCTCCCTACATTTGCCTTGCCAAACGCCCATATCATCTCCTCAACACCCACCTGTGGGCGGCACCATCCAAGTTTAGAGCCACTGGTTTACACCATTAGATTTGGGTTTTCCATGGATTCCCCAAATCACTCCAAGCGAATGCCGGTATGTTTCCTTTAAAAAAAGGCCATGGCTGAAATCCTTCCCGTTCCTTGTCCTCAGTGCCATCCCGCCTCTAATGACCTCGACGTCGACGAGGCGTAAAACCATAAGTAAAAAAAAAAAAAAAACATGTTTCAACCAGACATTCGAAATACTATCTGCAGGTTAAGAAGTTTTTGCCACTAACGTTTCCATCATGCTGGTGAAGCATGGCACAGTGAAACACTATCCACCACCAGGACACGAACCAACAGTAGTTCTAGTGACGAGCAACAAAATAGTGTTAATATTAGTGTTTCATCAAAATTGAATTGTAAACTGTGTTCCGTTGGTACAATAAGGGCAATTAACTATGACGAATTTAATTTGCTAGTAGTATGAAGTTATGCTTGGCTCCAGACGGGCCTCTCCCTTTGTGCCTTTGTGGAGTGACGCAACCGTAGCCAGCCTCGAGTCGACGACGCATTCCGAGTCCCCTGCCACTCGACAGTGCAGACCACCCACATTACACGAGGGTTCCCCAGGGAACTGCTGATGTGGGAACAAACTGACTCAGGGGACTTGGGAGGGGCGCCGGAAATTTTTTGGTGCAGTTAGATCGGTCACAAATCAGCAAAAATACTAAACTACCAACACCTCCAAGTAAAATAACAATTTGTGCATGAATGGATGTAGCGAAACTATCTACGAAAGGATATTGGGATAAACATAGTGGAACATATAATTAGTATCAAACACATTCGAACCTACATGTAAAAATCATAAGCAAACTAAGTAGATAGTGACATTTTTAAAACATAAAATCAGTGACTACCAATGTATATGTTACCTAGTGCATTGGAAGTATCTCAAATAAGGCACTATGATATCAGAGATGTTACAAAAGCTTAGCATTTGTTTAAAAAAATTAGTTATTCAAATAACTTTAGCAGCAATGTTCCTTTAACGTTTGGTGTCTTTATTCCACAACTCCGAAAGGAAAACGCTCTCGTTAAAGAATTTAAAAAGTCGCAGAAATCCAGCAGCGGCCAATAAATTATGCATCAATAAATTAAGAATCAACAGGCTACGTTGAAGGAACTTTTTAATGAGGACTGGAAAAGATCTGTAAGACCATAACTTCAACATGTTTGAAACTTGGCGGAGAGAATGGCTAGAAAAGTCAAGTCCACAAAATCATGACGTTTCGTGCATCTCAGAAAAACCAGCAGCCCATAGATTGGGAACAGTACTGAACAAAATCGGAACAAATTGTGGACGATTTGTTGGTTCACTATATCGCTGGGAGAAAATAGACTCTCATAAGTGTCGTGAGGCAAACCGTATAAAAGCTGAAGGCGTACAGTGGATATAAAAACGACTTGCTGACAGCAATGAACCAGCATATCGAGTACATCAAAAGTTAAGATACGTGTTTGTAAATTAGGTTTCTATTGAATTTAATTTCTCAATTGGTATCGTAATTTACCGCATAACTCTCTTCTATATACTAGTTCAACAGTTGAAGACAGCGAGAATTTATCTGCTGAACAGGCGTGAAAATCATGCAGTAGCAGTGTGCAGACACATTTCTCACGAATTTAACTGTTCATAATTTGTCATACGCCATATTAATAAATAATATAATCTCTCACTCCATAACTTGATCGGGAAATGGTTTCGTCAAGTCTCGTAATCTTTCTAGTAAGATATTATTTGGCAAAGAAAACATTTCTGATAGTTGGCTCTGCCGAAAGGCTAAAAATACGTAGAATTTGATGTACTGTTTTTATTAAAGTGTACTGTCGATCCTTGAAGTCAATATTTTTTTTCGATACAATAAGACCTAGATCGCATTAGTAACACCAAGTACACAAAAAAGGTGTTAATCACTACATCAGGACTCTATTTCTCTCTTTTTTTTTAATTGTTACGAAACATATAACTATTTATTCACTTCGTTGACTTCACTGACAAAATCCCGGATTTCAGTGAAACCGGCAGTTGAAAAAAGGAAACCATATATCGAATAAATAGATTCCGTGAAGGTTTAATACACTTGTGTCAGAATTTGATTTACTGTAGTACCTTGATCTTAATCTAATGAAGTAATCCTAATTTCCATATCTGTATTTTTGTTAATAGAAGATTTTTTTTATTCTAGCTATATGCCTCGTCGACGTCGAGGTCATTAGAGGCTAGAACGAACTGGGGACAAGGAACGGGAAGGGATTCCGCCATCACGTTTTGAAGAAGCCATCTCGGCACTTGAAAGGGGTGATTTGGGGAAACCATGGGAAACCCAAATTTGGATGGCCGGATGGGGATTCGAACTAGCGTCCTATCGAATGCGAGGCCAGAACGTTATCACTGACCCACTACGCTTGATAAGTAAAAGAAGTTTATGAATATGAACACATTCAGGTTACAATAATATCCTGTAGAATTAAAATCATCATAAAAAAAATAACACTACTGCAGTAGATTAGTTGAAACAAGTCAGAACATATTTTATGGCTTTATGCTTCGTCAACGTAGAAGTCATTAGATGCGGGAAAAGATGAGGGGGGGGGGGGCAAGAAATGGGAAGGAATTTGGCCATGGCCTATTGAAGGAAGCATTCCGGCATTCGCGGGGCAAGAAATTGGAAGGAATTCGGCCATGGCCTATTGAAGGAAGTATCCCGGCATTGGCCTCAAGTGATTTGAGGAAACCATTGAAAACCCAAATCTGGATGTCCAGACGGGGATTCGAACTCACGTCCTCCAGAAAGAGAGGCCAGAGCGTTACCACTCACCAACTATGCTCGGCAAGTCAGAACAAATATGCGAAAAAGGAGTATTGATTTCACAGAAAAAAAATTACTAGTAAATTGCTGCATGTGGGAAAATAAAAAGGGGAATATTTCAAAATGAACTAAAATTAATCAAAACGTCCATTACATTGCTGCTGCATGTCATATTATATGAGACTGGAAACATATGTCATACTCATAAGCTAGCTGAATGGCGGAACACAGGAATCATAATTGAAGTTAAACATATTAATGTTTTTTTTTTAATATTTGGTTCGGGTTTAATCTAATCTTGTAAGTGCTCCCTATAATCGTTTCCAGACTTCATTATTAAAACATGGTGAACATAATTAATCTACTTATAGCTCAGTTTTTATTATAATACTTTGCCTATATTTAGTTGCAATACCATATTTTATATTATTCCAAGAATGGGATTAACCAATAGTGAAGATATGCAATGAGCTATGACAACCAATCAAAATAATATTGATTTCATTTAAATAGAAAAGAACAATCAAGCTTACTTAAGCTTAAATTTTTTTATATCAGGTTCATATTCAAGCTCGTCTACCAGTATTTGTGGGTGAGCGGTCCTGGCATTTGGAAGGACGCGGCTTCGATTCCCGACCTGCCATCCAGATTTAGATTTTCCGTGATTTCCCGAAATCACTACAGCCGAAAGCCTCAATAAGGCCAGGCGCGAATTCTCTTCCGTTCCTTGCCCACACTCCTCTCCCTGCACTAATGACCTGGACGTTAACCATCCGTAATGCTGTATAACTAAAAAAACTACGTCCTGTCAGTTTATAAAAAAAATCAAATAGAGCCTATGCGAGTATAATAACGCTCTACTAACACAAAGTTTTGTTCAGTAATAATTTGAACACTGCTTACCAATATTTAGTAGCGAGGTTAATAACGTAATTTATATATGGCACAAATAACGTTTAATATATGTTCTATATAATGAAATTGATTTAATCATGTGTCTGTTGGTAAAATTAAAACAGGTGTTAAAAGATAATTATGAAGGAGCACAAAGATTTCGTCTGGCGCGCTTCAAACCAACGCATATTATTTATATCTGTTTAGCAGTACACTTCTGTTTATGTATTTTAGATATGTATTACTGTCACTTTATCTTTGTATCTACCTGTTGATTTAATTCTTCAAGAAAGCTATTGAAAGTCGTACGAAAAGAACAAATTATTGTTAAACAAAGTAAATGCTGTCATTAAATGGCCTTCAGTCGGCAGTGAAACAATCTGTTTATCTTGTTTGCCATTAAACGCCCAAAACTAAAGTTAGCATACCAGAATTTGCTAAGGACTTTTGCGTTACGGGAAGATTGTGTTAATTTTGTGTTACAGATATTTAATAACCCAACCGATCTAACATTTATATTATATTACAAACCCTTCTTTCTCCCTTCAGATGTAACCAAAATTAAATAGCATTTTAAAGACTAAGCTCTCCGCTTCTGATGAAATTTTAATTTGGAATATGACATCGTAGTGTTTGTTTATAATTAGAATTTTTTGCCCTAGAGTATCGCACGGGAGATAAGATTTTTTATTCCGCGCCAACTCGATTATTAATTCAGTTAGTATCCTACATTACATATTTAAGTTACTACACTAAACGCGTTCAATTAGTTTAGAAGCATACAATTATTTCTGAAACAACATATTTTTGTAACCAAAGGTGTTTCATGATGCGTCTGACATGCCATTATATTTCACAACTAAATTTTAACGTTTCATCGTGTTTTAGTAGCAAGGATAAGGTAGAATAAAAATTCATTTTTGTACGGGCCCACCATTCCACATGAAATTTAATATAGATACATAGTTATTAATTATAGATATGACTACATATTTTTAATTTCAACATTCATTATTCTAGATTTAAAGCTTTGGAAAAACATGTAACTGAAGTTGAACATTTCAGACTCATTAACTTATTAACTAATGTAAAATGAGTAAAGAAGCCCATATCTGATTCACCATGTATTATAATGCCGTCTACGCATGAACCAAAGAAAAAGTCAGTACGTAGTCGCTTGTCTAACACGTTTACAGATTCTGCGGTGGACTCCGCTCCACAGCCGCGCCTCGTTGCCGCTCCAACAGCTAGTGCAGTTGTTTCGTTCCAGTGAAATTATTATAGGTATATTGATATGCGATGATTTTTCAATTAAGAGCACTTTTACATGAAATGCTATTACTATATGACAAAGTACCCACAAAATAAACCCTCGCATTCGGGAGGACGCGGGTTCGAATCCCCGGTCGGGCATCCAGATTTGGGTTTTCCATGGTTTACCCAAATTACTCCAGGCAAATGCCGAGATGCTTCTTTCAAAAGGCCATGGCCGAATTCTTTCCACATCCTTTTCCCAATCCCATCCCGCCTCTTATGAAGTCGACGAGGCGTAAAGCCATAAGGAAAAACAAAAAAAAACACATTTGGTAATTTTGTACGAAACGTAGATGGAAGTATTTGACGCTTTAATACAGTAGTCAATATTAGGAACAAACTTCAAATTATTAGGTAATATCCGGAACTGCAAATGGTCTAAAACTGATAACATTGACGGTCGTCTTAGTTGTCCAATTAATCTTTCCTAAGCCTCACCCCTTAGACTAGGAAATAAATATTTTGTTTGTCTCCCTCTGTTTCTGCAAGAACGCTCAGAATAAAATCTCATAAAATTTTAAACCCGATATTAGGTTTTCCGTCAACGAAACACATAACATATCGACGTATCCAGCTTATTTCGTTAAAGTGCTAGAGACTTGTGACAAACGGACAGAAAACAGAGCGTCGCAATAAGACACCGTTTCCTGTTGGGTGCGAAACCCTAAAACAAAACAAAACGCTATACGCGCTCCATTCTCACTTCACCAAAGTTATGTGGAAAATTATTTATTACTGTTTTTAATTTGATTTGAATATTTTATATTCCCACCTTATAATTTCAGTACTAGTTTATTCGCGAGAGAAACATAAATTGAGGAAATGGTATTAATTCATGTAATTACACCGTGAATTGACATGTGGTTTAACTTGGAATTTCTAGACCTTGAAGTTAATCCACAATTACGATAAGCATTTTCATATAATTATTTACGAAAGCAACAGTTATTGCAAGTGAGTCTCTATTATTATAACAATTATTTTAATAAAATATATACTGTAAATACAATTATTATGATTACGTACGGAAATATTCTTGGAAGATTCCGACATAACATCCCAGCAATAATATACTGCTGTTTATGCAAATTGCAACACCCAGAAGGAATGGTATGAATCACTCAAAAATCATAGTATATGTAGAACCATAATATGTGATTAAAATTGCAAAGACATGGCGTACACGTAGCGCCTTTTTTTGTATGACCGAACAGGTTAATGTCACGCCATGCTCAATCTGATCGGAGGAGTCAAACGAAGTGGGAACCTGCAAATTAGAGGCGGTATGCCTCGTCGACGTCAAAAGGCGTGATATTAGCATGTGATTGAGCTCGAACGTGGTAGAATGATTTATCTCCGGGAAACGGGTTTTGTCGTACTGTGATATTGCGGCTCGACCACAGCACGCTGCTTCGACAGTGATGCGAGTGTGAAAATGATGGACATGAAAGGATCATACACAGCGACGAGCGGGTACTGGACCACACAATATCACCTTACCGCGGGATAACCGCCATCTTATCCGTATGGCCGTCACCGACAGAACAGCTTCGTCCACAGTGTTGGTTCGACGTTGGAGTACTGCAACGAGTGTGGAAATGTCTGCATAGACGGTTCGATGCCGTCACGTTTGAAACCAAAGTCTTCCAAATTTGCTTACGTAATATTGATGTTGATAAAATCATTGTAGGCATAATAAATATTTTCATTGTAATAGATCTTTTACATCAAAATAATTTCGATGCCACTGATAAAATTTGATATTTACAGAAATATTATGAGTAGCCTATTACAACTCGCCTGATACAGATTTATATTTCCAAGTACAATATTTACATTCGTTCTCAACGTTGAAGATTCTGGCGATTAAGTGTTCATTTAAATCTTAATAAGCGGTTTGGTGACTCAGACGTTAAGTCGTCTGACTGGAGATCGAAAGGATCCTTGTTCGAATCCTGGTCTCGGCTTCGATTTTCTAAGGCTCTTACTCCAACCTTCACCGTAGGCACAGTATGCTGTTTAATGTTAACTATTCCAGAATCTTCACGTGGTTTGGATTCCACGTAAAGCTCTGGGCACCCTATAGACGTTTTTATCATCGGATTAGATTAGTTAGCAACGACAAGAAGTGCATTGCGCCATGTTTCTAAAATTCTGTCATTTGCAGCCGAACAATCCTTTGGGATCTCCCGGCTAACAATACCATACGCTGATTTTGATTTTTGATAAATAAATAATAGATAACTTATGAAAGGTTTTGTGCAAGATGGCCCTCCGAAATCATAAACTGAAGATTAACGAATAATTTTGTTGTTTTTTTAGTTAATTTTCAAAATTCCTTGCTGACAAAGAAAAACAAAATAAACGGAAGTAGCTGTTAAGACGGACAGTTATTTAAAAACTTCCTTATTTAATTTTAGAAACACATGAAACATTGAACACTTAAAACGCTGAAAAAAAAATATTAATCAAAATTAGTGGTACGAAAGCAGATTTTATGGTAAATTATATATTTACTGTGATGGATTCTGGTTTATACCATGTTCCTTCAGATGGATTAAGTACCGGAAAAAAATTCACAATAAAAAATACGATTTCTCAGGCTTTTTTTGGTAACGTTGGTACAGTTTATTAGGCCTGTTTGAATGGAATATCTAGTTAGTTTTATTTTTTCCAGAACAAATTAACCTCCTGGGTCATCACTTAATTCTTGCTTGGTCATTGTGTCCATTATGGTATGTGGTCACACTACCACCCGTCATTGCCAAACCAACAACGACCAAGGATGTTACTGAAAAAACTAGGTTTTGAACTCTACTTAGTAACAATTCTGTTAAGTTAAATGCGAAGAAATAAATTTTCAGAAAACTGGAATAGAGGTATGTATTTAGTTTAAATAAATATATTAGTTGCTTTTTGTTTATTTGCATTCAGTCAGAGTAGATGTTTTCTGATACTCTCTGTCCAGAGATATCGCTGTCACGGTAAACTATTCTACCATGTTACATCATTTTTATGGTTATGAGCTTTATTTAATAACAATTGTATTTAGTTAAGCGCTTGTATTCATTATTTATTTATCAGTACAAAAAATAGGAATAAAATAGCAATCATGTGAAATATTATTCTTACGCTGGGGCCTTCCAGTCTTATTTCTCGAATACGATATAATCTGTTATATAATTTCGTAAGGTCACACACTCACCTCGATAGCTATTGGCTGGAAAACGGTTTCACGTGTCAGCCTTCGTTCGTAAAACAACGACCAGAGATACCATTACAAGAAATTCGTGGTTATGACTACAATTTAATAGGTAAGCAACTACTACCAAATTAATAGCCATAATACAGTCATTAAGTTTGCTTTTTGTAGCGTTTCATAGTGTAAAAAAATATTTATAAATTTGGCAGCTGAAAAAAAGTGGATCTGCTTTTCAGTAACAAGTTGCTAATGAAAACAACTCATGGACTCATGGCCTCTGCTGTAACCACGATGACAGTTGTCATTACGGTTTGGAAAAATTCAATGTAATTAAAATTTTCACTAATGTTGTTGCTTGACCAAAGTTTATGCATTGCGGTTTATTTGTTTTTTAGTGATTTTACTGGCCACTTCCGTTAATGGCTTTTGTTCATGTTTGCTGTACGTGAGTTATTAGATTATTCTAAGTGTACATCAGACCAAATATGTTACCGAATCGAGTATTATGGATATTCATTTCTTCGGAGTTGCTCAACTGTTTAATAATATGGAATGTATATTAAGTTCTCTGGCCTTTCCAGATAATATGACCAATGACTACATTATGAATGTTTGCCCTGTCTCAATAAAAACAACGTGATGCTTTCGAAGCAAAAACGATATTTTTTAAATTTTGCCTAGTGAACTTTAAGGGTTAAATACAAGTAAAATTCTATTTAAACAAATATAAGATTGCGCTATCGTCCCTGTTCGTGTTTAATACCCACCTCTATTAATGATTATGAGTTCTTCAAGTTCAACAGATTTTATTCACCCTGAAACACTGGTCAAGATTACATTTTGTCAAATCAGGTCAACATGTCATAATCTTTCATCCTAAAAACCGGAACTATTCTAGACCCGTGACGATACGCAAAAAATGTGACGGGCTTACACTAGTAATCCTAATAAAGATGCAGGATATTCCAAGAACATTAACGTCCATTAGTAATGCTGTGAGGTGCTGGTTTTCCCATATCACGTGTCTTCCCTCTGCAATGAATGCTGTTCTGGCGAGAAGGCTCTACCAAGCAAATGGAATCATAACCATGGTTGCAACCATACTATGTAATAAAGTATCATTGTGTATTTTTGGTCGCCATATTTTAGCCAAAGCGTAAAGTATGCTGAGATACTTTATTCCGAATAAAATATACAATCCACGACACGGAACGCTGTTGTATGTAATCAGTTTCTGAACAACTTATTACTGATAATGACAAAACGAAATGAAACGTACTCTCGTGAATAGATTTTTCTTAGGGGGACAGAAGAAGTCAGTGATCGACGACACAGTACTTGCATTTAAGTATACAGTATAGTAACTGGGTGACGATCTTCGATCGGCGTCTTTCGATTTCTGTTCAGCATGCAACAATTCATAAAAATCCTTAGAGAAGTTTGTGAGAAATTAATTTTACCTATATACAAGAGTTGCTCACATAACAGTATTAAAATGGATAGATTAGATATGTAGACAATCCATTATGAAAACCTAACTTAGTCCGCAACTCGAAGGTTGATTGGATCCTCCAGAAGGAGGCATTCTAAGCCATTGTATCAGAGGTAGGACGGCCCGTTCCTTTCCTCTGGGACCTACAGTTTAACCTGGAATCCGTATCATGGAATGTCCTAGCATAGCTCATATGATCAAATACAACTCTTAAAAATGCTTGCCCCCACCGAGATTTGAAAACGGGACCGGAGCCAGAATGTTTTGAGAGCAAGCGCCTTAACCACTCTTTTATTTTGCACTAATCAGATTTGAACTGCCAGACTGCTCCATATTTGTTATAGTTTCAATATATTTCATACCTAGGTACATAAGAAATGCAGCCGGTTAAATAAAATTCGTGAATGCACATAGTTTAAAATTTTATTTTAAATAATAAGCTATATTATGGTTTTTATACATTTTCACTTCACGGTTATCATCCTAATATGCAGAGCAGATTTAAGCTTACTAATATCTCAACTTTTACGAGATAATATGAAACAACATTAGAAAAAATTATACTTTTTAAAAAAAAAAAAAAACCAGCGTATTTTTTTATTTTGGGATTTGCTTATTGGTGTCTCAGACTTCTATGAGACGGCGTTAGATACGTTTCCGAGGTACAAAATACAAGAAATGCTCGTATTTTGTAAAATCGCGTTTCTTCGGGGACTAATCCTATTTAGACAAAACGTTGTCTAAATATGAAATTTAATCCAAATATTTGAAGCCCTTTCAGATATACTAAATATGTACAAGAATTGGTGCGTAGTTCCTTTCTCTAACCAAAGAGAAACTAACATAAGTAGGCTTGCTGGTACCTGAAACTTCTACGAGATGGTGTTAGAGCCGTTTCGAGATACCGAACATAAGATTTCCCCCCCCCCTTTTTTTGTTGTAAAATCGCGTTTTGCAGGGAAGACACTTATTGACATAATCTTGAAAATCACAACGTCATCTAAATATGAAATTTCATCCAAATTGTTACAGCCGTCTCCAAGATACCATGATTTATCAACAACAAAAAATTTCCTATCAGCTCATGTTGCAACCATTTCAGCTTTAACTGAAAGAATGATGAATGCAAAACGGCTTGCGAGAGAGAAAGACAGAGTCCTTAAATTTAAAAATAAAATTGTAGTTTAAAAAACTAAAATCACGCTTTCGTAGTAATGTGAACTAAAAGATTAAAAATAATATTTAAATATAAACATTTTGTTTAACAGTGATAGGACGTCCCACAATTCAGGATAAATTAATTTTTTTGAATAAGCTTAAAGAATAAAGTCACTGATTACAAAATTAACTTTAATGTAAAAAAGCATGGTGGTGCTATTTCAGTTGTCTTATATTTTTTGTCGTTAGCTGTTTGTAAAGACAGAGTCATTGTCAAAAGTTATGTAGAGCGCACCCCACGCTTTTTTAACATTACAGTTAATTTTGTAATCCGTGACTTTATTCTTTAAGCTTATTCAAAAAAATTAATTTATCTTGAATTGTGGGACGTCCTATCACTGTTAAACAAAATGTTTATATTTAAATATTATTTTTAATCTTTTAGTTCACATTACTACGAAAGCATGATTTTAGTTTTTTAAACTACTAATTTATTTTTGACTTTTTAGTTCAGATTGTTTAAAAAGTATGTTTCTTATTGTTGGCTTATCTTCGCCAATCTCTCTTTTTCTTTGAGTTGTAGTTTCATTTTTAATTATTATTCCCACGAGTAAAATACAATTAAATGGTCAACTCAACAAGAGATCCAATAGCAGGGTAAACGAGGAAGGCTACTTTTCTATAATAGTACGAAGTAATATTTCGAATACTTACTATTCAACATCACGTTAAGCGACTGCAGACAGAGAAACCTTTCTGGATAGGAGACAGTGGAAGACGATCGTCTACAGCAACGAAGGCTCGTAAATCACACCCGGGAAACTGGAGAACGATGATGATGATGATGATGGCTATATTGGGCGTGAAATCTCCGAAGGGTGTGGCCGCCAAATGACGAAGGTTTCTCGAATTGACGCGCTTGTGCACTAATGTCGCGGCTGCATTTGCCTAACTCGGCAATCCCATCAGGTATATGGTAACTGCAGTTTAACGTGAAATTCGAACTTTTTGTTAGCCTAATCTTTGCCGCTTATAATATCCATAAAAATTTCAACCGAAACCGGGATTCGAGCAGGGAACGTTTGTTTGCTAGTCACTCGCCTTAACCAACTCAGCAACCAGAGGGATGCGGAAAGTGGGTGAAAAGGGGCCACATTTGTCATAAGACGGTTAAATCACTTTAGTGTTCTTACTGTCAAAGTAATGAGATTAGCAAGACATAGATATAAAATTATTGGATTGTTATCGGTTCTTAATATGTGTACAATATTTCAGACAATTCGGACATTCTGAAGTGGACGAAAATTGAACTGAAATTTTCTATTACATTCATCCACTTTTAAGTTATTACTGACATCGTGGTGAGACTGAAATTATTGAATTTTTATCGGTTCTTAATAAGTGTGCAAAATTTCAAACGATTCGGACCCAGGCAGAAGATCACCGGCAGAGAATCATGCGACCACACCACCCGTCAATCATCCGACCAAAGAGAAGAAAGGTTGGATTCACTCATCACCCTTCTCACAAGGCTTGTAAGTCTCCTCACATCAAAAGAAGACACCTCTGCCTCCCTGAGGCAGCATTAATGGAACGACACAAAATGCGGCCTACCACTTCTGAGGAAGAAGGTCGCGGTGGCACCCACTCAGTTCAAGAAAACATCGACAGCCAAAAGCAACGACAAACCAACAGAGAAGAAATGCCCCATCAAAATGAAGCTGGAGTAAATGTCTAGCGACAACACACTCCACCCTACTCTGCTCAACGGAGCAGTAATTGGCTGTGGCTGCTGCTACGTCAGGAAGCGGGTAAACACAAATGAAAGATTCCATTACATGCAACCATTTTTCTATTGTTACCGTCAGGGTAACTAAAATAACAGGACGTTGCTAAGAGACTACTGTATTGTCAACGGTTGTTAAAACGTGTGCAAAATTTTTATGTTTTTACTGTCAACGTAATCAGAATATCCAGACATAGCTATTAAATTATTGTATTGTAATCAGTTATCAATACATGAGCAAAATTTCAAACAATTCGGACATCTGGAATTGGGTTAAAATTATATTGCAAAATTCCACGACATTCAACCAATTTTCTGTTGTTACTGTCAAAGTAATGAGAATAGCAGGATATAGCTATGAAATTATTGTATTGCCACCGGTTCTTAATATGTGTGCCAAATTTCAAACAGCTCGGACATCTGGAAGTGGGTCAAATGGAGTTGTAAAATTCCGTTACATTCATTCATACATACATACAAGTCAAGCATATATAAAGCGTGTAATAATTAAAAATGAGTTGTTCATTTATATAAAAAATCTAGATTTAGAATGTAGTATCAGTTATAACACTTTGAAAAAATTAGTAGCTAGTTGAAAGAATGTATTTAAAACGGTAAATAACTAAATTTAAAAATACTTTTATTTCTGTCATTTACTTCGCGGTAATAATTTCGTGTGGTCTCAAAGACCGTGTGAACAAATTTCTTATCAGCTGCGTAATACGCCTCTATCGTAGGCACCTAGTCTATCCTGACAGGTATACGGGACCTACAGTTTAACGTGAAATCCGAACCACGTGAAGTTGATGAAGACACAGCACTTTATGGAAGTGAAACTTGGACATTAGGAGTATCAGAATAGCAGGACAATTAAAGCATTTCGAAAGTGGTGCTATAGACATATAGTTAAATTAAGTGGACGGATAAGATATAAAATGGACGTGTTTCTGAAACGATGGCCGAGGAAAGAAGTTTGTAGAAGAGTCTAATAAAAAGAAGGTACAATCTGATTGGTAAGATTTTAAGACATGCGAGATTGGTTAACTTGATAGTGGAGTGAACGTGGTAAAGTAAGATAAAGATTAGAATAAGTGGCAGACAACTTGGTACGTACCTGTTAGATGTATTTAAAGACATTAACTCAAAATATGAATAGATGAAGGATTGAGTCAAACTAGTCGACAGAGTGATGAGAACAAAAAAAAGAAAAAAAATAATAAAAGAAAATAAAATTGAATTTCTTTCATTGTGTGATTGGAATTCAACCTTGGTGCTTCCTGGAATACTTGATAATATATCTAGATTAAAAATTGATTCATGATTTTGCTTTGTTTAATTGCAATACATTAGGTTGTTTAAAAGTTCACAAATAAAATAAGACCTAACATATAGAACCTAACTTAAACTGATCCCACAGAGATAGCGGCATTTACGTTTTTCCGTTAAACTTCGAAGTTAGGTATAAGTTGCGTCACCTAGAAACACAGGCTAGCAGTGAGTGGATTACAACCAGCCTTCCAAGAATGCGAGACGCATTGCGCAACAAGCACAACTACACAATAAACAGTTTACTTCACCGGCCCATTCATAGTGATAAAAGAAGCATATTTCAAATGCACACAAAGACATAATCCAATCTGCTATTTCCTTTTTTTAAGCGTGTTTGACTCTATTTATCCCTAATTTAAATTAATATTGTTACTCTCTTCATACATACACACACACAAATTACCATCGCTTACCAAAGAGGAAGGTTTCTGCGGCGTGGACACACGGAAAAACACTTAGATACATAGAGAGTTGAAATTTTCGAGCTCGCATTCTTCATCGGTAAGCTGCACTCTTTGAAGAATGGATATGAGCCCAAAAAATGTCACAGCTCTGTGTGTTTAATGTATCCGCTTGGGACTTCCTTTACGAGATCAACACTAATTTTGAATTAGGAACAATGAAAAAAACTATGCTTAAGTTAAACAGAAGCTCAGTACATTGCTCGAAATTTATAAACTATATTAATGACGAATTTTTATACAGTTATTCCTACTTCGCTTCGGATAACAATCTTCATTCGCCCAGTATGATCGAAGAAAATAGCTACAGTAATTCGAAAATAGACTCTCACTTTATTTCTTCATCTCGTCTTCAAGTGGATACGACATTAACGATCACATCTTGTTCATTCTGGTATCAGTCGCAACTGGAAAATCTGTGAACCAACCTCATAAGACCTTAATATAGGAATATGTTTTATGCCAGTGAATTTCAGCAATCTAAAGAAATGTTTAGTGATCCTACTACTGACGATTACAGAGAATAACAGAATCAAGACGGTACTGGACAATGCAATAATGATGACGATCTGTGATTGTGAATAGTCTCATAAAAAATAACCAGATCAATGGGAAATATTTTTTCTAAAATACTTCGGTTGGTTATAATTCTACCGCTTCATATGTTTCGAAAAGACACAATAGTAAGAGGGACTAACCAATATGGCAGACAAATGATGTAAAAATAAATCTGAGTGAGTTTTCTCATGAAATAAACGTACATACTGCATTGTGTATCTACATGTCTCAAAATTAAGAAACGAAAATTGTATATGTTTAGCTCAGGAAGGTATATAATGGGATCTTTACCTTTTGGATAACATTGTTCCGTATTCTCTAATTGTTGGGATATCCACAACCTAAAGCTCTAGGGGAGGGGTGGCCAACCCAAATGATCTTGCGGGCCACTTTGGAAATGCGTCATAACTCCGCGGGCCGCATATAAAATTATATATTGTATATTAGATGTTCCGAGATGGGCGCCTATTATGAGTTCGCAGAATATAACATAATTATTCCACGAACTGATAACCGTAAACTCATAAAAAAAAACAGGCAATATCTGTCATATATTCGCAAAAACATTATTTTAACATTTTTTTTCTCATAATTTCGACAGTTAATATTGAAATATATGGATGCACAAATAATGTATTTTTCTTAAATACATTGTTTTTCACTACATTGGCAATTATAAACTAAATATAATTTGAAAAAGTGTGATGAATCACGCGGGATGAATAAATCTTCAAGGCGGCCGCGGGTTGGCCAACCATGCTCTAAACCAAGTACGATGCTTATTTTTATTCATTTTCATGACTGAAAAAAGCTGCTCACATTTATACGTGCTTCCGAATGTGCAAATTATTTTTCGTGCAAAAACTCTCAGCTTTGGATATTTTTCTTCGGAAAGGTATGTTCTGTATCTGAAATTTCTGAATGTCTAACGGACCGGATTCAAGCTGGTGGAGTGCCGGATCCGGCCCGGGGTTGCCCATATATGCTCTAGGGCCAGCAGCACATTGAGCTATAGAAAATTCAGCCGCGGTTTTACTAAGTTGCTCAGGGTGCACCACGAAGAAGCTAGTCTACTTTTGAACTATGTCACGTTTTAGATCTTTTCATATTACAAGTTTCCTACATTTTACAGATACCGATAAATGAAAATCGGTAAAATAAAAGAGACCAGACAGTGAAATATCTCTTATTGAAAAGCTAATAAAACTCAAAGGTCGATGAGTTACGTACAGTTCTTTGTTAATGTTATAAACATTGTGAATCTACATCAGGTTATGGTAGCCTCTTAGAAGTGTCAGTACAAAATTCAATTCCGAAAATTCATTAGTGGAAGTTATGAAACCTATTTTTTGTACTTGGTACCTGATAATTATCGCCAAAATTATGCCTAAACTTACTAAACTGATACGAATGCCGTCCGAATCGTTCTCAAGAAAAGAAGGAATATTCGAAAGCTGTTTGCTACACCAAAATTGAAGCTACGAAAAGTCAAAATTTTATGCTTTCGCGTGTTATTGGCTGTGAAACGGAACGATTAATAGATGTTTACATATTTAGCACGAAACGTTCAATGCTGACTTGGTAGACACACGCAAAATGAAAAAAGATTAGAAGACGCTACAGGAAATTTTATAAAACCATTTAAAGTGATGAAAAAAATGTTTTTTACTTTACAGACATGTCTTTTATAATTAGCATCTTTCATATTCTAACACCAATTGCTCATCCAAAACAGGCATTGATTCCTTTTGTTTGGTTATTGATGAATAATATTCGGAGTAAGAATCATTAAGGAATTATAATTATTGCCGTGGTTACACCACTTGGTTTACATACGAAAAACTAGGCACACTATCTGTCAGCTAAGCCCAACCAACAGTTTTCGAGTTTGTTACAATTATAACGTTTTTCTTTTGCAATTCTGATTACCTGAAGTCATCAGAATATTACGCATATCATTCATTAACGTCAAACCTTGTGTGACTCTGTAGTTAACAACGGCGATTCCGCGCATTTTTGGGATACTAAGGGTACGTTTATGTTGGCGCTGCGATAAACGACGAGAGCAGCGATATTAGCAAAGCGAAGAAAAGTGAAACATAGTTGTCTCTGTAGTTGACAATGGAGGTGTTTATACTGGAGCAGCGAGAAGAACAACGCATAGTAGCAGAGCAGCGATGAGAGCGACGCTAATCGCTGCGAGCATTTTCTTCGCTATTATCGGGGATGGCTGTCGATCGTTTGATCGGTGAAATTTTTAGTAGGTCCCTTTTGTGGGACTGTAAATACAAAAATCACCATAACAGATTCGTACTAGACAAATTGTAGGATGAAATGACCACTAAATATAATACAACACACGATTATAAACGTCTTTAATTACTACAATTTCCGTAATTGAAACTCATTTTAATGTGTTTACATTATAAAATTAAGATTAAAGTAAAAAAAGAAAGATAAAATATTAATAATACCACCAAAGAGAAATGGCACATGATTTACTGAAAAAAATATTTGTCGAGTAACAGTAATTTAAATTATAAATATCAAAACAAATGCATAATATGTAGAAATTCGTATTACTTTATTTCGAATTGTAACAAAAGTATATTTTATAAACAGTAAGATGCGGGTATTTTCTGTAGCTTGGTTTGGCCTTCCAATATTTCCAATTCTTATGATTTGAAATGCTAGTTTCTTTAAGTTCAATACCTTCTCTGTCAATAATAACATTATGTAGCAAACAAATTTTCAGCTACGTCTACAGAAGTTTCTATTGTTGTGGTTATAATTCTCCATTTAGAATAAATGACACATTTGACGGTTCTTCATGTTCTTGACAACCTGACTTTGAACTATCTGCCTGCATCTAAATATTGTCCATAAGGCTATAGTAAATTATTTAAAAATGGATAAGCTCCGTCAGCCATAAAACCATGAAGTTCAATGATTTCAGAATTTGAAAGAGGGATTTTGTATATTCAATCTTCCATCTATTAAGGATAAATACAGAGCAGCAGATCTAACTGTTCCACCGTCACTCTGTTTACCATAACCTCCAGCTTCAATTTTTATTAATTTTTAGTTGATATTGACCAATCCTTGCAGAACAATAGAAAAAAAATCTTGTATTTATGGAACATCGAGCCAGGGCAAGTAACTCTGACATGTTTTTCATCGATAGCGCCCATGCAATTCGGAAAATTAAAAATATTGTAATAATCTGCAGCTATTTTTTACGAAATTATGTTCCTCTAGAATTATCCTATGTAGTGGTTGAAATATTCCCAATAATTATTTCTCTTGCAATTTCTGAAACTGTTGCAATGCAACTCCCATACGAAAGAAATAAGCTAGATTTCTACATGTCTGGCAGGTTTACATTTGCCTGCAATATCAAACACGATTCTACACTACTATCGAAGCTCCAATATAAACACTACATAAGAACGAAATTGAGCGCCGCTCTTGTCGCCGCGTTTATCGTCGCTCTCATCATTTACCCCAGCTCCAACATAAACGCACCCAAATAAGGAGTTGGTAATATTTTTAGTTTGTTAAAAAAGGATTTAGTCTTTTAGTAGGTTGTTAAAATTAAATGCCTAGCGAAGCGTATAAACCAAATAGCTAAGAGAGTTTATTAATGTGGCCGTATTAACTGTTCATAATACCTCTTTCTACACAACATTTAATGTTAGAATGGAAACATCTTGAATTATTCGGCCCTGATTTTAGATTGCTGATGCAACAACATTGTTTGAAAAGACTACATAGAGTTTTACACGAGTAAATACAGCAATTGGTAAGTATAATCCAGCTCTTTGAAACATTTTTTCCTGTTTAGTCTAGTAATAGTCATTGCAAAAGCAACCATCAGTAGAAACTCCTGCTAATCTCTGCAGGTTCGCTAGCCGAAACGACTGCTCTGCACGGATGGTTGCGTCTCACCCCCGCAGGCGCTGCGGTAAGTAAACTGTGTCCCTGTCTCCCGTGGATCCACTTTTAACTTAAATTTTAAACAAACAACTTATTTTAATGTAAATTTCGTATGTTATGTCAGAAATTGGTAAAATTCCTATTCATTGATACCCCATATATCGTTGTAGTCTTTCTATTAGCTGAGGAAAAGGTTGTTGACAACAGAAATAACATATAGGATAAGAGAGGAAACGGTGAATAGTACTATCAGATTCCTAGTTTATTAACAGTCGCTTTCAGGAATACTCTTGAACTGTATTCGTCTGTATAGTTTACAATTTACGCGACCGATGATGCTAACAAGAGAGATGGGTCCTACCCTGGACAAAGTATTCACTAGATTGATCTAAATAGAATTACATGTGTTAACTTCTGAAGTAAGAAATTGTTAGTTGATTATTTTGTTTACAAAATAGGAACAAATCGAAACGGAATAAAAGCTTATCTGTTATATCTATCTTCTTAATCAAGACTATGTATAGAAGTTGGTCTTCTAGATTTGCTCTTTACTTCCATTCTTTTTCCTTATTAAATACGACAGATTTTATCCCACCGTTAATACCTCTCCATTAAACTATATTTTTCCAAACAAAAAAATCCTTATCTGAGTCTAATACATTCTACTGTATGCACAGTAATACGCTCGCTGTACGGCGTATAGGAATTAATCGGAATTGTTTTTCTCCACTAAATTCTCAAAACGAAAATTTCAAGGAGAGTGTCAGACATGTATTTAATAGATTTTAATAGTTTTAAGTGGGGTCACTCTGCAATACTAAGAAATAATTAAAGCCGTATAACTATATATGTATCCCTCTTATGACTCCACATATTTTCGCCCTGTTAACGCGTGACTTAATGGATGGCCCATAAGGATCATTTACAGAGTAAATTTCTTGTGTTGAAGAAAAATTAGTAGATCATTTATTGCAGAATCATTCACTGTTTTCCCATAAGTCACGTTTTTTTTTTTTTAAACAAAATTCTTTTTTACTTTATTGAAAAAAGTACAGTGGAATCTAGCAGACAACTATTGCTGGAACTGCTTCATTCCAGGCATTAGTTACTTAGCGGAAGTTACAGTTCGGGAAAATCTCACGTTTCTCACGAAAATACGACGTATCTAGTTGTAAGGCTTCGCAGGAGTTAATTCTTATTGTTGTAAAGTGAGCCCAAATCCACAAAATATATGTCTGACATTCTTCTTGTCATATTCTGAGCAGATACACTGGTGATTCACTGCAAAGATCAGCGATGCGGGCAGTGAAGCAGCAGGTTTGCCAACGTAACAACGCAAGCTTATGCGCAACAGCGGGAGTCGATGTCGAAATTATCGGGTACCAATGAAAACTTTTTGTTTGTATGGAAGATGTCTGGTCTCTATTTATCGACAGTCCAGAGGTCGGACTGCCCCTTGCTGCTAGGCAACCGTTGCGGGGTGGAGTCAACCCTGCGCGCGCTCGCCCCGTTGATCACGTGTTTCGCTGTCCGGACAGGACGGACGTCCACCATTGGTTAGCCGGCCGGGCGGCGGTGGGGGCTGCTACGTCAGCAGCTAGCAAACTGAGTTGCGTTGCCACCGAGTCGAACAGACGCCGACAGAACACGACGCAGGAAGGCTCAGCAGCAGCAGCAGCAGCTACGATGTGGCCCGTGCAGACTCCTGGCTTCGGCCCAGCCCACTTCTGGCCCCAGCAGCAGCCTCTGGCACAACCACCGCAGCAACAGGTGAGGACGCGCGAGCAACAGGTGCCGCTTCTTAATGTCAAAAGTCGACCCAACCCTAGCTTATCGAACACTGGTTTCTGTCACAATTCCATGAGTATTGCCGTCGGATTTAACAATTAGAATTTCTTGCCAGTTCTCTCGCAGAAATGCGTTGTGATTCTTGTAACGAACCCACAATATATTAAACTGGCTGAAATTGATAATACTTAAAGTAATAAATTATTATTTATTAAAAGAACTCACTTGCAACTGTTATTGGAATTTTTGTTTATTTCTCAAGCCTTTCGTCGAGGTAACGTCAGCGATGCAATGTTTTAATTACATTCCTCTCGTATCCTTTGCAAGCAACGGCATGCTGTTTCCAATGCTGTATATGAAGAGACTAATTTCAAGAAGTTAATCACTTATGCTTTCGCCAATATTCTCACTTTTTATGTTGCAATGTTTGATTTTACTCTTTGAAAGGCCTACAATAACTACGCATAATAATAATTGCACACTTATTTCAATAAAATGCTGGGTTTTTCATCAACTGTAGTATTACTGTGTGTAAATTAACTGAAGACTACTTGGAATGAATTTTATAATCTAGTTAAAATTCCGTAATATAGTTGTCATCTTATGCTTAAAAACTGAATGATTTTTGCTTAACAAAACTCTTCTATTTATTAAAACCTTCCGTAAGATATATGTTGGAAAATTAATGTTGATGGCCGGTGACTTTTGATTAATGTTAGTTTAAGTTGGCAACACTTGCGCGTAATGTCCCCCCCCCCCCTTTCTCTCTCTCTCTCTCTCTCTGTGTGTGTGTGTGTGTGTCACAGCATTTTGATTGGTTTGATGTAAGCGTAAACAAGTTTGATCCATTGGCAACCAACAATTTTAATGAAAGCCTTCATTAGAACTTATTTAAAAAGCGGTACCCTAATGTAAATTGTGTAGCGAAATTTGTACCTGTATTTGTTCAGTTGAGCATAGTTGAATAGTGCTCCTGTTAAAAATTGACACCTATGCTGACATTTTCAAAGTATTTTAATTTCTGAAATAAATCTGTTAATTTAATAACAAAAACAATGTAGAGATATATGTATTTAAATGTAACTATGTTTTATTTCTAGCGGAGTTTGGCTGCACTCTATGGTTGTCATTCCACCAAAATAATCAGGAAACCTATAATCTGTTTATGCTGGTACTTGTGATAATCCTGATTACTATTATTAATTGCGATGGAGCTCATGTCTCAGTGGCAATTTATTTAATATCCCTACTTACAGTTCATACATATTTCTAAATTAAATTCATTCACAGTCTGATGTAGGGGGCATATTTTGTGTAATAGGTAATTTGTTCCAGTTTCTCACTCTCCTACATACAAATGAAAACTTTTCTACTCTCTTAAGCCTGAAATCAATGGCTTATTTATCATCATTGTCCTGCCTTCCCTTCCACGAGCTTCTAAATCTTCCACCAATATTTATCAGATGTTTTTGGAAGTATATGCTATCTGCATGTTCACAATTGTCATCACACCTGTTCTCTCTTACATCTCCTTGATATTGCATTACTCACTATGACTGTTTGCTTAGGATTACTGGAGAATGCGATACCTCTGGACTTTCCACTGCACTAAGCCATAATGTCAAAAGATGGTGCTTATGACATAAATACCAGCCTGCACAGCTACAAATGTTAACGGAATCGCATGGGAACTAGAGGGTTATCTAGGTGAGGAACAACAACAGTCACTACTCAAAAGAAATTTAAAAGTAACTGCCATTAATTGGTATCGTCATCTCCAATAAACCCCATCCATCCAACAGTACAATACAGTACCACAGTATTAAAAATTACATAAAATCCTATCTCATACTAAACAGTAAAATAACATCAACGGGCCCACACAGAAACTAGTGAATTATCTGGCCATGAAACAAGAATCACTACTCAAAACATATTTTAAAACTAATGAAATTATATTGACGTTTCCAATAAACCCCATCCATCCAACTATACAAAGCGATACCACCATGTTAGAAATTATGTAATACCAAATACTAAACTAAACAGTAACAATAGCATCAAAATTTACAGTTTACCAAATAAACACCAACCATTATAGATCAATTACACTGGATACAACAAACCTATAAAACACTAAACAGTCAGAATCACCAACATGATGACAAAGTGGGGGGAAAAATATACTCAATGAACTGTTATAGAAAGACTTCCCAATTCCTTAATTGAAAAAAAAAGAAACTACAAAATAAAAAAATAAAACCAAACACATCCACAAACTAATAAACATAACAATAACCGACACTCCACTTAAATCATAGGAAAGGTGGATAACTCCAGATAAATACCTTGCTTTGACAATTTTCAAAATACTGATAAAACATCATAGCCCGCCTAGATCAACCTATAAACTAAACATTAACCCAGTCCATCTTTAACATACTTTTCAACTGTCTTCCACCAGGACACTTAGGAAGCGTCCATAAACCACGTATCTCCATTTTGGCCTCCTGTGCACCCCCCCCCCCTTTTTCCATGTAGCCTGACATAGCTTTTGCCTCAAACTGCTCTCCCCCCCCCCACCCCACATAGCATATAGCTTTTTCCCTTGATTCCAGAAGACATTTTGTACTGTTTTCTCTTTTCAGCCTACCATAAATTACATATGGCAATAATTAAATGATGATGCTGTTGTGTGTCCTGTACCTCATTTTAACTGTGACAAATAATATGAATGAAAAGCTACGTGGCATGGCTCTGAACCCCACGTAGCCCAGCGTAGCTTTTTCCAGTCAACTGCTCCCTCCCTTAAACTGAAACCACGTAGTTTATGGATGCTCCCTTATCAAGAAACACAAAAAATCACAAAAAAACACGCATCAAGACTTCAACCGAAGACAATCAAATACACTGAAACAACAATCAACACAATATCAACTCTTTGAACCAAATCAAGACATAACAAAAATGCTACCCACGTCACTAAAAGACAAAAAAGACCCTAGTTAACCCACAACTACACAACCAGCTGACCGAGAATTTGAAATTAGCCACCATAAACTACACAATACTTACTTCAATGAAAAATACACATAATCACGAGCATATAATATAGTTAAACACCATCCTTCACTATTAACTCCTATAAACACAACACCAAAACAGCAACAAACATGAAGAATGAGCTGCAAATATACATATTACCTTGATCCAATATAAACCGGCAAACAATTCCTCTTCACAATATATAGCCGAAAACCACTCAGACAAACTTCAATGTCAACAAATTAGAATAACACAAAATAAACATATCTCACAATAACAAACCTGCTACCTACTTAACTGACCACACTCCATCACTGTATATCGCACTAACACAAAGTAAACAACAAATCTGCCATCCAACCAAATTGACGATACACTCAGACATATATATCACATTTTCAGTCGATACATGTACTAACCAACCAACAGATTACACCACAAAATAATACCAATTTTTTCATAAAAAATTACTCTCTACCAAAAAAAACAAACAAAAAAAACATGTAAACCAATAAAAAATGCACTACTCACACAAACATAACCACAAAATCTACATAAAAACCCTAAGAACAAAACCGTCACAAAAATTAATTTCCAAAACATCACTCGCCAAAATTGAAAAATATTTGTCTTTCTTAAAATCAGTTTCTTCTTTAGGACAGAAACTGATTCAACAGCAGCTGTCCCAAATCTTTTCCACATGAGAGCCAAGATGATCCAAAAAAAGCAAAATTTATTCTGGCAGGTAATTTTTCACCGAATCAGCTGTACTAGTAGTTTCACCTCCGTGAACAAAACCACCACATTGCTTCTTCCTCAGTCGCTCCAACTCATCCGACCCCGAAGATTTGCTGCTGGAATGCTGATGACTGTTCCCTGGTTGTGGATCATATACAGGAAACACTGAGCCCCAATAAATACATGAACCAAACAAATATTGACATGCAATATATTGAAAATTTTAAGTTGAAATACTCCGCGCTGCACAATGTTGATGTAGCGGAATCGCAAACTCCAATAGACCCAGGGGCGGATCCAGGATTTTGCTTTGGGAGGGGCTTGAGTGGACTTTGGTTTGGGGGGGGGGGGGCTTTTTATCCAAGTGGTCTTAAACTTATTCACAACCATAATAAACCTAACTCTGTTAGATACCCGGAGAAAGATCTAGTGCCACACTATCTACTTGACTTCCTTTGTCCATTTTATCTGAAATATCTTTTACTTAACCTCTTTTAAATCTATGCTGCTGACTTACCAACCACTCCTTTCCTCGAATATTTTCCTAATGTACATGGCAGTACAGCTCTTCATGAACATGCACTACTAAAGTCAAACTAACAGGTCTATAGTTCTCCTATGTTATCAACTGGTAATTACTATGGCACAATTCCAATCCTCTGGAACACTGCAAATCTCCAGAAATAGGGGTGTAGATGGGTGCGGATTTAAATTTATCACATGCCAACTGGGATGGAAAAAAGATTAATAACACAAGAGAACAAAGATTTCTAAATACCTTAGTACGGATACCATGGTAGAGCAGAACAAGGGAAAAAAATATGTTGGATATTTTTGCAGTAAGGGAGTGTGCACAAACTATGTGGCTCTGTCCAGGGGGATGGGGGGGGGGAGTGGGAGGGGTTGGCTGGAAGGCTGGTTGGCTGGAAGGCTGGTTGGCTGGAAGGCTACGCTGTGCTACATGGGGGGAGGGGGTTTCTGATCCAGGCCACATTGCTTTCCTTTCATAACATTTTCTACAGTTAAAATGAGGGACAGAACACACAACAGCAAGCGAATACTTATTTCTCTCAGTTAATTATCTCCTTATATAATATGCAATAGTCTGACAAGAGAAAACAGTACAAAATGTCTTCTGGAATCAAAAGGAAAATAGCTACGTGGGCGTGGGGGGGGGGGGGGGGAGGGTAGATGCAAAAGCCACATAGGCCTATGTGGGGGAGGAGGGGAGATTCACACCTGGCCAAAATGGAGCTACATGGTTTCTGGACACTCCCTAAAGGCTGATGATAAACTTGTGGGGTGTCAAGTAACTAAAGGAATAAGTGATCATGAAGCAGTTTTTATATATATTAGGGTATTCAGTATACCACTGGGCATAATTGAAAAGGGAAATAGGTACAATTATAAAAAGGCACAAATATCACAACTAATAATATATCAATAATATAGCAAATTAGGATAGGGAAATAAGCCACCACTTACCTTTAGGTGATGGATGTGGGGCGCGAACACACAGAAAAGACACAACGCAAATAATCAAGTAATTTTCGGAATAAACCCTTCGTCAACAGGAGAACATTATGATAGGTGGGCGCAGCTGGAGGAGACTACCTCACAGAAAGACCGCCTGTCAGGAAAATGGTGAGGGGGTAAATTCGAACATCAGAAAAGTAGAGGGGCAGTGATTCAGAGCTAATACGCAAACATAGATAGATATCCAAACTAATCTCTGGTCGGTGGGAAGAGCAAAATATAATTAAAACTAAATATGTATAATAATAATTATGATTATATAAAATATTATAGAGATTAAACATATAATAAAATCATTATTTTTATAAAGTAAACATCACCTTAGGTTAGTAGTGGTTCAATATAGGCAGTGGGAAAGAGAGGATTAAATAAAATTGTAGTTTAAAAAACTAAAAACACGCGTTCGTAGTAATCTGAAGTAAAAGGTTAAAAATAATCTTTAAATATAAAGATTTTGTTTAACAGTGATGGGACGTCCCACAATACAGGATAAATTAATTTTTTTGAATAAGATTAAAGAATCACTGATTACAAAATTAACTTTAATGTAAAAAAGCATGGGGTGCTATATAAGTTGTCTTATATTTTTTGTCGTTCGCTGTTTGTAAAGGTAGACATTGTCAAAAGTTGTGTAGAGAGCACCCCACGCTTTTTTTTACATTAAAGTTAATTTTGTAATCATTGATTCCTTAAGCTTATTCAAAAAAATTAATTTATCCTGTATTGTGGGACGTCCCATCACTGTTAAACAAAATCATTATATTTAAAGATTATTTTTAACCTTTTACTTCAGATTACTACGAAAGCGTGTTTTTAGTTTTTTAAACTACAATTTTATTTTAACTTTTTAGTTCAGATAGTTTCCTACTGTTGGCTTTTCTTTTCGGCAATCTCTCTTTATCTTTGTGTTGTAGTTTCATCTTTAATTATTACATCCACGAGTTAAATACAATTAAATGGCAGCTCAGCCAGAGGTCCTATAGCAGGGTAAATGTGGAAGACTACTCTTCTATAACAGTACGAAGTAATGTTTCGAATACTCACTATTCAACATCACGTTAAGTGACTGCAGACAGAGAAACCTTTCTGGATAGGAGACAGTGGAAGACAATCGTCGTCAGCAACCAAGGCTCGTAAATCACACCCCGGAAACTGGAGATGGTCAAAGTAACGAGAATAGCAGGACGTTGCTAAGAGACTGCTGTATTGTCAACTGTTGTTAAAATGTGTGCAAATTTTTTCTGTTTTTACTGTCAAAGTAATAATAATATCAAGATATAGTTATGAAATTATTGTATTGTAATCAGTTATCAATACATCAGCAAAATTTCAAACAATTCGGACATCTGGAATTGGGTTAAATTAAATTGCAAAATTTCAGGACATTCAACCATTTTTCTTTTGTTACTGTCATAGTAATGAGAATAGCAGGATATAGCTATGAAATTCTTGTATTGTCACCGGTTTTTAATATGTGTGCCAAATTTCAATCAGCTCGGACATCTGGAAGTGGGTCAAAATGGAGTTGTAAATTCCGCTATATTCATACATACATACATACATACATACATACATACATACATAACATACATACATACATACAAGTCAAGCTAATATAAAGCGTGTAATAAAAAGGTTAAACATATGTAATAATAATAATCACAATGACCGGGTATTATCTCAAGTTGAGACCAGGTGGTTGCTTTGTGTCAAGTTTGTACTGGTAGGTAAGTTCCCACCTTCTGAGTTCAGAGAAACTGCTGCTATTAGGGAGAACTCTGATAGCAGGGACTGTAAAACAAGAGTTGAAATTATTCAAGTCATGGGTTATGACATGGGCAGCAACTGGGTGCTTTGCGTTCTGTGTGAACACCGTCTGTCGGTGGCCATTCATTCATATGGAGAGTGGATTTGTGGTCAAACCTATATATGAAGCCAGGCAGTGTTTGCATGTTAACTTGTAAATTACATGGGTGGATTTCACAGGTGGTGTGTCCTATGATAGGGAAGCTTTCCCCTGTGACAGGGTTGATGAAAGTGGTGGAAGCATGGTTTATGTCGCACATCTTGGAGCGGAGTCCATTACATGGGAAAGTGCCTTGAGGCTTAGGATGAGGAAAACCTGTGTTTATGGACTAGAAGTTTGCTGAGGTTAGGAGGTCTACTGAAACAAGTTCTAGGAGGGGAAGGGAGGATTTTATGAAGAATGGATCTCATTTCAAGGCATGTTTGCAAGAAACCATTGCCCTGCCAGAGGATTCTGTTAATGGATTTGAGACCTGGGTCGTATTGTGTGACCAAGACTGGATTGTGGTTGGTTTTTGCGGGTTTGGTATGATTGATGGGCTGATTCAGTTGTAATGTTGCACGTGAAATCTGTTTGTTCACCAAAGCTGGAGGGTAGTTGCAAGAAATTAATGCTTCTGAAATACTGATTGAATAATCCATGAGAGACTGTTGGTTGGAACATATGCAACTACCTCGAATGCCAAGACTGTAGGGGAGAGAACATTTGGTATGGTATGGGTGGCAACTGTCGAAATGGAGATACTGTTGAAGATTGGTTGGTTTGATGTGGACTGAAGAGTTGAGATAGTCATTGGACAGGGACAAATCCACATCAATAATGTGGCCTGGGTGAGGGAGTAGGACCAAGTGAATTTCAGCATGCTAAAGTTTTTGAGATAGGTCGGGAAATTTTGCAGTTCATTTTCTCCATGCATCCAAATCATAAATATGTCACCAATGAAACGAAGCCAAATGAGAGGTTTGAGAAGGACTTCCTCCAGAAATATCTGTTCGAAACGGCCCATGAACAGATTAGCATAAGAGGGGCCCATGCGGGTACCCATGGCAGTTCCACCGGTTTCGTTATAGATGTAGACTTCGAAGGAGAAGTAGTTGTTATTAAGGATAAGGTGGACTAATTTGATGAGAAAGGATGTCATGGGGAGGCGGTTGGGAGGGCACTGGTCCAGAAAATGGTCCATGGCCCTGTGGCCATGCCAGTGTGGAAAGTTTGTGTACAAGGATGTGACACCAATGGTAACTAGTATTGAGTTGGAAGGAAGAGGGATGGGTATGGTAGAATGCCGGAAGAGAAAGTGTTGCATGTCCTTTATATGAGAAGGGAGCTGATTAACTAAGGGCTGTAGGTACTGGTCAACCAAAGCAGAGATACGCTCAGTTGGCGATCCGTAAGCTGTAACGATAGGGCGTCCTGGATTGCCAGGTTTATGGATTTTGGGCAAGAGATAAAGGGTGGGTGTACGTGGATTTTGGAGAGTAAGAAACGAAATGGATTGTTGGGTCAGACCTTGGAGAGATCCACTAAACTGTACATATTCTTGTATTTTTTTCTTGACAGTAGGAGTTGGATCTTCCGATAGGCGGCAGTAAATTTTGGTGTCTGATAGCTGATGAATAGCTTCAGCCACATAGTCATTCCTGTTCATGACTGCAGTGGTTGAGCCCTTGTCAGCTGGAAGGATAATGAGATCTGAATTGCTGGAGAGTTGTTTTCTGGCACAGGTTTCAGCTGGGCTAAGATTACTGGTGTTTGCTAAAGATTTCAGGAACGTGGGAGAAGACAAACTGGTTGAAAGGAAATCCTCAAAAATTTGGAGGGGATGGTTCTGGGGAATAGGTGGACGGTCAAGTATGGATGATGGTTTGATTTTCTCTAACTTGGTTCTAGATTGTCCTGATACTCCTGTTCACTGCTATGGATGGCAAAGTGATACCGCCAGCGGAGTGTACGGCAGAATGATAGAGAATAACGAACTAGTTTGGCATGGTCAAAATGTGGGGGTGGGTGAGAAGATGAGTCCTTTGGAGAGTTCAAAGAGTTGGGATTCAAATAATGGTGATGAGGATAGGTTTATAACTGACAGTTTAGGCTTGGGACTAGGGCTTGAGTGCAGGGAGCGAGGTGCAGTTTTTAAAGGGGGTGGCTGAGGTAAGTTGCGGAACTGGGCAATGGACAGTTTTGAGAAAATCAGAGGAGGCAGTGGTTTTGATTGGTAGATCATTGGCTTGTGTGGAAGAAACTGCCCTTGTGCAAGATGGGACTTCAGCAGTTTGGACAACTTCTGTAAATATTTCTGGGCATGCATAATGCTGGAGTTAACTGCTTGCTGTAAGATATGGGTTTAAAAACTGTAATTACTTGTGGGAATTATAACATGAGTATTTTGTGAAGGAATATTGAATATACCATACTGGCTAACCAACATTCTGGAAGCCTCATATCCCTTCACAAAATACTCATGTTATAATTCCCACAAGTAATTACAGTTTTACAGCATATTTTACAGCAAGCAGTTAACTCCAGCTGTATGCATGCCCAGAAACATTTACAGAAGTTGTCCAAACTGCTGAAGTCCCATCTTGCACAAGGGCAGTTTGTTCCACACCAGCCAATGGTCTACCAATCAAAATCACAGCCTCTTCTGATTTTCTCAAAACTGTACATTGCCCAGCTCCTCAACATACCTCAGCCTCCCCCTTTAAAACGTACTCCTCGCTCTCTGCACTCAAGCCCTACTCCCAAGCCTAAACTGTCAGTTATAAACCTATCCTCATCACCATTATTTGAATCCCAACTCTCTGTACTCTCCAAAGGACTTACCTTCTAACCCTCCCCCACATTTGACCATGCCAAACTAGTCCATGACTCTCTATTGTTCTGCCGTACACTCCACTGGCGGTATCACTTTGCCTCCCGTAGCAGTGAACAGGGGTATCAGAACAACCTAGAACCAAGTCTAGAGAAAATCAAACCATCATCCGCACTTGACCCTCCACCTCTTCCCCAGAACCATCCCTCAAAATTTTTGAGGATTTCCTTTCCATCAGTTTCGCTTCTCCCACTTTCCATAAATCTTTAGCAAACATCAGTAATCTTAGCCCAGCTGAAACCCATCCCAGAAAAAAACTCTCCAGCAATTCGGATCTCATTATCCTTCCTGCTGACAAGGGCTCAACCACTCTAGTCATGAACAGGAATGACTATGTGGCTGAAGCTCTTCGTCAGCTATCAGACACCAACACTAACTGCCGCCTATCGGAATATCCAACTCCTGCTGTCAACAAAAAATACAAATAAAAAAAAATACAAGAATATGTCAAGTATAGTGGAACTATCCAAGGTCTCACTCCACAATCCATTTCGTTTCTTACTCTCCAAAATCCACGTACACCCACCCTTTATCTCTCACCCAAATCCATAAACCTGGCAATCCAGGATGCCCTATCGTTGCAGCTTACGGATCGCCAACTGAGCGCATCTCTGCCTTGGTTGACCAGTACCTACAGCCCATAGTTAATCAGCTCTCTTCTCATATAAAGACACCCAACACTTTCTTTTCCGGCTCTCTACCATACCCATCCCTCTTCCTTCCAACTCAATACTGGTTACCATTGGCGTCACATCTTTGTACACAAACTTTTCACATTGGCATGGCCACAGGGCCATGGACCATTTTCTGGACCAGCACCCTCCCAACAGCCTCCCTGTGACATCCTTCCTCATCAAATTAGCTCACCTTAACCTTAATAACAACTACTTCTGCTTCGAAGGCAACATCTATTACCAAACTTTCGGAACTGCCATGGGCACCCGCATGGCCTCCTCTTATGCTAATCTGTTCATGGGCCGTTTGGAACAGATATTTTTGGGGGAAGTCCTTCTCAAATCCCTCATTTGGCTTCGTTTCATTGATGACATATTTATAATTTGGATGCATGGAGAAAATGAACTGTTAAATTTCCTGAACCATCTCAATAACTTTAGCATTCTGAAATTCACTTGGTCCTATTCCCACACCCAGGCCACATTCTTGGATATGGATTTGTCCCTATCCAATGGCTTGGCTATCTCAACTCTTCAGTCCACATCAAACCAACCAACCTTCAACAGTATCTCCATTTCGAAAGTTGCCACCCATACAATACCAAACCTTCTCTCCGCTACAGTCTTGGCAGTTGAGGTAGTCGCATATGCTCCAACCAACAGTTTCTCATGGATTATTCAAACAGTATTTCAGAAGCATTAATATCTCGCAACTACCCTCCAGCTCACGTGCAACATTATAACTGAATCAGCCCATCAATCATACCAAACGCGCTAAAACCAACCTCAATTCAGCCTTGGTCACACAATACTGCCAAAACGTTGTATCCATTAACCAGCTTCCTCTGGTAGGACTAAGATTTCTTGAAAACCTGCCCTGAAATGAGATCCATTCTTCCTAAAATCCTCCCTTCCCCTCCTAGAACTAGTTTCAGCAGACCTCCTAACCTCAGCGAACTTCTAGTCCACAAACACAGTCTTCCTCATCCTAACAGTCAGCCCCAAGGCTCTTTCCTATGTAATAGATCCCGCTGCAAGATGTGTGACATACACCATGCTTCCACCACTTTCATCAACCCTGTCACAGGGGAAAGCTTCCTTATCATAGGACACGCCACCTGTGAAACCACCCATGTAATTTACAAGTTAACATGCAAACACTGCCTGACTTCATATATAGGTTTGACCACAAATCCACTCTTCATATGAATGAATGGCCACCAACAGGCAGTGTTCACACAGAACCCAAAGCACCCAGTTGCTGCCCATACCATAACGCATGACTGAGAAATTTCAACTCTTGTCTCACAGTCCATGCTATCAGAGTTCTCCCTATTAGCAGCAGTTTCTCTGAACTCAGAAGGTGGGAACTTGCCTACCAATACAAACTTGACACAATGCAACCACCTGGTCTCAACTTGAAATAATACTCGGTCATTGTTATTATTATTATTATTATTATTACATACGTTTAATCTTTTTAAATCCTCTCTTCCCCACTGCCTATATTGAACCACTACTAACCTAAGGTGATGTTTACTTCATAAAAGTTATTATTATTTTTTTTAATCCCTATAATATTTTATATATATTTCTTTTCCATATTTAGTTCTAATTATATCTTGATCTTCCCACCAACCAGAGATTAGTTTGGATATTTATCTATGCTTAGGCATTAGCTCTGAATCACTGCCCCTCTACTTTTCCGATGTTTGAATTTACCCCCACCATTTTGCTGACCGATGGTCTTTCTGTGAGACAGTCTCCAGCTGCACCCACCCTTCTAATGTTCTCCTGTTGATTTAGGGTTTATCCCAAAAGGTACTTCAGTATTTGCATTGTGTCTTTTCTGTGTGTTCGCACCCCACATCCATCATCTAAAGGTAAGTGGTGGCTCATTTACCTATCCTAATTTGTTTCCTTTTTCACTACTTAGCGTCTTGATTTCATTGTCAATATATATATGTGTGGGGGGGGGGGGGGAGGGGGAAAGGTTCATCAACTAGAAGGATGGCACAAACGCAGTGGAGGCAAAGTAGGAAGAGTTAAAGAAGACAATAAAAAATGAGTTAGGAAATATTTATTCCAAAACAGAAAATAAACAGGTACAGAACCTACTTACTACAATAGGGTGGTGAGAAGAGATAGAGTTTAGTGAGAAGAGAAGACTACAGTGTTAAGAGACAACAAGATAGCAATGAATACTTAAAACAACTAAACAAGCCATTAATAGAAGAAAAGATGGAAGTTAAAGATGTGTTTGAATGATATTAGTGGTACAGGAGGATCATTGAACAATGCATCTAGAAATTTCTGGAGCTATGTTAGAAAACTGAGGGGAAGGGAAGGTGGTCAGACAGTTGTAGATAATAATGAGAGGAAGTTACTGAGGATTTGAAAATGGCAGAGGTGTTGAGTCACTGTTTTAATTAGACTATTAGGGACTATCGTCTTGGAATGGGAGGAGTGCCTCCATATAAGAAAAAAATTAGGAAGCTGAACAACTTGAAATATCTCCTCAGGAAATTACGAAGGAACCAAGAATGCTAAACAGGCACAAAGGAACCAGTGTTGATAATATTACTACACATATATTAAAGATATTGGGACATGATATTGTACCTTACCTACAAATATTATTTACAATGAGTCCGAAGTCTTGCAACTTGTCAAGAGAATGGTAAAGATTGATAGTGGTGCTGGCTCGTAAAGGATGGACAGCAAATAAGCTTGAAAATTACAAGATCATCAGTTTTATATCAGAGATAATCAAAATGATAGAGAGAATAATGTGACTACATCAGAAATGTCTGTGAGGAAAGAATACGGTTTTCAATTCGACAATATGGCATTGTTCAAGGACTTCGTGTAAATCAGATCGTGGGCTATATGCAAGATATCTCAGTTGAATTGGGTAAAGGGAGGCCATGCTGATAGTGAAGCACTAGATCTTAATGAGGCACTTTACAATTGAAGTGGAAGAAAAGGGGATTTTTTGGGTAGATGAATTCTTAAAAGGCAGAAAGCAAACTGTTAGGGAAGAAATGAAGTATCAAAGGAGGAGGAAATGAAAATGGGAATGCCACAGACAAGTGTATTGGCAGCATTGCAGGTCGTCATTCTAATGAATGATTGTGTTGATGGTTTACGATTAGAATTTAGGTTCCTTGCAGATAGCATTATGTTATATAATAGCATCAAAATGAGAGAAGACTGTGAACAGCTGCAATGTGACCTGGATAGGAATATCTAACTGGGTAGGTCAGCATGGAATGAAGATAAATGCCAAGAAGAGTCAAGTCAGTTCATTAGATACACAGATAAAAAGATAAGGTTGTTTTTATTATTGGTGGGGACAGAATTGCTTGTTGATAGCTTGAAAAGTAAATATCTTGGCGTAACATTAAATACTAAACACAACTGGGCTGGATACATTGGGCAGGTGGCAGGAAAGGGTTGCAAAATCATTCACTTACTGGTGAGGGTGTTGAGAGAATCTACCATAAAGCAAGTTACATTACAAAACTTTGATCAGACCATTGCTTAATATTGTGGTGTAGTATGGGACCCACATTTTGGGTATCAAATACAGGAGTTGGATGTCTCCTATGAGAGCATCTAGATTTGTTTGTGGAAATTATCACAGGATTCAGTCAGCAACTGTGATATGGTAAAGTGGCTGGATTGGGAGTCATTGGAGGAAAGGAGGAGGGTGAAGAGAGTGCTGGTAATGTACAAGGCATATGTTGGTGATGAGGCATGAAAAGATATGGCTGGAAGAATTTGGAGTAGCGCAAGGAAAGGAATATATGACCATGGACACAAGCTGGTACTCGATTTCATGTGTAAGGGAGTGGAAAATTTTCTTTTCTGTGAAAAAATGTCAGAGACTGGAATAATAACCAAGGGAAGTGATGCTTAATCTACAAAAAAATTTTGAAAGAATTTAAAATTCCTAGATGAAAAAGTAGGCTCCTTTAAATTGGCGTGTACGGAAATTTCCACCAAATTGTGCACTTGAAAGAAATTAAATTGAATTTAATTGTGATGGAGTGCACTCTCTGATGGCAATTTCTGTAAACACCAGTTCAGGCAAGCCTACATTTTCCATCTGCAAATTTTAATTTTACATTTAGTATTTTTGGCAGATTTTGACTCGCTTACCTACAAAAGAAAATTTTTCAACTCTCTGTAGCCTGAAATTATGTGCCAGCTTATGGTAATGGTCACCTTTTCCTTTCCATGCACCACTCTTAATTTTTCCACATCTAATCACCAGTATATGGCTGGTACAATCCTAGCACTCTTTTTAGCTCTTCTCCTTTCCTCCAATGACCATCTCCAGCTCAGTTACTGATTGTGTTCTGCAGTTACTTCCAGAGACATATCTAGCAGCCCTTCTTTGTATCCCGTACAACTCCTATATTTGACACCCAAATTGTGGGTTCAAAACTACACTAGCTTATTCATGCAGTGATCTGATCAGTTTTGCTGTCCAATTCCCTAACTTCTCTGGTACAACCTCTCATCAATCTCTACAGTAATGGAAGGATTTTATAACCCTTTTCTACTATCTGTCCAATGTATCCTGCCCAGGTGTGTTTATCATCAAATGTTATGCCAAGATATTTTCACTTCAAGATTTCAAGAAGCAATTCTGTCCCCCACCATATAATCAAAAACAACCTTAATATTTTATCTGTGTACCTAATAAGCTGACTCTTCTTGGAATTTATCTTCATTCCATGTTTACCTACCCAGTTATACATTCTATCATGGTAACCCTGCAGTTATTCAGTCTTTTCCTGTTTTGATCTTATTATATAACATAATGCCATCTGCAAACAACCTAACTTCTGACTGTAAACCAGCAACACAATTGTTTATTAGCATGATGATTAGCGGTGTTCCCATTATACTTCCCCGTCGTGCGCCCATATTTATTTCCACCTTTTTTGATAATGTATTTCCTATTCTATTCCTTTTCTTTCTGCCTTTTAAGAATTCTTCTACTTAGCATGCCACTTTTTCATCCACCACAATAGAGTTCAACTTACTTAATAAAATTTTATGGTTCACTCTGTCAGATGTCTTAGAAAGATCTGGTGCTAAACTATCAATTTGGTCTCCCTTGCCCAATTTTTATGAAATATCTTGCATATAGCCCACCATCTGAGATTCACATGAAATATCCCTGCCCAAAGCCATTCTTTGGACCTGAAAACCAATTTTTTTCCTCACTGACATTTCTGATGTAGTTGTATATTATTCTCTCCATCATTTTGCCTGTAGGTAATGTCAAACTTATTATCCTGTAGTTTCCAACCATTTTTATTGACCCTCCTTTGGGCCTCTTATTCCAGACTCATTGTAAATAATCTTTCAAGGTAAGGTACAAGGTACAAGGCTGTATCTTTAATACATCTGTAGTAATATTATCAACACCAGCACTTTTTCGCAAGTTCAGCTTTCTTAGTTACTTAAATTCCTGAGAGGCTATTTGAAATTTTTACTTATATGGAGATGCTCATCTGATTTATTCCAACCATTCCCATTCCCCAATGGTTGCACTAAACCAGTCATTCAGTATATCTGCCCATTTCCTAATATCCAGTTATTACTTTTCAATTCTTGTCCTCAATTGTCTTTCCTCAGTTTTCTAACATTGCCATGGAAATTTCTAAATGCAATGTTCAGCTGTCCCCGTGTACCATTAATATTCTTAATAAATCCATCTTCAGCTTCCCTCTTTGCTGCTTTTAATTGCTTGTTAGGTTGTTTAAATTATTCCCTGCCCTTACTGTCTCTTAACTCTGTAGTGTTCTCTTCTCACTAACCTCTTTAACCTCTTCACCACCCAATTATAATATGGTGGGGTGTGTATAGACGGCTGACACGAGGGTTCAATGGGATTTTCCTTATGATGCCCTGTGACTTGCGCTGACTATCTACATGTATCTTCCTGTTTCTTCTGCGCTTGTTCTTCTGACCATTTCTCTTCTTCTCTTGTGCTATCATCAATTACTAAATAAATATGAGCATTAAGGGTTGAGCTTGCATCTAGGAGAGAGAGAGAGCAGACATCTAAGGGTTACTTGAATCAAACAACCTCTTCAGGAAACCTCGTATAATCTGTACTAAACTGTAAACCAACTGCAGCTGATAATGTACAGGATAGAGAGGTATTCCCTATTGAACTTAGGCATGAGACTTAGCCATACAGTATACAATTAACAGAGAATGGTAAGGTTGGTACAGCGACTAACTAGTCCAAGGCCTAGCTGGTAACTTGTTGCCTGACAGTGGAGAATTGAGAGTGATCCATGTATTCTGGCTTGCTGGTAATGTATAGCCTTGAAAAAGTAACAAGCTGGAGACCTAGGAACAGAAACCAGTTCCTGCATTTCGGAAGTATTGGCCCTGGCTGTTGAGGCACTTGTCCCACTGCGACACAAGGCTGTCTCATAAAATTCCTAGGGCTGTGATGTGAGCCACATCCGCATGTACCGAGGTGAATTGTTTGCTTCTCAGAGCCTTTTTTTAGGGGACCAAAAATGGCATAATTGCAGGGAGAGAGGTCTGGACTGTATCGAGGGTGGCCGAGAACCTCCCACTTGAATTTCTGCACGATTGCCATGATTGTGTTGGTTGTATGAGGCCTTGCATTGTTGTAAAGCAGAATGACCCCACAGGTGAGCTTGCCTGGTCATTTTGATTTGATCACTTGTGAAGGTGGTAAAGGTTTGCGAGTAATGCTGCACATTCACTGAGGTCCCATGCTGCAGTAAATCTATCAGCAGGGGGCTGTCTTGGTCAAAAAAGAATGTCAACATAACCTATCCTGCACATGTGTGGATGGCCTTGGATTTTGTTGTTGGTGGTGATCCTCGATTCTTCCACTGGAGACATTGTCATTTCGATTCTGGTTCAAAGTAATGACACCAAGACTCATCTCCAGCCACCACTCATGCCAGGAACTCATTCCCTTCCCTGGCATAGTGCTGCATATTATTAATACAGTAGGCCATTTGACATGATTCCTAGTATGGTTAAAGACTGTGGGTCACCCATTGGGCACACACTTTGTGCCAGTTCAGTCTTTCCATCATGATGATGTGAACACTTCTGACACTAACTCTGACCTCGATGGTTACGGCTTTCACTATAACCCGGCGGTACTCCATCAACCAGCTGGACGATGTCATCAGTAATTCGGTGTGGCGTTTCAGACCGTGCATCATTGCGTAACAATGCCCATCCTTCCCTGAAGCGCTTGTGCCACGCCATGACCCTTGCAAGGGACATGCAGTGTTCACCGTACACTTTTGACATTCTTCGATAAATGTCTGTTCCTTCCGCTGTAAGAAAACAAACACCTCCATTTCACTGCTTACAACACGAATGAACACTGGACAACTGAAGTATGCTTCTGGTAGCTTTGTAGTCATGTGACTTGCACTCGTGAGACTCTAGCGGTGGGCTTGTGGACTTCCGCACTCTTGTTGGAAACCCTCTTCGTTACTGATGCAACAATATTACCAATCTGTCAATGGTTTGCACATTCCAGACTCCAGGTCATTTCTTATTAAACGTTCCTTAAGTTATCCATCAGTTATTCCTTCAGTTACTTGAGGCCCCTGGGATTATCATTAGGTCTTATCAGAAAAATATCCAACATATTAGTTCCCTTATGTTCTGCTCTACCACTGATGCAAGACTTCCGCGGCCATCTTTGTTCATGATTAATTGACTTTTGCGTTAGGCCGCATTGTTTATTTCATTACCTGAGCTTTCGGCTGGTATCCTCCAGCCTTTGTCAGAGATACTATTTATGTTGACATAGCAACAAATGCCAAGCATCGCAGAGTAAAATGCCGCTATCTTCGTTGATGTTGTTAGTATTTTTTAAAATTTCTGCTGCCTCTTTCACCCGTCAGGGCCACCACTGGTCTTCTCTCCACAGTAGCCTCGTTTCTTGAACACAGTGTCTGAGGAATCATTTAAAATACCTCTATGGGAAGGATATATTCTACGCATGTAGAAACTTCTCAAAACTACGAGAAAAAAGAGTGTGAAAACTTAGCCAACTTACTTTCTTACTGCGATGCAGGAACGAAGATGTCTTACCATAATTTCTGAAGATCCGACATCACATTGGAACAAGAAAAGCAGCACGGATTCTGTGGAAGACAGGATTTATGCTTCTGCGCAAAAGGATACGACAGACGCGGACTGAGCTGGGTCACTTAGAAGGTAACTTATACAAACTACATCTACGGTTATCCGCACATCTCGAAGCTCCTGATTGGAATACGTTGGATTCAGTTTCGTCGAATTACGCGTTGCAAGTGCTGAATAATACTAGAGAGGCACAGATTTGTAAATTTCTAAAATTCAAGGCAGAACAACAACAACAATATACTAAAATTCTGCATCTGGCCCATACAGTGGTAAATCTCATGGACGGGGAACTAGATAAAGCAACAATATCTTTGCTATCGAAAGGTCTTAATTTTGCCCCGGTGCCCCCACATTTGCCAACTTTAGATATCATAGCGGGCGTTGAGAGTGCCATTGTGGGGTTAGAATCCAATCAGACAAATAACATCTGACAGGAGACAGCTCGCATTCTTGCCCACGCAAAACTACCACGCAACAATCTATCTAGCAAAGAAAGATCAGCCTTGCGGGTATTACGGCAACGTTATGATATTGTGGTTCTCCCAGCTGACAAGGGGTGTGCGACCGTAGTGATGAAAGCCCTGGACTACCACAATAAGATTACGAACTTGCTGGCAGAGAAAACGTACAAACCATTAAGCAGAAACCCACTACAGAAGATTAGGACAGAGGTGGCCCGAAGAGTTAACACCTCCAAAGCGATTGAGCAGGAGGACAAGAAAAACCTAAAAAGAGGCAATTGCATGATGCCTAGGTTCTATGGATTGCTCAAAGTGCGAAAAAAACCAGGTTCCCTTACATCCGATTGTGAGCGTAGTCAACTCACCTACTCATCCACTTGCGTGGTATGTTGTCAATAAACTGAAACATCTCACGGAAAGAACTCAGCTCAGTTTATACAAATTATTGATGATCTGACGCTAGAGAAGACTGATGTCATGGTGAGTTTCGATGTTGTCTCATTATTCACTAATGTGCCGGTAGACGAAGCCGTTGCTGTAATACGTGCTAAACTTCTTGCACAAGAAAAGTCTACTGAGTGGGCTGACCTGACAGAGTTCTGCCTTAAGTCAACTGTGTTCCAGTACGGTGGTCAACTTTACTCCAGTTGAAGGTGCGGCAATGGGCTCACCACTTTCAACTGTAGCCGCCAACATATTTATGGAATCATTCGAGATGAAGGTGCTTAACAACGCGCGCCTAAAACCAACAAAGTGGATCTGTTACGTTGCTGACATCTTTGTCATCTGGCCTCACGGTAAGGAGAGTTTGCAAGAGTTCTTAAACCACCTGAATAGTGCCCACCCAAGAATTCAGTTCACTATGGTTGTGGAAGAAAATGGACAACTGCCATGTCCTTGTTCACAAGCGAGGCGATGGACGTTTGGGTCATACTGTGTATTGCAAGGTGACCCACACTAATAGGTATCTGCACGCTATGTCGCACCATCATCTGGCAATGAAGAAAGGCGTATTAACATCACTCAACTTAAGAGCAAAGACAGTATGTGACTCGGAAAGTCTGAATGAAGAAATGGAGACACTTACAAAAATATTCCGAGCCAACGACTATAGTGAATCCAACATCAGAAGGGTTTTAAGATCCAAAAAACCTATGGGAGACGTCAACTTATCCAATGATATTAATACATACAGGGTATCATGGACCGGATTGGGAAACTGTTAAAGCGGGTTGAGGTGCGAATAGTATATAAGGCTAACTGCAAATTTGGTCAGTCACTGACAAAGGTAAAAGACAGATTACACCCACACCAGCTTATAGGTGTTTACGAAATCCCCTGCAGCTGTGGCAGTGTTTATATCGGCGAGTCAGATCGCACTATGGCAGAGAGACTTAAAGAACATATCCGCCACTACAAATATAACAACAGCGACAAATCCGCCGTAATCCCCCATGCTATAAATACCGGGCATGAAATAAAATTTCAAGAAACGAGGCTACTGTGGAGAGAAGACCAGTGGTGGCCCCGACGGGTGAAAGAGGCAGCAGAAATTTTAAAAAATACCAACAACATCAACGAAGATAGCGGCCTTTTACTCTGCGATGCTTGGCATTCATTGCTATGTCAACATAAACAGTATCTCTGACAAAAGCTGGAGGATACCAGCCGAAAGCATAGGTAATGAAATAAACTATGCGGCATAACCCGAAAGTCAATTAATCATGAACAAAGATGGCCGTGGAAGTCTGAGGAATCATTTAACCATAATTCAGTCGGATTTTTATTAGTCTCTACAGACTTAGTTTTTAAAGTCTATGTTAGCATATTTTCAATTTATTCTGTTAATGTATAAGGTAACTTATTCATCAATTCCCTTGATAATTTATTTCGATCCGTTTCCTACCAATGGTCTCATACCACTCCACATAACTGAGAATGGAAGTTTGCATTCCATAAAAATTTCAGAAAATACTTTATACAATTCACAACTTCTGATCCACCAAATGTACATGGCAGCAATCAAAAATGTCTTCTTTCATTACAAAATTTTGTGTTCCAACCTTCTAAATGTTACCTAGTAACAAAGCTATGAAACTAATGAAATTTAATACTTAGTTGTTATATAGCCCATTTCTCTCTCAGTTGTCCAAATTAAAGAAATGTTTGTTCACAGCTGACTCCCCTTGCAATAGTTAAGTAATATCACGTGCAACATTCATATGCAACCAGTTGGACCAGTTATTATGGGAAACATTCAAAATAACATACATACAAAACCTCACATCAGAAATGTAAAATCATATTGTATTGGTGACAATAGCTCGGCAAGTGTATCAGCAAATAATAATCCTAATAACAGTAGCATCGGAGCTATATTTTAATCTGCCATTTGGAATCACTGTTACTGAGCATCATGAATTTCTGGGGATATGAAGTAGGGATGTAACAGATCTCCGCATCTGCAAATGCAGAACTTTTGCATGAAATCACTTGCTTTCACATCCGCAATATGTTTTGTTTACATTGCAATCTATATATTAATACGCTAAGTGAAAACTTATGTTACATTTTTAAGAATATTGCGCGCACGGAGAAGTGTGAGATTTGGCATAGTTAAAGATTATATGGAGAAGAAGTGAAGGAAGCTAAAATGTATATATAATATGCGTTTCAAATACATTAAATTAAGTAAAATAAAACGCTCGCTTGCCTACGTAGTTCGCTCAGATGGCTGGTAGATGGCGCAGCTAGCGGCCTTACCTTGTTTTCTTTGGTGATAATCTCTGAACTAATATAGAAGCAAGAAGCTACATTTCGAGGGCTGGTAGATAGCGCAGCTAGCAACCAGAATATTGGGCGAATGGAGGAACTTAAAGAAATACAGAAAGCTTAAATTATATATAATATATTTTACAAACCTTGGAATCGATATAAGCAGTCAGAGATAATCGATTGCTTCAGTTGTAAACAAATACGCAGTTTGTCTCTGGTTTGCGACATGGGCTGCGCAGAACAAATTTCCCGTAAACTTTTTACTCTTGGTACACGGCCGAATTTCAACCTAACCATGATCACTATGACAAAATGAACCTATTTAGGTTGATATGATCCCTGTACCGATAATTTTTGTGTCATTTTTACAGTGCTTCTAACATTTCGTGGTTGCGGAGCATCCCATATTTCGGCATTTTTAATTTAATTTGTGGCGACTTTTCCGGAAAAGGAGAGTGCTAAACGTGAAGAGGACACTGTAAGGAAACAGTTAATCCAAATTTCAATAGGTCAGTAACAGTTTTTCACTGGTGGAGAATGTCCAACCCCACCCAAAAATATAATAAGCATAGTTAATACATGTTACAAATACATTATTAAAATAAAAAAATTAATTTGCGAACGTGTGTGTGCACGTGAAATAGGATCGTAGCCAATGTTCTTACGTGTGGTCTTTGGTAAAACGAAAGACTAGGATAAAGTAGAGATTAATGTTTGAAGTTATGAAAGGAATGTAGCAATTCTGCCAGATACTATATGGTCATTTGATTATTTAAAATGTTAAACTTTGGTTAAGTGTCTTTTGATTTTTTAATTTCAGTAATTTCATTAGAGAGAGAGAGAGAGACAAGAAATAAGGAATACTTATTTGCGTGAAATTCAAAATGATAATAGGCCAAATTTAAATAGCGAACTCACAAAATGACGAAATTATATTGATAAATACATTTAAATGCACATATTTCATAAAACTAAAGCAGTTTTCCGGCCTAAATGAACCATCGATAAATACATTTGATCATTTGCTATGGTTAGATTAGAAGCTAAAATTTATCATACAGTCACGCGTGGAGTGTATCGTTTTAATTTTATAAGTAATGCAGAGAATTACTAGATTATTACTCTTTCATGAAATAACTAAACAACTTAATGAATTACGGTCGAATTTCGATCGCTGGGCGATCACTAGTATATATTATTCTTTTTTTATACGAGATTCTGCGCATCGTCTCTTGGTTGACAACAATTTTTTTTATTTCTGATGATCTTGCAATAAAAATAACAATGAACTAAATGGTGTTATTAGCTAAGTGACGAAATTACAAGTTTAAACTTGCATGTAAAGTAAAGCGCCTTCTTCATAGGACAATAACTGGAATAGGATGTGCTCACCCATTCACGCTGGTAAAAGGAGTCCAACAAAATGTTCCAAGCAATCATTTCCGCTCGTACTTTCTTGTGGCATGCCATGTGTCCTTATTGCACACTCACAGGATTTTTCCATCAATCATGATCTACAACCATAGCTTGTTAGAGAGCAAGGACTCATGTTGGTTGTTTGGGAGTCCCAACATGCAACACGTCCTGCATATAGTTCTCTAACCCTTTACATGGCCCATCAAGGTTCTTTATCTAAAATCGGTTGAACGTAGGTCCTAAAGTCGTACTGTGAATGGGCCGCTAGAGCGTTGGAGAGGCAGGTGGTGGGCTCGAAGATGTGGTGATTTCCTATACCCATTGTTTGGCAATAGACTCCTGAAAGAGTAGGGAGTTGCCAGGGCATCTACTTTCCTTTGATTTGGAAACAGCCCCTAAAGGTAGATGAATCAGAAATGACCAAAGGCATGGGTATGCAGAAAGCAATTATTATCATATGCCAAGTACAACAAAAGACATGTCAATCAGATAACTAAATCTGTAGATTCAAGCCATCTTCTGGCAGTTGGTCCAGCTTGATGCAATGTGAGAAGGCCTCCAGATAATCTTCTTTCTGGACAGTCCATCACAATGTGGTCAGCATTTGGATACCACCACTGTCACACAATGCATCTTCATGGAGACCCCACTTATGCTTGGTTGCATTGCACACTCCGTGACCTGTGCGAAATCTGTTCAATTGACACCAAAGATGCCTAGGCAAGTCAAATCCTGGAACACAGGTTGTCGGATCTTTTATAAGCCCAAAGTTGTGTTGGCTGTTGGCTTCCCGCTCCTTTCTCCACTCCTCATACAAGTTAAAGTTGTTAAGTCTAAGATTGGCTGCAACCATGTAGGCAGGTCTTCTCGATTTTAGTCATGTGTGAGGCAACTGAAGAAGGTCACTTTGCAGAAGAATCATGTTGTTTTCCTCCACTCCTTCCAATTCTCTAAGCAATATCGATTTTCTCCTCAAATGTGGTGGAGAAATGTTGGAAAGTACAGGCAGCCATGATACTGGGGTAGACCTAATGACACCACTCACTGTTCTTATAGCAGCATTCAGCTGGGTTTCAACTTTGGCACTATGAGCACTACCAAGCTGTGTAGAGTAACAGTATTCTGCTGTGGAGAATACCAAGCGAAGGGCTGCTCCTCAAAGAACTTGGGCGCCTGCACTCCATGACGTACCAGCCAGTTTCTTAACAAGGTTCACACTGGTCTTCACGTTCTCTGCAGTATTGGATAAATGCTGATGAAAAGTAAGGGCTCAGTCCAAGGTAACTCCCAGATATTTGGGGTGGTCTTCATGTTCTACTCTTCCAAGGGGTCTGAAGGTTGGTCTTATTCTGAAGTAGGCAAGCTGGTTTGAACAGAAAGCAAAGAGAAACTAGTGCATTAAGAGTACTCCAAGCCATGTAATCATCTCAAAATTACATGTAGAATGATTGCTTCTTTCTAGGTAAAATATTCCAGAGGTAAAATAGTGCCCCAGTCCGATTTACAAGTGGGGACTCCTCTGGGAGGAATCATGAAAATGGACAAAAAAATTCTACAGGTCTGATTTGTCAATGTTAGAAGTCTAAACATGGCAGATAGATTATAAAACTTAAAAATGGAGATGGAATGACTTAACTGAAAGGCTGTGCAGGAAAAGAGGGGAATACTGTAGGAAATTCTGCCCTTCGAAAAATATATGAATGGTGAAGCAGATTGTTAGAATTTAGTGAAAAATATAAACTCATCATGATGAAAACACTGTTTAAGAATCATGCAAGAAAGTGTATACACCTGGAAATGACCAAGAGGTACATGTAAATATCAGCTAGATTATAGCATGGTCATATGGAGATTCAGAAATGAAATTCCAGATTTTACTGTATATCCAGGAGCTGACACAGACTTTGACTACAATCTGACAGTTGTGAAGTGCAGACTCTAATTCAAGAAGCAACACAGGTGGAACAGACTGGAGTGAACAAAATGAAACAGTGTAATTTCAGAGAAAAATTTACAGAGATGAGAGCGATGGATCTAAGAAATAACTCTGAAAGTAGTTTGACAGCAGATGAATGGAATGCACTGGAGAAAATAAATGAATCAGAGCTGTTAAAAACAAAACAAAAACATTAGGGTTTAAGAATAATGAGAGTGATCTGGTAGCTCAGTGGTTAAGGTGCTTGCTTTCAAAATGGTCGCTGCTCCAATCCCGGGTTCGAATTCCAGCAGGTGCAGGAATTTTGAGAGTTGTGTTTCATAATCTGATCTATGCTAGCATGTTCCATGGTTCGGATTCCACATTAAACTGTAGGTCATCTATAGGGTTAACAACACTAGTCGTAAAACATCTACAGGAAAATTCAAGCTAAATTAAGGCTTGGCCCAAACAAATATTCATACATACATACAATGCCAACTGAAACTTTTGATCAAAGAAGAAATTTTGGAGTTAGTGTATGTGAGGATAGGCACAAATATGATTAGGGTGATGTAGGAAGGGAGCAGTAAAGACTTTTTACAAATCAAATAAACAGGAAATGCAAGAAAGCAAAAGAAAAGTATCTGCTAGAAGAATAAGAAGAAAAAGGAAATGATTGGTGTTTTTTATATTTTTAATATTTTTTTAGGACTGAGGAAAGAACAGGAAGGAATTTTGTCATGAAGGAACCATTTGCCTGGAGTTGAGGAAATGATGGAAACCCCAAATCTGGATGGTCGGGTGGGAATTTGAAACTCTATCCTCCCAAATGCGGGCCAGAGCGTTACCACACAGTCTATAAGAGGATCAAACAAAAGTTTGAAGAAATAATGTATCAACCTTAAAGCTGCTGTGGGATAACTCTTTTAAGCTAAGAAGATAGAGCTAACTGAACCCCCACCTCTAAAGACCTTAGCTGTCAATGAGGCGTAAAGCAATAAGGGGGGGGGGGGGGGAAGCTAACTGATGAAAAAAATACATAGAGAAATTGTAGGAGATTGATGATTTGATCAATAGTATATTGGAAAAATAAGGTGAAGTTGACACTGATAACCAAGGAGATACTGTTTCAAGATGTTATAGAGCTTTGAAAGATTTGAAATCATATGAGGTGGTTAGAATTGATGAGATTCAGTTCTGAAATCCCTAGGAGATGAAGGAATCAAAAGATTATTGATTTCAAGCTGTCATGAAACAGGAAAGATTCTAGCTGCTTTGGATAGTTGTAACATTTTCATACTTTGAAGAAAACACAAGTGAACAAATGTCAGAATTATAGCATTATAAGTCTAGCACCACATTACAAAATTACTGACCCATGTATATACAGAAGAATATAAAGGATAACAGGTGAAGATCAGTTTGGGCTTAAAAAAACTGGTACAAGAGAAGCAATCCTGATTTTAAGATTAATATTTGGAACATGAAAAACAAACTTTTATGCCAATATAAATTGCTTACAAGATTAACACTGCATCGAAATGCTCCTCCTTTTTCCCAACATTTTGTCCTGGGCTTAGGTCATCTTCAGGGGACTAGCTGCCTACTGAATCTGCTAGAGACTGGCATGGCTGGTTGGAACAAATACGAAAACTACCAGCCACACCATCTCTAGCTGATGCCAGTCTCTAGCAGATTCAGTAGGCAGCTAGTCCCCTGAAGATGACCTAAGCCCAGGTCAAAGCATTGTGAAGAAGAAGGAGGAGGAGCATTTCAACACAGCATTAATCTCGTAAGCAATTGATATAAGTATGGTGGCTGCAAAAACAGCAAAATTTGTTATAAACTTTTATGCTGTTTGTTGAGTTAGACATTTTAAATATTACTTGGGTCAAGATGTTCAAAAATTTAAAGAAATCAGGACTAAAATATCTAGATATAACAACACTTTATTATTTGTAAACAAATCAGGTGGCTATAATAAATGTATAGAGACATGAGAGACATGCATCAGTTAAAAAGGATGAGAGATAAAGTTGTTGTCTATCCCCATTTTTACTCAACTTGTATGTAGAGGACGCAGTATAGGAATTAAAAACAAAATTTGAATTTGGCATAGGTATTCCAGGGAAAAAGTTCAGTATGTTTCTAATTGCTGATGACATTGTCCCATTAGCAGAACAGAACATATTCGGAAGTTACTGAATAGCATAAACAAAATACTCAATGGAAATTTTGGACTAAATATAACCAAATCAAGACAAATATGATTAAATGTATCAAAAATGATAGCAATAATTATAGAAATATAAAAATAGGATATGATGCAGTAGGTGAAGTAAATGAATTCTGCTACTTAGGAAGTAAAATCACAACTGATATCTGAATCAGGAATGATGTTAAAAGCAGATTGGCATTAATGAAAAGAGCTTTTTTGGAAAAGAGACAGCTTTTAGTTTCAAATATTTATCTAGGACTCGGAAAAAACTTTTTAAAACTCTATGTGTGGAGCACAGCACTTCTCTCATATTTATCCCTTTTTCATTTATACATTCTTCAACTTTCCCCCCTTCACAGTTTTCCACAAACCTTTCTTGCAGCTCCAAAGCATTGCCTTCCTCCTTTAGTGTTTCTGAGTTCAATATTTCTCTTGCTTTGCCACTCCCCACTCTTCCAGGAGTGAATGATTCCATCACTTGTTAAATGTGCGTTTTCAAATAATTGCAATGCTCATTAGGTATTTCTCCATATTTTACATACTATTCCCCTATTTTTCTGTTGGAATTTCCCATTTTAGACAGAAATTCAGGTGAGACTGGAAAATGGCAATTTTGGTCATCTGCCGATAATTGAGTAATCCACTTGTCGAAACTGCGATTTTTATTCCTTCTTATAATAAACATTTTCCAGGACACCAGAAGAATGGATTGGCATTTGAATGTCTCGCTTTTGCGGATGACATTGTGTTCTTTGCAAGAGATCTGGAGACTGCAATCAAACAGGAAGGAAACAGCTGAGAAAGCAGGACTACAAATATCTTTTGAGAAAACGGAATACATGAACATAGATACAAAAGACCAGACATGGACAATGAAACCTAATATGTTGGTATTAAAAGAACACAGAAGTTCAAATACCTTGGTGAAATTTTGACTCCTAATGTTAATGAAAAGGCTGAAGTTGAAGACGTCGAAAAAGATGAAAACAGCTTTAAGGATTTGTCAAAAGACATACATATCAAAATTACTCTTCCATCAGGCGAAATACAAGCACTATAGTACGGTAGTGAAGCCAAGTGTTTATACGCAGCAGAAACACTAGCCAGAAGGGGATTGACGGAAATAGAAAAGAAAGTTTCTAAGGTAAATCTTGGTACCAAAAAAAAGTGACAGTAAGCGAATTTAATTTCCGTTTGAGATCGAACCAAGAATTGTACGAGAAGTTTGAAAATATATCAAACACAATTAAGAAAAGGAGATTAGCTTTCTATGGGCATGTCAAGAGAATGGAACCAGAAAGAATGGCAAAGAAAATACTCAACTTTCAAGAGAACAGGAAGACTCAATTTCCATGGGTGAAGGAGGTCCATCAGGATCTTAAAAGATAGTGGGATCAGCATGGAAGATGGAAGACATCCAAGACAGGGAATTATTCAGAGGAAAAATTGCGGAGGTAAAGGGTCTGACTGAAGAAAAACCAATCAGGAAAAGGAGGGAATTTTCAGAGGAAGAAAAAACAAGAGTGAGCCAAAGAATGAAAGAGTACTGGCGACGGAGGAAGGAAACTCAGAAGAGGAAATAAAGCTATGTAGTCGTAGTCCTTAGATGGTTGAAACGAAGAGGGAAAAAAATCCAATTTACTCGTATTATATAAAAATTCATACAAAACAATCATATTTTCATATCATACAGCTCACTTCAACCAGTGGCGTAGCTAGGTCAACAACGGCCCCGGTGCAAAAAATTTATTTTGGGCCCTCAGGCCAGATGGGCGACCCTTTTTTTTGCTTTGTGTTGCTGGTAAGGGCCCCCTGAGCTGAGGATGGGGCCCTTGAGTTGTGCTTAGGGGCCCCCTGAGCAGTGGTTCTGGCCCCCTGAGCAGTGAGGGCTCTTAGTGTGTGGCTTCCTGTGTCTCCGGGGCCCCCTTAGACGACTGTAGAGCTAAAAAAAAAAAGGTCGCCAGTTTGCCATGAAGGCTCGTGGGCCTCTGAACTGCGCTTGGGGGCCCCCAGAGGTGCGCTTTTGGGGCCCCCAGAGGTATGCTTGGGGGCTCCCTGAGCGTAGGGGCCCCGGTGCACTGCACCGCCTAGCCCCATAGTAGCTACGCCCCTGACTTCAACGTGTCAATGAAGGATCTTCGCAAATAAAAAAAATTTCCGCGTTTACATTTTAATCTGCTTTCAGATTTCAAAGAATTACTTAAATGAGAGGAGCAAAGTAACGCGTCTAATATAAATGTAATTAATCGATCTCTTGATGTTAGTTACACTAAAATTTGAAATTTTCCGAGAAAATTAGTCACAAATATGTTATTTGCAACATATGACAATATTTTTTTCAGAATTTTGAAAAATGTGGTAGCAGGCTTACGCCTGGACAACAGACTAATGAGAGTGCAAAAATTGTCATTTTTATGCTTCCCATGGTAAACATGCTACAGTTTGTTTGACAATGTTGAATATGTTTTTTTTCCATTTTTCATTGACACCCCTAACGTGGAGGTGCTATTTCACCCGTAAAATGGGTTTTCCGTAAATAAACAAAATTATCAAAATATCTTTTTGAATCGATAGAGGATTTTCTAATTGGTCGATCACAGCAAGCCTCTTCTAATCTAGATGTTACATCGGGTGTTCCTCAAGAAAGTGCAATGGGACCACGACTTTTCTTAATTTTCATAAACGATCTTGGAGACAAGCGTGAAGAGCAGTTTGCTGATGATGCGGTCATCTACAGGGAAGAAAGGAATTCGGCCGATTGCTTAGAAATTCAGAGCGATCTGAATGTTATTTCGGCATTGTGTGACATATGGTAAACTTATACTAAATTTTAAAAAGAGCAAGGCAATGCGCATAACAAACAAACAAACAAAAAATCTGTTTGTTCAGAAATACAGTTCAGTTATTGATATGGAAGATTCCGTGAAGTATTTTGGGCATAACAATACAAAGCAACATGAAATGGGATCGTAGGTAAAGCTAATTTGAGGCCGAGATTCATAGGTCTAAATTTGAAAAACTGTAATGCACAATCAAAGGGAATAGCGTACCAAAATCTCGTGCGTCCACATTTGGATTATTGTTGCGCCGTTTGGGACCCGTTTCGTAAGGGGCTGATTGACTGTTCAAAGTGCAGAGAAGAACCGCTAGATTCCTGGTTGGTTGTTACAGTCCTTTTGAAAGCGTGACGGAGTTAATTCATACAATGGGCTGGGATACTCTGGTAGACAGACGACGCAAGTTTCGTTTGAACTTAGTGGTAAACATGGGTACATCCACTTTTATTTACGGGTGCGATGAAGTCCACCAATCTATTTGGGCCGCAATGAATGTAGTGATAAGGGACCGTGCACAGACTACGTGGCTCGGTCCAGGAGGGTTGACTGAAAGGGGGGAGAGAGGGTTCCAAGCCAGGCCACGTAGCTTTCCTTTCATAACATTTTTCACAGTTAAAATGAGGAACAGAACTCACAGTAGCATGTTAATATTTATTTCCCTCAGTTAATTATCTCCGTCTGTAATTACAATAGTCTGAAGAGAGAAAACAGTACAAAATGTCTTCTGGAATCAAAAGGGGAAAGAAACTACTTGCTAGAGTGGGAGGGGGAGGGGGGGAGGTAGCACAAAAGCCACGTATGGCTACGTGGGGGGTGGGGGGAGGGGAGATTCAAAGAAAGCTAAAATGGAGCTACGTGGTTTATGCACGCTCCCTAAGATTAGAGAAATAATATGCCGCATTGATGCTTATATGAATTCTTTCTTTCCTCGAGCTATTCGGGATTGGAATGCAAGGAGTAAATATTAATTTTGGTGCATAGCACCCTCTGCCACCCACAATTTTGTGAATTGCAGGGTAATTATGTAGTTGTATTATTTCGGAATAAGATTTTCACCTTATGTAACATTTCAGAGCGTGTGCAGCACGTGAAAGAGGTTGACATTTGGTTGGACGAAGCTAATATAGTCTCTCTCAAATCCTAACATTCCAATCGAGGGTAACGACTCCAAAAATCATCTCACCGCAAGCACAAATGGGATGTTTGCGCAAAAGTTAATTAATTTCGGGATATGTTATAGAAGTTGAAAAACTGATTTCGAAGTAATTTTGTTTATCTACAGAAAATACACTTTAGGAACGAAATAGCACATGCAAGTTAGAGGTGTCAAGGAAAATGATGGTCGAGCTAAGGAGAGAGAAGATAATGAGTTACTATTCAAGGCATAATGGATTTATTATTATTTGCGGATAAGCCCATTCAGGACTACGCAAAGTACTCAGAAGCGTTTGTTCGCTTTCCTTTGTGCCCATATTTCCTTCATACGCTTGCTATCGGCTTCTTTTCTCCCATCAGACCATGTTGTTCCTGATCTTTTCTTTAATCTTTCCTCCCGGTCAACTTGCCACTTGTGAATTTTTTATTTAAATGTGTCTCTGTTTTCGAAATCTTCTGGAACAATTCCTGCTAATTTGAGGTCTTTCTTAATTTCTCCAATCCATTTAATTTTATCCGATACTGATTTACTTCGGTTTTCATAGAGTTCAACTATTTGTCTTGTAAGTCTGTTAGGGTTCATTCTTTTGATGTGTCCATAAAATTTTAGTCGGCGTTTTCTAATATCACTGTGAATGTCTGCATATTGTAGAATTTCCTGATTACTTTTGGGTCTGTACTGGTCTCCTATGAGTCTTGGGCCCAAAATTTTCCTTATAATTTTGCGTTCTTTTTTCTCAATGTTTTCTATATCTTTTTTTCTGTTAAAAATAAGTGTTTCTGATCCATAAAGATATTCTGGTTTAATAACTGTATTGTAATGTCTCAGTTTTGTGTGCTTGGAGATGCATTTTTTATTGTAGACATTTTGTGTTAGGCGATAAGCTGTTTCCATCTTCTGGCATCTAATTTCATTAGCTTTTGCTTCAGTTCCATTCTCTTGGATTGTTTCACCGAGATACTTGAAGTATGAGACTCGTTTAATTTTTCCATATTTTGTCTCGATGTATTTTGGTGTTTCTTTATTGCAGGTCATAAATTCAGTTTTCTCGAATGAAATCTGTAGGCCTACTTTCTCCGCTACTTCTTTCAAGAGTTCGATCTGTTTTTGGGCTATTGCAATGTCACGGGTTAATATTGCTAAGTCGTCTGCAAATGCTAGGCAATCTATTTTTAATTTTCCTCTGCCTAATATAATTGGCTGGTCAATTCCAAGGATTGATTTTTGTTTCCGCCATTCCTGTAACACTTTTTCAAGGACGCAGTTGAACAGTAACGGAGAAAGTCCGTCTCCTTGTCTTACTCCTGTTTTAATAATGAAGGGTTCTGATATCTCCCCTAAAAATTTTATTTTGGACTTTGTATCTGTTAGTGATTGTTGTATTAAAGCAAGAGTTTTGGGGCCTAAGCCTTGTTCTTTCAATATTTGGAATAATGACTCTCGATCAACTGAGTCATATGCTTTTTTTAAATCTACAAATGTGCATACTAAACGGTTGCTACAAATTCTTTAATGTTTGAGGATAAGTTTTAGGTTGAGTATTTGTTCTGTGCAAGATCTACCTGGTCTAAATCCAGCTTGATATTCTCCCATCCTTGGTTCTAGTTGTTGTTGAGCCCTATCGAGGAGACACTGAGAGAAAATTTTGTATGGCACTGACTGCAGTGAGATTCCTCTATAATTATTAACACTTGTTCTGTCTCCCTTTTTGTGTAAAGGGTGGATTAACGCATTTTTCCAATCATCTGAATTTTTTCTGTTTTCCAAATGTCTTGGATAATTTTTGTGATCTCTTTTATAGTTTTTGATCCTGCTGCTTTTAGAAGCTCTGCAGTGATTCCATCTTCAGTAGCTGCTTTGTTGTTTTTGAATCTTTTGATTTGCCTAACAATTTCATTTTCATCAGGTGGTAATGAATTTAGATTTTGTTCTTTAGGTTCTTGTGGTGCGAATCGTATTGGTTCGGGACAATTTAAGAGTTTTTCAAAATACTCTGCGAGAACTGTATAGTTTTCTTTATTGTTTAATGCCAGTTGTCCGTCCTCTTTCTTAAAGCAGAGGCTTTGTGGTTGATATCCTGTGAGTTTTCTTTTGAAAGTTCTGTAGAAATTGCGTGTGTTGTTTTTCTGGAAGTCTTTCTCAATTTCAAGCAGTTGCCCATTTTCATATTTCCTTTTGGTTTGTCTGATTAGTTTTGCTGTTTCCTTCCTACTTTCCAAGTATTCTTTGTAGTTGTCATCTGTTTTTCTGTTGTTCAATTTGATGTACATTTGATTGCTTGGTCACATTGCTCGTTCCACCAAGGGTGTTTTTTTGCGTTTTTGCTGTGGGATTAGTTTTTGTGCTGTTTCAATCAGTTTGGTTTTGAGTTGTTGCCAATTTTCTGATTTCTTTCTGTCCAGTTCTTCTGTAAATGAAGGTTGAATTTTGCCTGCATCGAATTTTGGAATTGGTGGTTTCTTTTTGATGATCCTTTGTGGTCTCAACTTTAATTTAATTCTTGTTAAGTAATGGTCAGAATCTATGTTTGCACCCCTTCTAACCTGGACATTCAAAATTTCTCTGTGGTTTGGATATGAGATGGCTACATGATCGATTTGGAACTCGCCTAAGAGTGAGTTTGGTGCTCGCCATGTCATCTGTTTTGATGGTTTCTTTTTAAAATTTGTTGACATGATTTTTAGATTGAATCTACTGCAGAGTTCAACTAATCTCTGTCCGTTTTGGTTGGTCCATTTGTGAGCCGGGTATTTTCCGATTGTTTTTCTGTAGCTTCTTTTTCTTCCTAGTTGTTCGTTAAAGTCCCCTACTAAGATTTTGATGTGGCTATGTGGGATGTTGTATATCGTTTCTTCTAGTGTTTCCCAGCATTGATCTACCTTTCCACGGTCTGTTTTATTATCCTTGTTGATTGGCATGTGCGCATTGATTAGTGTGTATGTTTTGTTTGCACATTTGAAGGAGATCGTCATTAGTCTGTTATTTACGGATTTCACATTCGTTACCGAGTTCAGTATGTTTTTGTTAATCGCAAAAGCTACTCCTAAATGTGGAATATTTTTCAGGATTCGTTTGTTAGTCTTACTTTTGAAGGGTCTGTAATTGCCAAAGTCCAATGCATTTTCATCTGTTAGTCTAGTTTCTTGAAGTGCTAGTATCAGAATTTTTTGTTTGTCTAGGGTTTCCTGTAGTTCATGTAATTTTCCTGCTCTCAAGAGTGTGTTTATGTTCAGTGTTCCAAAAAAAGTTTTGGTTTTAGGGCGAAGTTGGCCAGAGGTCTCCGATACCCTCTGTTCGCGTGTCATACCAGACGCCCCAGAATCCGAAAGTCTGGTTGTACTGTCCCTGACAGCAGTGGATTGGCTACCACCTGGGGTAATATGTTGATTTCTGCCACGCTTCATGGTACTTGAAAATCAAATTGTTTGGACCGAAGCGCAGTTTTTTAGGACTGGAGGGGTTAGTTCCAGAACATGTGGTTCTTCCGCCCCCTCTGCCGTTGGGAACAATCCTATTCCTCTTCCGCCATTGAGGCCGTTGACCGTGGTGTGTTTGGTCCGCGAGAGCTATTTTATTTCGCTCAAGTCCGCCGGTAAACCGGTGAGGACCTCCCTATCCGCCACCTGGGACGCGCCACGTGGGAGTATCACCTCTCCCCCTGCTACGACAGCGTAGTAGGTTCGTGACATAATGGATTTAATTATTTGCCAGTGGAGAGTAGTTAAAGGAAAGATCTGTACAGCAAGACAAAGAGGGGATATGTGAAATCGATAACTGTGGACGTTATTTATAAGGGGTAATTGAGATAGAGGATTACAGTGGAGAAAATGGTAATTCTTGATTGTTTGAGGAAGGAGGAGAGACGTAAATCTTCATTAATGTGGTATGTTCGGTCTTAATCTTAGTTCTCATCGATAGCATTATTAATTCCGTTTGTTTTAAATGCATTGGCAGTTTTGAATACGGTAAATCATGTGAATGCTTCCAATCTTAATAATATCGATCTCTTTAAATTATCTAATAAACCTGACTTACATAGCAGAATTTCTTTATTTGTTTTAACTATGATGCTCCCTCCGTGAGCAGGCCTCGCTCCTGAATCGTTCCTTAACATTGGGCTTGGTCAGTTTGCTTTCTTTCATTGTCGACAGTCTTCTCTTGGTTCGAATAACCAGAGGTCTCCAATCTTCTGCTGCCGGTGATAAGATTTTATCCGGCCCGCCAATATAGAAGACAGTAGACTAATCTTTGAATTACTTATGAAAATTCGAGGTAGTACGATTGGGTGACTGTTTTACTTCTAAGATATTTATCTTCAGAAAGAGAAATTACATTTCTGTTATTCTCTTGCCTTCTGCCTCGCTACCGAATTATTTTTGATTCAACTGTCTTCAATGGTTATTTCCAGTTCAAAGAACAAAACGGTGTCACGAACGGTTACGAGCTTTCCTAACGTCGGGCGGTTGCCATAAAATGAACGTGTCTTCAGATGCATGAAGAATTATGTTCTCTTACGAAGTCACTAGTGGAGCGAAAGAGCTGGGAGCAACGAACGAGAAGGAAATCATCAATGGTTTGTAGAAGGAAGTATCGCGGCATTCGCTTGAAGTGATTTCGTTAAACCATGGCAAACCGAGATCTGGATGTCCAGACGGGGATTCGAACCTGCGTCCTCCCGAGTGCGAAAACAGAACATTCCGTGGTTCTGTTCTACTGCGCATGTATTCTATCATCTGCAGTATTAGGTTTATCGCAGGTGAAGGCAATACTTAATTAAAACCACCAATATCCCTGGCCGGAATAGAACAGGCAACCATTTGTGCACTCTATACCCTGCATTACTGGGACCGGCAAGAATTATGTTCTGAGACTGGAACAACACTAGAACGTAGTACGAACGTGGCAGCTAATCATACTTGGCGACTTCCTTATTTAAGACGAGACAGCGATGACTTGTGATCTTTAATCGCGCGTAATAGTCCTCCTGGAAATGTTGTGTAGTCACAACCTCTGTTTCAGCCGCATCCGCCGGTTTGGTCGAGTCTGCTAGTCGAGCCCCGTGCAATTAGTGTTTCATACTCTAATAACCTGAACACATCTCTCAGTTAGCTCCAGATCCACGTAACTATGAACAGTTTGTAAAAATCATTCAAAAAGCTTCGCGACAGTGCATCCCGCGAGGCTTCAGAACGAACTACATCCCTGGACTGCAGTCCAGCGAAGCCGACTTGTACACTCAATACTGTCATCTGTTTGAGGAAGATCAATTTCCTGAAGCAACCAGAGAATGTGGGTAATTACTAATGCAAGCAATGGGAACATCGAGAAGAAAAACGAGGACTGGCCTAATCAGTAACCCTGATATGACTCATAATAACAAAAAAGCGTGGACAACTCTTAAAAAACTCACACACGACCCTCGTCAAACCACGCAGTTATACAATATCACTCCTCATAATATTGCGCACCAGCTACTTCTTAATAGCAAACTAGCCAGCAAAAGCAAGAACCGGACCACAGAAACCAAGATCATCTGTGACACCACTAGTGAAAATTCCATCATTAGTGCCCCCTTCTCTTTCGAAGAAATAACAACCTGCATTAAAGCCCCAGATCAAGCAGCTGGGGAGAGAGGAGTTAAATGCATGAATGTTTACACAGTTGTAAGATTCCAAAGCTCTGGAGGAAAGCTCGAGTTGTGGCACTACTAAAACCTGGTAAACCTCCAGATGATGCCAATAGCTACCGCCCGATATCACTCCTCAGCGACGTCTATAAACTTTTTGAGAGGATGCTTCTAAAATGCTTCTCACCTGTTACTGAAGACAAACCGATACCTCAACAACCCGGATTCAGAACAGCCCGCTCCTGCTCAGACCAAGTCCTACACCTAACACAATATATTGAAGATGGCTTCGAAAAGGGTTTAGTTACTGGAGTAGTCTTCGTTGACCTGATAGCAGCCAATGATACGATCAGCATAAAAAAAAACGCCTTTGTAAAGATTACAACATGACCCGGGATTTCGGCTTCACAAAAATAGTCTACGAACTTCTCAGCAATAGGCAATTCTACGTCAGCTTTCAGAATTCAAAAAGCCGTCCACGCGAACCAAAAAATGGACTACCCCAAGGAAGTGTTCTTGCTCCAGCTTTATTTAATATCTACACCAATGATAAACCTCTGGACAACCATTGTATGTCCTTTATCTACGCCAGGGGTCCCCAAAGTGGTCGATAGCAATTTTCCAGGGGTCGATAAATACACGGGGGTCGAAAGGGGGTCGATTAATATTAAAGAGAATTAATTAAACTGTCTAGGGAAAAATAGGAATTTTCCTATAAAAACCAGGTTTATAAATAAAATTAAAGTTCATCCTCTCAATTCCCGTCTGTTTGCGATGTTATGTGAAGTAAATGATGAAACTTTCAACCATTTACTTTTGCACACTGAGGAAAGGTGGTTGTCGAGAGGTTTGCAGACGCTCGTCTGAAGAGTTTCTTAGGCTATATGACAGTGCAAGAACCATCTTTTCTATTTGGCAGACCTTTATTCGAAATTTATTCCATCTATCCATAATTTCATTATTCTTTTTTGAGATTACAATAACAATGGAAAATGTCTCCTTTTCCTGTTAATGTTATTGGTTGGATTTTGTAACATACGGAAACTGTAAATTTTTTCGTTGTGTTGTTATGCAGATCCCCTTATTGCTTTGTATTACAAATGTCAAAAATGATTTAATGTTAAAAAAAAAACCTTAATCTGGGGGCCGATAAGGAGTCTAATATACTATGATGGGGTCGACGGAATAAAAAGTTTGGGGACCCCTGATCTACGCTGATGATCTTGCCCTAGCTGCTCAACATGTGACGTTTGAGGCCGTAGAGAGTAGACTTACAACAGCTCTTGAATCCCTTGGAACCTACTACAAGCAGAATGACCTCAAGCCAAATCCAAAATAATAATAATAATAATGCGTTAAGCGAAAGCTGAATGTGACCTGGAATGGATCAACTCTGTTGCACAGTAAAAATCCAAAATATCTTGGCGCTACTCTTGATAGAGGTCTCACATTTAAAAGCCAGTCGCAATGTCAAGATGAAAGTATCAGCACGCAACAACATCTTAAACAAATTGACCGGATTTAGCTGGGGAGCTAACCCAAGCGTCATCCGCACCTCTGCCTTAGCATTATGCTACTTCGCAGCAGAGTTTGCATGTCCTGTGTGGCAATAATCCAGCCATGCTAAGACAGTAGACGTTGCGCTCCACAGAAAATGCCGGCTCATCACAGGTTGTCTCACCCCATCGCCTGTGAGCAAAGTGGAGATACTAGCTGGCATCGCCCCTGGAGATATACGCCGGGAAGTTGCCACCAGCGTGGCTAGGCTTAAAATGAATGAAGACGTCCGACACCCCCTACATGGCTATACACCGGCGCCTTCGAGACTAAAGTCCCGTTCAAGCTTGATGCGAACTTCAAAGTCACCAAGCGGAGCTCCAAGTAATGAAATAATGCTGACTTGGGAGAAGAGATTGCAACAAGGGTTCGAGATCCCATATGGAAGTCGCTAAACAGGCTTCGAGTTGGAGCTGGCCGCTGCAAAGACACACTTGCTACTTGGGGATACCTGGGAGAACAGCCAGATGCCACATGTTCGTGCGTGGAGAGAGAAACCATGATAGATTTGCTGTCTTGTCCTCAAATTGGAATAAATGTATCTCAATTTGACCTCCAATCAGCTACTGACAAAGCCATCGCATTGGCAGAAAAACTACCACATATTTGACGCTGTCGTCGACACGAGAAGAAGAAGGAAATATCTCGTACTTGGTGCAGCAGACGCTGGGCACAGAAATAAATACATGTTAAATTTTTAGGCAAAGTAGTGAACTCACCATCATGCATCGCCCCGGCATGTTTCCGTTCGTGAACATAGTGCAACGGTACATCGTGATGCAATGAACTCTATTAAAAGCATTATTACAATGCATGCTGTAAATAGTTCAGAAACGAAGGTCTCCCCTATCCCTGTGAACTATGTTGCTCTTATCACTATCGTCTTTTTTCTGTTGTAATCAGCTTGTCTTATATTGACTTGATTGATGTTTATTTTTTGAATACATTTTTTTATCTTCTATAATTTTTAAAATTATTTGGTCCAAGTGCTTTTGGTATAAATACCAGCATTAATTAGGGTGCTTAATACATTATGCGTTAATTTGGAGATTTCGACCGATTTTTCCCACTAAAATTTGAATTTTCCATCGTGCATGACTATCGGGGTTTTCAGCTAAAGAACTTAATTGGGTGTCGTCACATGACATAGGTGGCTACACAATTAATTTTACTGCCATTTTGTATTCAAAGAATACCATTTTAATTATGACGTCACTGTGGGTGACATTAAATTATGACGTCACAATAGAGCCATTTTGAATTTATGGTGTCACAATAGAATCATTTTGAATTTATGTTGTTACAAAGTTTTTTTTATATTTTATTTAATTTAATTGCAATGGAGCACAGGCTCCGGTGGCAATTTCCCTACACACCCATCTTCCCCCTATCCTGCACCCACCTACATTTGCCCTCTACAAATTTTATCTTTAAATTCCTTCAAAGTTTTCGGTAAATTATTCATCATTTCTCTTGGTATTTCATTCCAATCCCTGACACCCTTACCTAAAAAAGAGAATCTTCCCACACTCTTGTGCCTGAAATCGAGTGCCAGCTTGTGGTCATGGTCACCTTTTCTCTTCCATGCACTACTTTTCATACCTATTGCAATATCTTTCCATGCCTCATCACCAGTATATACCCTGTACACTCGCATGACCCTCCTCATCCTCCTCCTGTCTTGCAATGAATCCCATTCCAGCTCCTTTATCATATCCATCACTGATTGCATTCTGCGATGATTTCCAGAAACAAATCTAGCAGCCCTTTTTTGCACCCTCTCCAACTCCTGTATTTGATACGTAAAATGAGGGTCCCATACTACACTACCATATTCGAGCAATGGTCTGACCAAAGTTTTGTAACCCAATTCCTTTACTTCTCTCGTACATCCCGTCATCACTCTCTCCAACAAGTGCAGAACTTTGAAACCTTTTCCTACCACCTGTCCTATGTGTCCTGCCCAGTTAAGTTTGTTATCAAAAGTAATTCCAAGATATTTACATTTCAAGTCTTCAGCAAGCAATTCTTTCCCCACCTTATATTCATAATTAACCTTGTGTTTTTTATTTGTGTATCTAATAAGCTGACTCTTCTTTGCATTTATCTTCATTCCATGTTTACCAACCCAATTAGATATCCTGTCCAGATCACCCTGCAACTGTTTACAATCCTCTATCGTTTTGATTCTTTTATACAGCATTATGTCATCTGCAAACAATCTAATTCCAGATAGTAAACAATCAACACAAAGTTAAACAAACTGAGGCAGATACCCTAGAATTTTACGTGACATTTTGATTTCGAGGGTGCCATGTTGAATCTATGACGTCGCTCAGAGCGCCATTTTAATTTATGACATCACATATGCGGTCATCGTGAAATATAAACAAACTGAGACAGGGCGTACACAAAACCATTTACTAATTACCTTCGCTATTTTGTTGTTCTTCCAGTCTCCTAATTACTTCGTTACGCACTAAAACTTAGTTTCCATTCCTTATTCAAATGAGGTCAATACACCAAATAAATTCTTTGCTAAATATTCCTCTTGACGATAGTTTATTGCGTGGGGCAACTTCTTTTTTGCATGATTTCTTCCTGATCAGTATTCTCTCAGATTTTTGGCTGTAAAATTGTGCTAATATTTTACACAGCCCTCATTTTCTTTATCCGACTCTGATGGCACCATGTTTTGGTAAAAGGTAAAACTGGTTGTTAGGAAAATTAGAGCTTAATCGTTTGGGTTGTCGACAAATTTTTTACGAAGGAATAAAATTTTTCATTGGTCTGGGCAAAATTCTTCTTTGCTGTACTGTGCAACTTTTAAGTTAATTAGTTTCCCTGAAAAAAATGATAATAGTTTCCTATTAATTAATTATTGCCAGTTTAATAAAAATTACTGCCACCGAACTTATTATCTAAATAATAATAAAAAATTCGACAAATTAAAAAAAAAAAAAACGCTTTATTTATTTATCCGAACTTCCTTGTCACTGGGGTAGAGAAATTGATTGGATTAGCTCCAATTATGTTTTTGATTTGCTTAAAATTTCTTGTATTTTACAAGTCGACCATTTATATCGTCACATAGTAGTAATTTCTTTAATCTCTTATTCACTTCTCTCAATCCTTACTTAGACAAAATATCAACCACTTTTTTTTTTTTGCTGTCGTCAGTCTTTCGACTGGTTTGATGCAATCCTCCATCCTTTCCTGTCCTGTGCTAACCTCTTCATTTCTACATACCCCTTACAGCCCACGTCCTCAATTATCTGTTTCATATATTCTAATCTCTGTCTTCCTCTACAGTTCTTACCTTCCACTGTTCCCTCCACTAATAAATTAACCAATCCAGCATGTCTCAAAATATGACCTACCAGCCTGTCTCTTCTTTCTTTAAGCTTCTTTCATAAACTTCTTTTCTCACCCATCATTTCCAAAACTCGTTCACTTCTTACTTTGTCTGTCCACCTAATTTTCAGCATTCTTCTGTAGCACCACATTTCAAATGCTTCAAGTTTCTTTCTTTCTTTCCGGTATTCCTAAGTCCATGTTTCGCTACCGTAAAGTACTGTGCTCCACACAGAGTTTTAAAAAGTTCTTTCTAATTCCTACATCAATATTTGAAACTAAAAGGTTTCTCTTTTTCATGAAGGCTCTTTTTGCTAGTGCTATTCTGCTTTTAATATCATTCCTGCTTCAGCCATCGGTTGTAATTTTCCTTCCCAAGTAACAGAACTCACTCACTTCTCCTATTGTATCCGATCCTATTTTTATATTTAATCTGATAGTATTGGTATCATTTCTGATACGTTTCATCACTTTTGTCTTACTTTGATTTATATTCAGTCCAAAATCTTCCTTCAGTATTTTGTTCATGTCATTCAATAACTTCTCAATATCCTCAGCCCTCTCTGCTAACAAGACAATGTCATCAGCAAATCGTAGAATACTAATTTTTTCTCCCTGAAAACTTACGCAACATGGAAATTTTTCTTTGACTTTCTTCATTGCTTCTTCTACATACAAGTTAAATATTAACGGGGATAGACTACAACCTTGTCTCACACCCTTTTTAACTGATGCATGTCTCTCGTGATTCTCTACTTTTATTACCGCCACTTGATTCTTATATAGTTTATAGAGCATTCTTCTATCTCGATACTTTAGACCTGACTTCTTTAAAATTTTGAACATCTTGTCCCACCTAACATTATCAAAAGCTTTTTCTAAATCAACAAATGCCATAAAAGTATCATTGTTTTTCTTGATCCGCCCTTCAAGTATTAATCTTAAAGACAGAATTGCTTCCCTTGTACCGCGATTTTTCCTAAACCCAAACTGATCTTCACCTACTATCTCTTCTACTACCCTTTCCATCCTTCTGTATATTATTCTGGTCAGTAATTTTGAATCATGTGATGTTAGACGAATGGTGCGATAATTCTCACTTTTGACGGCTTGTGCTTTCTTTGGAAGTGTGAAGATGATATTTTTATTAAAATCAGTTGGAATTTCTCCTGTTTCATAACTTTTTGATATCAGCTTGAATAATCTTTCGATTCCTTCCTCTCCTAGAGATTTAAGAAGTTCTGCAGGGATCTTATCAATTCCAACTGCCTTATTTGCTTTCAAGTCATTCAGAGCTTTATTAAATTCTGTCCTCAAAACAGGATCTCCTAAGTCATCAATGTCGACATCGCCTTCCTTTTCCATTACACTATTGTTCAAGTCGTCCCCAACATACAGTTTCTCAATGTATTCCTTCCATCGGTTAGCTCTATCTTCTGAGCTTAAAAGAGGCTTCCCATCTGCAGCTTTAATGTTCATACCTCTTTTCTTCATTTCTCCAAAATTCTGTTTTATCTTTCTATATGCAACATCTACTTTACCTACGACCATTTCCTTTTCTACTTCTTCACAGTTTTCTTGTAGCCATTTTCTTTTGCTATTTTGCATTTCCTATTTATTTGATTTCTAAATTACCTGTACTGCTTTCTTCCTGCTTCACCTTGAGCATTTTTGTACCTTCTCCTCTGATCCATCAGCTGCAAAATTTCTTCTGTGATCCAAGGTTTTCGGGCAGCTTGTTCCCTAAAGCCTAATGTTTCTTTGCCAGCTTTCATTATTTCGGTCAAAATGCATTCCATTCATCCTCGATTGAACTCCTTTCACTTCTTAGACCTAAGTCTTCCATTTCTGCAAATTTTTCTTTTGGCTAGATTGTTGCAGTTTATTCACTTCCAGTCTGTTCTGCTTAAGCTGCTTCCTTATTCGCTTGAATTTCAGCCTGCACTTCATTACTATCAAATTATGCCCCGAGTCTATGTCTGCTCCTGGGTACGCTTTACAGTCTAGAACTTGATTCCTGAATCTCTCTTTGACCATGATATAATCTAGCTGATATCTGCCTATATCCCCAGGACGTTTCCAGGTGTATATTCTTCTTTCATGGTTCTTAAACAGTGTGTTTGCCACTACTAGCTTATATCTTTCACAAAATTCTAGCAACCTGCTGCCTCGCTCATTTCTTTCTCCTAGACCAAAATTTCCTACAGTATTCCCCTCTTTTCCTTCTTCCACTATTGC
>CM061919.1:54579450-54753839 GCA_031002005.1 Vandiemenella viatica | reverse complement strand
GGGGGGGGGGGGGGGGGGGAGGTAGATGCAAAAGCCACATAGGCCTATGTGGGAGGAGGGGGATTCACACCTGGCCAAAATGGAGCTACATGGTTTCTGGACACTCCCTAAAGGCTGATGATAAACTTGTGGGGTGTCAAGTAACTAAAGGAATAAGTGATCATGAAGCAGTTTTTATATATATTAGGTATTCAGTATACCACTGGGCATAATTGAAAAGGGAAATAGGTACAATTATAAAAAGGCACAAATATCACAACTAATAATATATCAATAATATAGCAAATTAGGATAGGGAAATAAGCCACCACTTACCTTTAGGTGATGGATGTGGGGCGCGAACACACAGAAAAGACACAACGCAAATAATCAAGTAATTTTCGGAATAAACCCTTCGTCAACAGGAGAACATTATGATAGGTGGGCGCAGCTGGAGGAGACTACCTCACAGAAAGACCGCCTGTCAGGAAAATGGTAGGGGGTAAATTCGAACATCAGAAAAGTAGAGGGCAGTGATTCAGAGCTAATACGCAAACATAGATAGATATCCAAACTAATCTCTGGTCGGTGGGAAGAGCAAAATATAATTAAAACTAAATATGTATAATAATAATTATGATTATATAAAATATTATAGAGATTAAACATATAATAAATCATTATTTTTATAAAGTAAACATCACCTTAGGTTAGTAGTGGTTCAATAGGCAGTGGGAAAAGAGGATTAAATAAAATTGTAGTTTAAAAACTAAAAACACGCGTTCGTAGTAATCTGAAGTAAAAGGTTAAAAATAATCTTTAAATATAAAGATTTTGTTTAACAGTGATGGGACGTCCCACAATACAGGATAAATTAATTTTTTTGAATAAGATTAAAGAATCACTGATTACAAATTAACTTTAATGTAAAAAAGCATGGGGTGCTATATAAGTTGTCTTATATTTTTTGTCGTTCGCTGTTTGTAAAGGTAGAGTCATTGTCAAAAGTTGTGTAGAGAGCACCCCACGCTTTTTTTTACATTAAAGTTAATTTTGTAATCATTGATTCCTTAAGCTTATTCAAAAAAATTAATTTATCCTGTATTGTGGGACGTCCCATCACTGTTAAACAAAATCATTATATTTAAAGATTATTTTTAACCTTTTACTTCAGATTACTACGAAAGCGTGTTTTTAGTTTTTTAAACTACAATTTTATTTTAACTTTTTAGTTCAGATAGTTTCCTACTGTTGGCTTTTCTTTTCGGCAATCTCTCTTTATCTTTGTGTTGTAGTTTCATCTTTAATTATTACATCCACGAGTTAAATACAATTAAATGGCAGCTCAGCCAGAGGTCCTATAGCAGGGTAAATGTGGAAGACTACTCTTCTATAACAGTACGAAGTAATGTTTCGAATACTCACTATTCAACATCACGTTAAGTGACTGCAGACAGAGAGAACCTTTCTGGATAGGAGACAGTGGAAGACAATCGTCGTCAGCAACCAAGGCTCGTAAACACACCCCGGAAACTGGAGATGGTCAAGTAACGAGAATAGCAGGACGTTGCTAAGAGACTGCTGTATTGTCAACTGTTGTTAAAATGTGTGCAAATTTTTTCTGTTTTTACTGTCAAAGTAATAATAATATCAAGATATAGTTATGAAATTATTGTATTGTAATCAGTTATCAATACATCAGCAAAATTTCAAACAATTCGGACATCTGGAATTGGGTTAAAATTAAATTGCAAAATTTCAGGACATTCAACCATTTTTCTTTTGTTACTGTCATAGTAATGAGAATAGCAGGATATAGCTATGAAATTCTTGTATTGTCACCGGTTTTTAATATGTGTGCCAAATTTCAATCAGCTCGGACATCTGGAAGTGGGTCAAAATGGAGTTGTAAAATTCCGCTATATTCATACATACATACATACATACATACATACATACATACATACATACATACATACATACAAGTCAAGCTAATATAAAGCGTGTAATAAAAAGGTTAACATATGTATAATAATAATCACAATGACCGGGTATTATCTCAAGTTGAGACCAGGTGGTTGCTTGTCAAGTTTGTACTGGTAGGCAAGTTCCCACCTTCTGAGTTCAGAGAAACTGCTGCTATTAGGGAGAACTCTGATAGCACGGACTGTGTAAAAGAGTTGAAATTATTCAAGTCGTGGGTTATGGCATGGGCAGCAACTGGGTGCTTTGGGTTCTGTGTGAACACCGTCTGACGGTGGCCATTCATTCTTATGGAGAGTGCATTTGTGGTCAAACCTATATATGAAGCCAGGCAGTGGTTGCATGTTAACTGGTATATTACATGGTGGTTTCACAGGTGGCGTGTCCTATGATAGGGAAGCTTTCCCCTGTGACCGGGTTGATGAAAGTGGTGGAAGCATGGTGTATGTCACACATCTTGCAGGTCTATTACATGGGAAAGAGCCTTGGGCTTGGATGAGGAAGACTGTGTTTGTGGACTAGAAGTTCGCTGAGGTTAGGAGGTCTGCTGAAACAAGTTCTAGGAGGGGCAGGGAGGATTTTAGGAAGAATGGATCTCATTTCAGGGCATGTTTGTAAGAAATCATAGCCCTGCCGGAGGATTCTGTTGATGGATTCGAGGCCTGGGTAGTACTGTGTGACCAAGACTGGATTGTGGTTGGTTTTTGCGGGTCTGGGATGATTGATTGGCTGATTCAGTTGTGATGTGCACGTGAAAGCTGTTTGTTAACCAAAGCTGGAGGGTAGTTGCGAGATATTAATGCTTCTGAAATACTGTTTGAATAATCCATGAGAGACTGTTGGTTAGAGCATATGCGACTACCTCGAATGCCAAGACTGTAGGGGAGAGAACATTTGGTATGGTATGGGTGGCAACTGTCGAAATGGAGATACTGTTGAAGATTGGTTGGTTTGATGTGGACTGAAGAGTTGAGATAGTCATTGGACAGGGACAAATCCACATCAATAATGTTGCCTGGGTGAGGGAGTAGGACCAAGTGAATTTCAGCATGCTAAAGTTTTTGAGATAGGTCGGGAAATTTTGCAGTTCATTTTCTCCATGCATCCAAATCATAAATATGTCACCAATGAAACGAAGCCAAATGAGAGGTTTGAGAAGGACTTCCTCCAGAAATATCTGTTCGAAACGGCCCATGAACAGATTAGCATAAGAGGGGGCCATGCGGGTACCCATGGCAGTTCCACCGGTTTGGTTATAGATGTAGACTTCGAAGGAGAAGTAGTTGTTATTAAGGATAAGGTGGACTAATTTGATGAGAAAGGATGTCATGGGGAGGTGGTTGGGAGGGCACTGGTCCAGAAAATGGTCCATGGCCCTGTGGCCATGCCAGTGTGGAAAGTTTGTGTACAAGGATGTGACACCAATGGTAACTAGTATTGAGTTGGAAGGAAGAGGGATGGTATGGTAGAAAGCCGGAAGAGAAAGTGTTGCATGTCCTTTATATGAGAAGGGAGCTGATTAACTAAGGGCTGTAGGTACTGGTCAACCAAAGCAGAGATACGCTCAGTTGGCGATCCGTAAGCTGTAACGATAGGGCGTCCTGGATTGCCAGGTTTATGGATTTTGGCAAGAGATAAAGGGTGGGTGTACGTGGATTTTGGAGAGTAAGAAACGAAATGGATTGTTGGGTCAGACCTTGGAGAGATCCACTAAACTGTACATATTCTTGTATTTTTTTCTTGACAGTAGGAGTTGGATCTTCCGATAGGCGGCAGTAAGTTTTGGTGTCTGATAGCTGATGAATAGCTTCAGCCACATAGTCATTCCTGTTCATGACTGCAGTGGTTGAGCCCTTGTCAGCTGGAAGGATAATGAGATCTGAATTGCTGGAGAGTTGTTTTCTGGCACAGGTTTCAGCTGGGCTAAGATTACTGGTGTTTGCTAAAGATTTCAGGAACGTGGGAGAAGACAAACTAGTGGAAAGGAAATCCTCAAAAATTTGGAGGGGATGGTTCTGGGGAATAGGTGGACGGTCAAGTGCGGATGATGGTTTGATTTTCTCTAACTTGGTTCTAGATTGTCCTGATACTCTTGTTCACTGCTATGGGTGGCAAAGTGATACCGCCAGCGGAGTGTACGGCAGAATGATAGAGAGTAACGAACTAGTTTGGCATGGTCAAAATGTGGGGGTGGGTGAGAGGGTGAGTCCTTTGGAGATTTCAAAGAGTTGGGATTCAAATAATGGTGATGAGGATAGGTTTATAACTGACAGTTTAGGCTTGGGTCTAGGGCTTGAGTGTAGGGAGTGAGGTACAGGTTTTAAAGGGGGAGGCTGAGGTATGTTGCGGAACTGGGCAATGGACAGTTTTGAGAAAATCAGAGGAGGCAGTGGTTTTGATTGGTAGACCATTGGCTTGTGTGGAAGAAACTGCCATTGTGCAAGATGGGACTTCAGCAGTTTGGACAACTTCTGTAAATATTTCTGGGCATGCATACTGCTGGAGTTAACTGCTTGCTGTAAGATATGGTGTAAAACTGTAATTACTTGTGGGAATTATAACATGAGTATTTTGTGAAGGAATATTGAATATACCATACTGGCTAACCAACATTCTGGAAGCCTCATACCCCTTCACAAAATACTCATGTTATAATTCCCACAAGTAATTACAGTTTTACAGCATATTTTACAGCAAGCAGTTAACTCCAGCTGTATGCATGCCCAGAAACATTTACAGAAGTTGTCCAAACTGCTGAAGTCCCATCTTGCACTAGGGCAGTTTGTTCCACACCAGCCAATGGTCTACCAATCAAAATAACAGTCTCTTCTGATTTTCTCAAAACTGTACATTGCCCAGCTCCTCAACATACTTCAGCCTCCCCCTTTAAAACCTACTCCTCGCTCTCTGCACTCAAGCCCTACTCCCAAGCCTAAACTGTCAGTTATAAACATATCCTCATCACCATTATTTGAATCTTAACTCTCTGTACTCTCCAAAGGACTTACCTTCTAACCCACCCACACATTTGACCATGCCAAACTAGTCCATGACTCTCTATCGTTTTGCCGTACACTCCACTGGCGGTATCACTTTGCCACCCGTAGCAGTGAACAGGGGTATCAGAACAACCTATAACCAAGTCTAGAGAAAATCAAACCATCATTCGCACTTGACCCTCCACCTCTTCCCCAGAACCATCCCCTCCAAATTTTTGAGGATTTCCTTTCCATCAGTTTCGCTTCTCCCACTTTCCTTAAATCTTTAGCAAACATCAGTAATCTTAGCCCAGCTGAAACCCATCCCAGAAAAAAAACTCTCCAGCAATTCGGATCTCATTATCCTTCCTGCTGACAAGGGCACAACCACTGTAGTCATGAACAGGAATGACTATGTGGCTGAAGCTCTTCGTCAGCTATCAGACACCAACACTAACTGCCGCCTATCGGAATATCCAACTCCTGCTGTCAACAAAAATAAATATAAAAATATGTCAAGTATAGTGGAACTATCCAAGGTCTCACCCCACAATCCAATTCGTTTCTTACTCTCCAAAATACACGTACACCCACCCTTTATCTCTCACCCAAAATCCATAAACCTGGCAATCCAGGATGCCCTATCGTTGCAGCTTATGGATCGCCAACTGAGCGCATCTCTGCCTTGGTTGACCAGTACCTAAAGCCCATAGTTAATCAGCTCTCTTCTCATATAAAGACACCCAACACTTTCTTTTCCGGCTTTCTACCATACCCATCCCTCTTCCTTCCAACTCAATACTGGTTACCATTGACGTCACATCTTTGTACACAAACTTTTCACACTGGCATGGCCACAGGGCCATGGACCATTTTCTGGACCAGCACCCTCCCAACAGCCTTCCTCATCAAATTAGCTCACTTTAACCTTAAAAACAACTACTTCTGCTTCGAAGGCAACATCTATTACCAAACTTTCGGAACTGCCATGGGCACTCGCATGGCCTCCTCTTATACTAATCTGTTCATGGGCCGTTTGGAACAGATATTTTTGGAGGAAGTCCTTCTCAAATCCCTCATTTGGCTTCGTTTCATTGATGACATATTTATAATTTGGATGCATGGAGAAAATGAACTGTTAAATTTCCTGAACCATCTCAATAACTTTAGCATGCTGAAATTCACTTGGTCCTACTCCCACACCCAGGCCACATTCTTGGATATGGATTTGTCCCTATCCAATGGCTATCTCAACTCTTCAGTCCACATCAAACCAACCAACCTTCAACAGTATCTCCATTTCGAAAGTTGCCACCCTACAATACCAAACGTTCTCTCCACTACAGTCTTGGCATTTGAGGTAGTCGCATATGCTCCAACCAACAGTTTCTCATGGATTATTCAAACAGTATTTCAGAAGCATTAATATCTCACAACTACCCTCCAGCTATGGTGAACAAACAGCTTTCACGTGCAACATTACAACTGAATCAGCCCATCAATCATACCAAACGCGCTAAAACCAACCTCCATCCAGTCTTGGTCACACAATACTGCCAAAACGTTGTATCCATTAACCAGATTCCTCTGGCAGGACTAAGATTTCTTGAAAACCTGCCCTGAAATGAGATCCATTCTTCCTAAAATCCTCCCTGCCCTCCTAGAACTAGTTTCAGCAGACCTCCTATCCTCAGCGAACTTCTAGTCCACAAACACAGTCTTCCTCATCCTAACAGTCAGCCCCAAGGCTCTTTCCCATGTAATAGATCCCGCTGCAAGATGTGTGGCATACACCATGCTTCCACCACTTTCATCAACCCTGTCACAGGGGAAAGCTTCCTATCATAGGACACGCCACCTGTGAAACCACCCATGTAATTTACAAGTTAACATGCAAACACTGCCTGACTTCATATATAGGTTTGACCACAAATCCACTCTCCATATGAATGAATGGCCACCAACAGACAGTGTTCACACAGAACCCAAAGCACCCAGTTGCTGCCCATACCATAACCCATGACTGAGAAATTTCAACTCTTGTCTCACAGTCCGTGCTATCAGAGTTCTCCCTAATAGCAGCAGTTTCTCTGAACTCAGAAGGTGGGAACTTACCTACCAGTACAAACTTGACACAAGGCAACCACCTGGTCTCAACTTGAAATAATACCCGGTCATTGTTATTATTATTATTATTATTACATATGTTTAACCTTTTTTAATCCTCTCTTTCCCACTGCCTGTATTGAACCACTACTAACTTAAGGTGATGTTTACTTTATAAAAATAATGATTTTATTATATGTTTAATCTCTATAATATTTTATATAATAATAATTATTATTATACATATTTAGTTTTAATTATATTTTGCTCTTCCCACCAACCAGAGATTAGTTTGGATATCTATCTATGCTTGCGTATTAGCTCTGAATCACTGCCCCTCTACTTTTCCGATGATTGAATTTACCCCCCCTACCATTTTGCTGACCGGTGGTCTTTCTGTGAGACAGTCTCCAGCTGCACCCACCCTTCTAATGTTCTCCTGTTGATTTAGGGTTTATCCCAAAAGGTACTTTAGTATTTGCGTTGTGTCTTTTCTGTGTGTTCGCACCCCACATCCATCATCTAAAGGTAAGTGGTGGCTCATTTACCTATCCTAATTTGTTTCCTTTTTCACTGCTTAGCGTCTTGATTTCATTGTCAATATATATATGTGTGTGGGGGGGGGGGGAAAGGTTCGTCAACTAGAAGGATGGCACAAACGTAGTGGAGGCAAAGTAGGAAGAGTTAAAGAAGACAATAAAAAAAGAGTTAGGAAATATTTATTCCAAAACAGAAAATAAACAGGTACAGAACCTACTTACTACAATAGGGTGGTGAGAAGAGATAGAGTTTAGTGAGAAGAGAAGACTACAGTGTTAAGAGACAACAAGATAGCAATGAATACTTAAAACAACTAAACAAGCCATTAATAGAAGAAAAGATGGAAGTTAAAGATGTGTTTGAATGATATTAGTGGTACAGGAGGATCATTGAACAATGCATCTAGAAATTTCTGGAGCTATGTTAGAAAACTGAGGGGAAGGGAAGGTGGTCAGACAGTTGTAGATAATAATGAGAGGAAGTTACTGGGGATTTGAAAATGGCAGAGGTGTTGAGTCACTGTTTTAATTAGACTATTAGGGACTATCGTCTTGGAATGGGAGGAGTGCCTCCATATAAGAAAAAAATTAGGAAGCTGAACAACTTGAAATATCTCCTCAGGAAATTACGAAGGAACCAAGAATGCTAAACAGGCACAAAGGAACCAGTGTTGATAATATTACTACACATATATTAAAGATATTGGGACATGATATTGTACCTTACCTACAAATATTATTTACAATGAGTCCGAAGTCTTGCAACTTGTCAAGAGAATGGTAAAGATTGATAGTGGTGTTGGCTCATAAAGGAGGGACATCAAATAAGCTTGAAAATTACAAGATCATCAGTTTGATATCAGAGATAATCAAAATGATAGAGAGAATAATGTGACTACATCAGAAATGTCTGTGAGGAAAGAATACGGTTTTCAATTCGACAATATGGCATTGTTCGAGGACTTCGTGTAAATCAGATCATGGGCTATATGCAAGATATCTCAGTTGAATTGGGTAAAGGGAGGCCATGCTGATAGTGAAGCACTAGATCTTAATGAGGCACTTTACAGAGTGATCCATAAAATGGTTTTAAATAAGTTAAATACAATTGAAGTGGATGAAAAAGGGATTTTATGGGTAGATGAATTCTTAAAAGGCAGAAAGCAAACTGTTAGGGAAGAAATGAAGTATCAAAGGAGGATTAAATGAAAATGGGAATGCCACAGAGAAGTGTATTGGCAGCATTGCAGGTCGTCATTCTAATGAATGATTGTGTTGATGGTTTACGATTAGAATTTAGGTTCCTTGCAGATAGCATTATGTTATATAATAGCATCAAAATGAGTGAAGACTGTGAACAGCTGCAATGTGACCTGGATGGGAATATCTAACTGGGTAGGTCAACATGGAATGAAGATAAATGCCAAGAAGAGTCAAGTCAGTTCATTAGATACACAGATAAAAAGATAAGGTTGTTTTTTATTATTGGTGGGGACAGAATTGCTTGTTGATAGCTTGAAAAGTAAATATCTTGGTATAACATTAAATACTAAACACAACTGGGCTGGATACATTGGGCAGGTGGCAGGAAAGGGTTGCAAAATCATTCGCTTACTGGTCAGGGTGTTGAGAGAATCTACCATAAAGCAAGTTACATTACAAAACTTTGATCAGACCATTGCTTAATATTGTGGTGTAGTTTGGGACCCACATTTTGGGTATCAAATACAGGAGTTAGATGTCTCCTATGAGAGCATCTAGATTTGTTTGTGGAAATTATCACAGGATTCAGTCAGCAACTGTGATATGGTAAAGTGGCTGGATTGGGAGTCATTGGAGGAAAGGAGGAGGGTGAAGAGAGTGCTGGTAATGTACAAGGCATATGTTGGTGATGAGGCATGAAAAGATATGGCTGGAAGAATTTGGAGTAGCACAAGGAAAGGAATATATGACCATGACATGGTACTCGATTTCATGTGTAAGGGAGTGGAAAATTTTCTTTTCTGTGAAAAAATGTCAGATACTGGAATAAATAACCAAGGGAAGTGATGCTTAATCTACAAAAAAATTCTGAAAGAATTTAAAATTCCTAGATGAAAAAGTAGGCTCCTTTAAATTGGCGTGTACGGAAATTTCCACCAAATTGTGCACTTGAAAGAAATTGAATTGAATTTAATTGTGATGGAGTGCACTCTCTGATGGCAATTTCTGTACACACCAATTCAGGCAAGCCTTCATTTTCCATCTGCAAATTTTAATTTTAAATTCATTATTTTTGGCAGATTATTCATCACTTCCTGACTTGCTTACCTACAAAAGAAAATTTTTCAACTCTCTGTAGCCTGAAATTATGTGCCAGCTTATGGTAATGGTCACCTTTTCCTTTCCATGCACCACTCTTAATTTTTCCACATCTAATCACCAATATATGGCTGGTACAATCCTAGCACTCTTTTAGCTCTTCTCCTTTCCTCCAATGACCATCTCCAGCTCAGTTACTGCTTGTGTTCTGCAGTAACTTCCAGAGACATATCTAGCAGCCCTTCTTTGTATCCCGTACAACTCCTATATTTGACACCCAAAATGTGGGTTCAAAACTACACTAGCTTATTCATGCAGTGATCTGATCAGTTTTGCTGTCCAATTCCCTAACTTCTCTGGTACAACCTCTCATCAATCTCTACAGTAATGGAAGGATTTTATAACCCTTTCCTACTATCTGTCCAATGTATCCTGCCCAGGTGTGTTTATCATCAAATGTTATGCCAAGATATTTTCACTTCAAGATTTCAAGAAGCAATTCTGTCCCTCACCATATAATCAAAAACAACCTTAATTTTTTATCTGTGTACCTAATAAGCTGACTCTTCTTGGCATTTATCTTCATTCCATGTTTACCTACCCAGTTATACATTCTATCATGGTAACCCTGCAGCTATTCAGTCTTTTCCTGGTTTGATCTTATTATATAACATAATGCCATCTGCAAACAACCTAACTTCTGACTGTAAACCAGCAACACAATTGTTTATTAGCATGATGATTAGCAGTGTTCCCATTATACTTCCCCGTGGTGCGCCCATATTTATTTCCACCTTTTTTGATAATGTATTTCCTATTCTATTCCTTTTCTTTCTGCCTTTTAAGAATTCTTCTACTTAGCATGCCACTTTTTCATCCACCACAATAGAGTTCAACTTACTTAATAAAATTTTATGGTTCACTCTGTCAGATGTCTTAGAAAGCTCTGGTGCTAAACTATCAATTTGGTCTCCCTTGCCCAATTTTTACGAAATATCTTGCATATAGCCCACCATCTGAGATTCACATGAAATATCCCTGCCCAAAGCCATTCTTTGGACCTGAAAACCAATTTTTTTCCTCACTGACATTTCTGATGTAGTTGCATATTATTCTCTCCATCATTTTGCCTGTAGGTAATGTCAAACTTATTATCCTGTAGTTTCCAACCATATTTATTGACCCTCCTTTGGGCCTCTTATTCCAGACTCATTGTAAATAATTTTTCAAGGTAAGGTACAAGGCTGTATCTTTAATACATCTGTAGTAATATTATCAACACCAGCACTTTTTCGCAAGTTCTGCTTTCTTAGTTCCTTAAATTCCTGAGAGGCTATTTGAAATTTTTACTTATATGGAGATGCTCATCTGATTTATTCCAACCATTCCCATTCCCCAATGGTTGCACTAAACCAGTCATTCAGTATATCTGCCCATTTCCTAATATCCAGTTATTACTTTTCAATTCTTGTCCTCAATTGTCTTTCCTCAGTTTTCTAACATTGCCATGGAAATTTCTAGATGCAATGTTCAGCTGTCCCCGTGTACCATTAATATTCTTAATAAATCCATCTTCAGCTTCCCTCTTTGCTGCTTTTAATTGCTTGTTAGGTTGTTTAAATTATTCCCTGCCCTTACTGTCTCTTAACTCTGTAGTGTTCTCTTCTCACTAACCTCTTTAACCTCTTCACCACCCAATTATAATATGGTGGGGTGTGTATGGATGGCTGACACGAGGGTTCAATGGCATTTTCCTTATGATGCCCTGTGACTTGCGCTGACTATCTACATGTATCTTCCTGTTTCTTCTGCGGACCATTTCTCTTCTTCTCTTGTGCTATCATCAATTACTAAATAAATATGAGCATTAAGGGTTGAGCTTGCATCTAGGAGAGAGAGCAGATATCTAAGGGTTACTTGAATCAAACAACCTCTTCAGGAAACCTCGTATAATCTGTACTAAACTGTAAACCAACTACAGCTGATAATGTACAGGATAGAGAGGTATTCCCTATTGAACATAGGCATGAGACTTAGCCATACAGTATACAACTAACAGAGAATGGTAAGGTTGGTACAGCGACTATCTAGTCCAAGGCCTAGCTGGTAACTTGTTGCCTGACAGTGGAGAATTGAGAGTGATCCATGTATTCTGGCTTGCTGGTAATGTATAGGCTTGCATGTTCAGCATGGCACATGTAACTTGCAACCTGAACTGTCTATCGACAGAAAGTCGAACAAACAGGATGTGTTAACTCGATGTCTGGCTACTGTGAAACCCAACAAACTTACAAGATTTTAATACTAAATGTTAAATGAAATGGCGTCCCATTTCAGTAGTATGTTCAAAAAGTAACAAGCTGGAGACCTAGGAACAGAAACCAGTTCCTGCATTTCGGAAGTATTGGCCCTGGCTGTTGAGGCACTTTTCCCACTGCGACACAAGGCTGTCTCATAAAATTCCTAGGGCTGTGATGTGAGTCACATCCGCATGTACCGAGGTGAATTGTTTGCTTCTCAGAGCCTTTTTTTAGGGGACCAAAAATGGCATAATTGCAGGGAGAGAGGTCTGGACTGTATCAAGGGTGGCCGAGAACCTCCCACTTGAATTTCTGCACGATTGCCATGATTGTGTTGGTTGTATGAGGCCTTGCATTGTTGTAAAGCAGAATGACCCCACAGGTGAGCTTGCCTGGTCATTTTGATTTGATCACTTGTGAAGGTGGTAAAGGTTTGCGAGTAATGCTGCACATTCATTGAGGTCCCATGCTGCACTAAATCTATCAGAAGGGGGCTGTCTTGGTCAAAAAAGAATGTCAACATAACCTATCCTGCACTTGTGTGGATGGCCTTGGATTTTGTTGGTGGTGGTGATCCTCGATTCTTCCACTGGAGACATTGTCATTTCGATTCTGGTTCAAAGTAATGACACCAAGACTCATCTCCAGCCACCACTCATGCCAGGAACTCATTCCCTTCCCTGGCATAGTGCTGCATATTATCAATACAGTAGGCCATTTGACATGATTCCTAGTATGGTTACACACTTTGTGCCAGTTCAGTCTTTCCGTCATGATGATGTGAACACTTCTGACACTAACTCTGACCTCGATGGTTACGGCTTTCACTATAACCCGGCGGTCCTCCATCAACCAGCTGGACGATGTCATCAGTAATTCGGTGTGGTGTTTCAGACCGTGCATCATTGCGTAACAATGCCCATCCTTCCCTGAAGCGCTTGTGCCATGCCATGACCCTTGCAAGGGACATGCAGTGTTCACCGCACACTTTTGACATTCTTCGATAAATGTCTGTTCCTTCCGCTGTAAGAAAACAAATACCTCTTTGCTCTTCTTTTGACACCTCCATTTCACTGCTTACAACACGAATGAACACTGGACAACTGAAGTATGCTTCTGGTAGCTTTGTAGTCATGTGACTTGCACTCGTGAGACTCTAGCGGTGGGCTTGTGGACTTCCGCACTCTTGTTGGAAACCCTCTTCGTTACTGATGCAACAATATTACCAATCTGTTAATGGTTTGCACATTCCAGACTCCGGGTCATTTCTTATTAAACGTTCCTTAAGTTATCCATCAGTTCTTCCTTCAGTTACTTGAGGCCCCTGGGATTATCATTAGGTCTTATCAGAAAAATATCCAACATGTTAGTTCCCTTATGTTCTGCTCTACCACTGATGCAAGACTTCCGCGGCCATCTTTGTTCATGATTAATTGACTTTCGGGTTAGGCCGCAATGTTTATTTCATTACCTGAGCTTTCGGCTGGTATCCTCCAGCCTTCATCAGAGATACTATTTATGTTGACATAGCAACAAATGCCAAGCATCGCAGAGTAAAATGCCGCTATCTTCGTTGATGTTGTTAGTATTTTTTTAAATTTCTGCTGCCTCTTTCACCCATCAGGGCCACCACTGGTCTTCTCTCCACAGTAGCCTCGTTTCTTGAACACAGTGTCTGAGGAATCATTTAAAATACCTCTATGGGAAGGTACCTCTATTCTCAAAACTACGAGAAAAAAGAGCGTGAAAACTTAGCCAACTTACTTTCTTACTGCGATGCAGGAACGAAGATGTCTTACCATAATTTCTGAAGATCCGACATCACATTGGAACAAGAAAAGCAGCATGGATTCTGTGGAAGACAGGATTTATGCTTCTGCGCAAAAGGATACGACAGACGCGGACTGAACTGGGTCACTTAGAAGGTAACTTATACAAACTACATCTACGGTTATCCGCACATCTCGAAGCTCCTGATTGGAATACGTTGGATTCAGTTTCGTCGAATTACGCGTTGCAAGTGCTGAATAATACTAGAGAGGCACAGATTTGTAAATTTCTAAAATTCAAGGCAGAACAACAACAACAATATACTAAAATTCTGCATCTGGCCCATACAGTGGTAAATCTCATGGACGGGGAACTAGATAAAGCAACAATATCTTTGCTATCGAAAGGTCTTAATTTTGCCCCTGTACCCACACATTTGCCAACTTTAGATATCATAGCGGGCGTTGAGAGTGCCATTGTGGGGTTAGAATCCGATCAGACAAATAACATCTGACAGGAGACAGCTCGCATTCTTGCCCACGCAAAACTACCACGCAGCAATCTATCTAGCAAAGAAAGATCAGCCTTGCGGGTATTATGGCAACGTGATGATATTGTGGTTCTCCCAGCTGACAAGGGGTGTGCAACCGTAGTGATGAAAGCCCTGGACTACCACAATAAGATTACGAACTTGCTGGCAGAGAAAACGTACAAACCATTAAGCAGAAACCCACTACAGAAGATTAGGACAGAGGTGGCCCGAAGAGTTAACACCTCCAAAGCGATTGAGCAGGAGGACAAGAAAAACCTAAAAAGAGGCAATTGCATGATGCCTAGGTTCTATGGATTGCTCAAAGTGCGAAAAAAAAACAGGTTCCCTTACGTCCGATTGTGAGCGTGGTCAACTCACCTACTCATCCACTTGTGTGGTATGTTGTCAATAAACTGAAACATCTCATGGAAAGAACTCAGCTCAGTTTATACAAATTATTGATGATCTGAAGCTAGAGAAGACTGATGTCATGGTGAGTTTCGATGTTGTCTCATTATTCACTAATGTGCCGGTAGACAAAGCCATTGCTGTAATACGTGCTAAACTTCTTGCACAAGAAAAGTCTACTGAGTGGGCTGACCTGACAGAGTTCTGCCTTAAGTCAACTGTGTTCCAGTACGGTGGTCAACTTTACTCAAGTTGAAGGTGCGGCAATGGGCTCGCCACTTTCAACTGTAGCCGCCAACATATTTATGGAATCATTCAAGATGAAGGTGCTTAACTTCGCGCACCTAAAACCTACTAAGTGGATCCGTTACGTTGCTGACATCTTTGTCATCTGGCCTCACGGTAAGGAGAGTTTGCAAGAGTTCTTAAACCACCCGAATAGTGCCCACCCAAGAATTCAGTTCACTATGGTTGTGGAAGAAAATGGATAACTGCCATTTCTTAATGTCCTTGTTCACAAGCGAGGCGATGGACGTTTGGGTCATACTGTGTATTGCAAAGTGACCCACACTAATAGGTATCTGCACGCTATGTCGCACCATCATCCGGCAATGAAGAAAGGCGTATTACCATCACTCAACTTAAGAGCAAAGACAGTATGTGACTCGGAAAGTCTGAATGAAGAAATGGAGACACTTACAAAAATTTTCCTAGCCAACGACTATAGTGAATCCAACATCAGAAGGGTTTTAAGATCCAAAAAACCTATGGGAGACGTCAACTTATCCAATGATATTAATGTGCCAACAAAATTCGCCTGTCTCCCATACATACAGGGTATCATGGACCGGATTGGGAAACTGTTAAAGCGGGTGGAGGTGCGAATAGTATATAAGGCTAACTGCAAATTTGGTCAGTCACTGACAAAGGTAAAAGACAGATTACACCCACACCAGCTTATAGGTGTTTACGAAATCCCCTGCAGCTGTGGCAGTGTTTATATCGGCGAGACAGATCGCACTGTGGCAGAGAGACTTAAAGAACATATCCGCCACTACAAATATAACAACAACGACAAATCCGCCGTAGTCCGCCATGCTATTAATACCGTGCATGAAATAAAATTTCAAGAAACAAGGCTACTGTGGAGAGAAGACCAGTGGTGGCCCCGATGGGTGAAAGAGGCAGCAGAAATTTTAAAAAATACCAACAACATCAACGAAGATAGCGGCCTTTTACTCTGCGATGCTTGGCATTCATTGCTATGTCAACATAAACAGTATCTCTGACGAAAGCTGGAGGATACCAGCCGAAAGCTCAGGTAATGAAATAAACAATGCGGCATAACCCAAAAGTCAATTAATCATGAACAAAGATGGCCATTGAAGTCTGAGGAATCATTTAACCATAATTCAGTCGGATTTTTATTAGTCTCTACAGACTTAGTTTTTAAAGTCTATGTTAGCATATTTTCAATTTATTCTGTTAATGTATAAGGTAACTTATTCATCAATTCCCTTGATAATTTATTTCAATCCGTTTCCTACCAATGGAAATATTCCCACTCCCTTTACGCCAGAAATTGAGTTCTGGCTTGTGGTCTTGTAACAGTTACTAGTCATGTGCCACAATAATTTTCACATACCCTTGTAGCTGCCCTTCTTTGTATCCACTTTAACCCATAATGTGGGTCTCATACCACTCCACATAACTGAGAATGGAAGTTTGTATTCCATAAAAATTTCAGAAAATACTTTATACAATTCACAACTTCTGATCCACCAAATGTACTTGGCAGCAATCAAAAATGTCTTCTTTCACTACAAAATTTTGTGTTCCAACCTTCTAAATGTTACCTAGTAACAAAGCTATGAAACTAATGAAATTTAATACTTAGTTGTTATATAGCCCATTTCTCTCTCAGTTGTCCAAATTAAAGAAATGTTTGTTCACAGCTGACTCCCCTTGCAATAGTTAAGTAATATCACGTGCAACATTCATATGCAACCAGTTGGACCAGTTATTATGGGAAACATTCAAAATAACATACATACAAAACCTCACATCAGAAATGTAAAATCATATTGTATTGTTGACAATAGCTCGGCAAGTGTATCAGCATATAATAATCCTAATAACAGTAGCATCGGAGCTATATTTTAATCTGCCATTTGGAATCACTGTTACTGAGCATCACGAATTTCTAGGGATATGAAGTAGGGATGTAACAGATCTCCGCATCTGCAAATGCAGAACTTTTGCATGGAATCATTTGCTTTCACATCCGCAATATTTATTGCGGATGTATAGCGGATGTTTTGTTTACATTGCAATCTATATATTACTACGCTAAGTGAAAACTAATGTTACATTTTTAAGAATATTGCACGCACGGAGAAGTGTGAGATTTGGCATAGTTAAAGATTATATGGAGAAGAAGTGAAGGAAGCTAAAATGTATATATAATATGCGTTTCAAATACATTAAATTAAGTAAAATAAAACGCTCGCTCGCCTACGCAGTTCGCTCAGATGGCTGGTAGATGGCACAGCTAGCGGCCTTACCTTGTTTTCTTTGGTGATAATCTCTGAACTAATATAGAAGCAAGAAGCTACATTTCGAGGGCTGGTAGATAGCGCAGCTAGCGACCAGAATATTGGGCGAATGGAGGAACTTAAAGAAATACAGAAAGCTAAAATTATATATAATATATTTTACAAACCTTGGAATCGATATAAGCAGTCAGAGATAATCGATTGCTTCAGTTGTAAACAAATACGCAGTTTGTCTCTGGTTTGCGACATGGGCTGTGCAGAACGAATTTCCCATAAAGTTTTTACTCTTGGTACAGGCCGAATTTCAACCTAACCATGATCACTATGACAAAACAAACCTATTTAGGTTGATATGATCCCTGTACCGATAATTTTTGTGTCATTTTTACAGTGCTTCTAACATTTCGCGGTTGCGGAGCATCCCATATTTCGGCATTTTTTATTTAATTTGTGGCGACTTTTCCGGAAAAGGAGAGTGCTAAAAGTGAAGAGGACACTATAAGGAAACAGTTAATCCAAATTTCAACAGGTCAGTAACAGTTTTTCACTGGTGGAGACTGTCCAACCCCACCCAAAAATATAATAAGCATAGTTAATACATGTTACAAATACATTATTAAAATAAAAAATTAATTTGCGAACGTGTGTGTGCACGTGAAATAGGATCGTAGCCAACGTTCTTACGTGTGGTCTTTGGTAAAATGAAAGACTAGGATAAAGTAGAGATTAATGTTTGAAGTTATAAAAGGAATACTTCGAATAGGAATGTAGCAATTCTGCCAGATATATGGTCATTTGATTATTTAAAATGTTAAACTTTCTTTTGATTTTTAATTTCAGTAATTTATTAGAGAGAGAGAGAGAGAGACAAGAAATAAGGAATACTTATTTGCATGAAATTCAAAATGATAATAGGCCAAATTTAAATAGCGAACTCACAAAATGACAAAATTATATTGATAAATACATTTAAATGCAGATATTTCATAAAACTAAATCAGTTTTCCGGCCTAAATGAACTATCGATAAATACATTTGATCATTTGCTATGGTTAGATTAGAAGCTAAAATTTATCATACAGTCACGCGTGGAGTGTATCGTTTTAATTTTATAGATAATGCAGAGAATTACTAGATTATTACTCTTTCATGAAATAACTAAACAACTTAATGAATTACGGTCGAATTTCGATCGCTGGGCGATCACTAGTATATATTATTCTTTTTTTATAAGAGATTCTGCGCATCGTCTCTTAGCTGACAAAAATTTTTTTTGTTTCTGATGATCTTGCAATAAAAATAACAATGAACTAAATGGTGTTATTAGCTAAGTGACGAAATTACAAGTTTAAACTTGCATGTAAAGTAAAGCGCCTTCTTCATAGGACAAGAACTGGAATAGGATGTGCTCACCCATTCACGCTGGTAAAAGGAGTCCAACAAAATGTTCCAAGCAATCATTTCCACTCGTACTTTCTTGTGGCATGCCATGTGTCCTTATTGCACACTCACAGGATTTTTCCATCAATCATGATCTACCACCATAGCTTGTTAGACAGCAAGGACTCATGTTGGTTGTTTGGGAGTCCCAACATCCAACACGTCCTGCATATAGTTCTCTAACCCTTAACAAGGCCCATCAAGGTTCTTTATCTAAAATCGGTTGAACGTAGGTCCTAAAGTCGTACTGTGAATGGGCCGCTAGAGCGTTGGAGAGGCAGGTGGTGGGCTCGAAGATGTGGTGATTTCCTACACCCATTGTTTGGCAATAGACTCCTGAAAGAGTAGGAAGTGGCCAGGGCATCTACTTCCCTTTGATTTGGAAACAGCCCCTAAAGGTAGATGAATCAGAAATGACCAAAGGCATGGGTATGCAGAAAGCAATTATTATCATATGCCAAGTACAACAAAAGACATGTCAATCAGATAACTAAATCTGTAGATTCAAGCCATCTTCTGGCAGCTGGTCCAGCTTGATGCAATGTGAGAAGGCCTCCAGATAATCTTCTTTCTGGACAGTCTATCACAATGTGGTCAGCATTTGGATACCACCACTGTCACACAATGCATCTTCATGGAGACCCCACTTATGCTTGGTTGCATTGCACACTCCGTGACCTGTGCGAAATCTGTTCAATTGACACCAAAGATGCCTAGGCAAGTCAAATCCTGGAACACAGGTTGTCGGATCTTTTATAAGCCCAAAGTTGTGTTGGCTGTTGGCTTCCCACTCCTTTCTCCACTCGTCATACAAGTTAAAGTTGTTAAGTCTAAGATTGGCTGCAACCATGTAGGCAGGTCTTCTCGATTTTAGTCATGTGTGAGGCAACTGAAGAAGGTCACTATGCAGAAGAATCATGTTGTTTTCCTCCACTCCTTCCAATTCTCTAAGCAATATCGATTTTCTCCTCAAATGTGGTGGAGAAATGTTGGAAAGTACAGGCAGCCATGATACTGGGATAGACCTAATGACACCGCTCACTGTTCTTATAGCAGCATTCAGCTGGGTTTCAACTTTGGCAGTATGAGCACTACCAAGCGGTGTAGAGTAACAGTATTCTGCTGTGGAGAATGCCAAGCCAAGGGCTGCTCCTCAAAGAACTTGGGCGCCTGCACTCCATGACGTACCAGCCAGTTTCTTAACAAGGTTCACACTGGTCTTCACGTTCTCTGCAGTATTGGATAAATGCTGATGAAAAGTAAGGGCTCAATCGAAGGTAACTCCCAGATATTTGGGGTGGTCTTCATATTCTACTCTTCCAAGGGGTCGGAAGGTTGGTCTTATTCTGAAGTAGGCAAGCTGGTTTGGACAGAAAGCAAAAGAGAAACTAGTGCATTAAAGACCCAAAGAGTACTCCAAGCCATGTAATCATCTCAAAATTACATGTAGAATGATTGCTTCTTTCTAGGTAAAATATTCCAGAGGTAAAATAGTGCCCCAGTCCGGTTTACAAGTGGGGACTCCTCTGGGAGGAATCATGAAAATGGACAAAAAATTCTACAGGTCTGATTTGTCAATGTTAGAAGTCTAAACATGGCAGATAGATTATAAAACTTAAAAATGGAGATGGAATGACTTAACTGAAAGGCTGTGCAGGTAAAGAGGGGAACACTGTAGGAAATTCTGCCCTTCGAAAAATATGTGAATGGTGAAGCAGATTGTTAGAATTTAGTGAAAAATATAAACTCATCATGATGAAAACACTGTTTAAGAATCATGCAAGAAAGTGTATACACCTGGAAATTACCAAGAGGTACATGTAAATATCAGCTAGATTATAGCATGGTCATATGGAGATTCAGAAATGAAATTCCAGATTTTACTGTATATCCAGGAGCTGACACAGACTTTGACTACTATCTGACAGTTGTGAAGTGCAGACTGGAATTCAAGAAGCAACACAGGTGGAACAGACTAGAGTGAACAAACTGAAAAAGTGTAATTTCAGAGAAAAATTTACAGAGATGAGAGCGATGAATCTAAGAAATAACTCTAAAAGTAGTTTGACAGCAGATGAATGGAATGCACTGGAGAAAATAAATAAATCAGAGCTGTTAAAAACAAAAAAAAAATAGGGTTTAAGTATAATGGTAGCTCAGTGGTTAAGGTGCTTGCTTTCAAAATGGTCGCTGCTCCAATCCCGGGTTCGAATTCCAGTAGGTTCAGGAATTTTGAGAGTTGTGTTTCATCATCTGATCTATGCTAGCATGTTCCATGGTTCGGATTCCACATTAAACTGAAGGTCATCTATAGGGTTAACAACACTAGTCGTAAAACATCTACAGGAAAATTCAAGTTAAATTAAGACTTGGCCCAAACAAACATTCATACATACATACAATGCCAACTGAAACTTTGGATCAAAGAAGAAATTTTGGAGTTAGTGTATGTGAGGATAGGCACAAATATGATTAGGGTGATGTAGGAAGGGAGCAGTAAAGACTTTTTACAAATGAAATAAACAGGAAATGCAAGAAAGCAAAAGAAAAGTATCTGCTAGAAGAATAAGAAGAAAAAGGAAATGATTGGGTTTTTTTATATTTTTAATATTTTTTTTAGGACTGGGGAAAGAACAGGAAGGAATTTTGTCATGAAGGAACCATTTGCCTGGAGTTGAGGAAATGATGGAAACCCCAAATCTGGATGGCCGGGTGGGAATTTGAAACTGTGTCCTCCCAAATGCGAGGCCAGAGCGTTACCACACAGTCTATAAGAGGATCAAACAAAAGTTTGAAGAAATAATGTATCAACCTTAAAGCTGCTGTGGGATAACTCTTTTAAGCTAAGAAGATAGAGCTAACTGAACCCCCACCTCTAAAGACCTTAGCTGTCAATGAGGCGTAAAGCAATAAGGGGGGGGGGAAGCTAACTGATGAAAAAAATACGTAGAGAAATTGTAGGAGATTGATGATTTGAACAATAGTATATTGGAAAAATAAGGTGAAGTTGACACTGATAACCAAGGAGATACTGTTTCAAGATGTTATAGAGCTTTAAAAGATTTGAAATCATATGAGGTGGTTAGAATTGATGAGATTCAGTTCTGAAATCCCTAGGAGATGAAGGAATCAAAAGATTATTGATTTCAAGCTGTCATGAAACAGGAAAGATTCTAGCTGCTTTGGATAGTAGTAACATTTTCATACTTTGAAGAAAACACAAGTGAACAAATGTCAGAATTATAGCATTATAAGTCTAGCACCACATTACAAAATTACTGACCCATGTATATACAGAAGAATATAAAGGATACTATAAACGGATAGCAGGTGAAGATCAGTTTGGGCTTTAAAAAACTGGTACAAGAGAAGCAATCCTGATTTTAAGATTAATACTTGGAACATTAAAAACAAACTTTTATGCCAATATAAATTGCTTACAAGATTAACACTGCATCAAAATGCTCCTCCTTCTTTTTCTCAACATTTCGACCTGGGCTTGGGTCATCTTCAGGGGACTAGCTGCCTACTGAATCTGCTAGAGACTGGCATGGCTGGTTGGAACAAATACGAAAACAACCAGCCACACCATCTCTAGCTGATTCCAGTCTCTAGCAAATTCAGTAGGTGGCTAGTCCCCTGAAGATGACCTAAGCCCAGGTCAAAACATTGGGAAGAAGGAGGAGCATTTAACACAGCATTAATCTCGTAAGCACTTTATATAAGTATGGTGGCTGCAAAAACAGCAAAATCTGTTATAAACTTTTATGCCGTTTGTTGAGTTAGACATTTTAAATATTACTTGGGTCAAGATGTTCAAAAATTTAAAGAAATCAGGACTAAAATATCTAGATTGAAGAATTTATTATTTATAAATGAATCAGGTGGCTATAATAAATTTATATGAGAGACATGCATCAGTTAAAAAGGATGAGAGATAAAGTTGTTGTCTATCCCCATTTTTACTCAACTTGTATGTAGAGGAATCAGTAAAGGAATTAAAAACAAAATTTGAATTTGGCATAGGTATTCCAGGGAAAAAGTTCAGTATGTTTCTAATTGCTGATGACATTGTCCCATTAGCAGAACAGAACATATTCGGAAGTTACTGAATAGCATAAACAAAATACTGAATGGAAATTTTGGACTAAATATAACCAAATCAAGACAAATATGATGAAATGTAGCAAAAATGATAGCAATAATTATAGAAATATAAAAATAGGATATGATGCAGTAGGTGAAGTAACTGAATTCTGCTACTTAGGAAGTAAAATCACAACTGATATCTGAATCAGGAATGATGTTAAAAGCAGATTGGCATTAATGAAAAGAGCTTTTTTTTTGGAAAAGAGACAGCTTTTAGTTTCAAATATTTACCTAGGACTCGGAAAAAACTTTTTAAAACTGTATGTGTGGAGCACAGCACTTCTAGTTCTTCTCTCATATTTATCCCTTTTTCATTTATACATTCTTCAACTTTTCCCCCTTCACAGTTTTCCACAAACCTTTCTTGCAGCTCCAAAGTATTGCCTTCAGTGGCGTAGCTGGGAGGGGGGGGGGGCGGTGGGGGCGGTTCGCCCCGGGTGTCACCCGTTTGGGGGTGACACCCGCATTTCGAAAATACTAATCGAAATTAGTGTGATACAAAATTTATATATATATATATATATTTGATAGACTTCTTTTATCCTTTGGTGTTGAAACACGTCTACCTTTAATGTTCTGAATATTTCTTTTTAAGTTGATCTATCGCTTTTTCAAATACGACCCAGTAGAGTATAATAATACAGTATTATTGGCTACACCGCACGCTTAAACAATAGAGCATCGCTCGGTTGCTCCAACAATCACAGGAACTCGTTGTGCTTGGCGTCCGTCACAGTTGTTTGGTTTGTTACGAGCGGCGGTGGATATAATGTAAGTTTTCTTGTATTAAGAGAGGAAGTTTTAAAATTAAAGGATATATCTAAAATTGTTAAAATCATGGTAATTAGGCAGTTAAATTGTAATTCCTCGAAATTATTTCAAGAAAAATGATAGATTTTCCTTTGAAAATGAAAAAAAAAAAAGCAACCAAGCGTATGCTGGAATAAGCGTAGTCTAGGCTTCAAAATTGTTTTGCTTTTTTAGAATTCTATTAGCTTTCTAGCTAAGATGCACAAGTGACTTGAAGTATTTTCTAGTAATTTTTGAATTTATCATCTGACAGATTCGAATTGAGTACATTTCGTGTTATCCGATATACACTCTGCGTACCTTCCTTTTGTCGACAGGCACCTATACTCGACATGAAATCATATCATGTTCGAATTTATGCAAATAAAATGATTCGGAAAACTGCATTAAACTAGCAATACGGTCAGGTTTCAAGTCAATCCGGACGAGTCCAAGTGTTATCGTCTGTCGGTAATCAGTTTTTGTAAGGCATGTGTTTAAAACAGTCGGAACCGCGTATCTTGCTAACGAAATCGTAACATTAGTAAGGGGACATCCATAAATTACGTGAGGTGTTTTTACGAATTTTCGGACCCCCCCCCCCCCTCTGGTGAGACTTTGTGAGATCTGGTCCCGTCAGACCCCCCCCCCCTTCCCCCTAAGGATCGCCCTCGCAAATTTTTGAGACCTTTTTTTAGATCTCACCCTCCCAAAGCCGGTTACACCCACACTTTTCGACGAAATACCCCCTAAAATCGACATTCGCGTCATTTGTAAACACTTTTTTTTTTTAGCTCTACAGTCCAACACAATTTTAAAAAATCTCACGTGAGAATTGGTGAGATTTCGCTGCACCCCGCCCCTATTTCACCTCACGTAATTTATGGATGCCCCCTAAGCACTTTAACTCTAGTTTCATGTAAGTTTGATATGCTTTCTACTGATTGAGAATATACAAATATGATCGCGATCAAATTTTCCATCATAAATTTACAGAAGAAGATTTCTATTATGGGTAACCTCTTTGTCAAATACACGTACCTACATTCTTATGGGTTCCTTAAATCGACAGGGATGTCGAACTTCTGTTCCTGAACAAAAATTGAGCTTTAATCATAAACTGAACGAACATTCGAGCCGTTTACATCTTTATTTATACGCTACTGAGCGGTGCTAGAAATATAAAATTTACACATGGAGATGGGCCTCGATACATATCATATTTAGGAGTCTGTAGCTACTTATTTCTTAGACGGGTAGTAAAATACTTCACTTATTAAGTACTTCATGTAAAGGCGGCAGATATCTCAAAGCCATGTTCTTTTATTACCTGACCGTTGTTTTTTTTTTATTTGATTTATTCCTCTATTTTTATGAAGGAACTTAATGTAGAGTTGCTTTTCTGACTATACAGTATCCCCCAGGGTCTCACAACTTGTGGTTCCCGGATCCTGGGTTTGCTCCAATGGGACCCCATCTTGGTCTGGAATTGCTTCTACTTGGATCAAGCCACTTCTGTTAACTTTCCTCTCAATATCCCTTGGTCCTCCAAATACCGAGGTTGTGAAGTCATTTAAATACAGCCTATGTTAACGTTTCAATAACAAATGGGTAGCTTTCGACTTTTTTAAATTTATAGCGAAATCTTATGGTCGCCCTATAGTTACACTGGCGGAAATTAAAATCACAACACGCATACATGAATGGTAGAATTTTAGGAAACTTTGAAAATATATCCAGGGCCATACCTAAAAGAAATAATAACAAATGGAAATGGATCAGGCTAAGTTATTACCTTTTACAGTTGTCCGTGAGAAATGCGCCCAACTTGAGCACCAATACATTCGTGGATCCTTGCCGGCATTGACACAACAAGTGTTCGGATGTCTTCTTGGTGTATGTCTCACTACGCGTGCATGTCTTTTGCAGTCAGTTGTTGCAGAGTTTGTGCTGGGTGACCATGTGATCTAAAGTGTCTACTTCTGGTATCCTAGAAATGCTCTATTTGGGACAAATCTGGGAACCATGCTGTCCATATTGTGATCGAAACTCCTTGCAAGGCTTGTGTGACGATGGCCGCAATGTGAGGACGGGTACTGTCTCGTTGGAAAATACGATTCGGATGTTGAACATGTAGGGTATCACAATAAGATGCAGTGCCCCGTCCACATAGTGATGGGCTGTCATTGCCTTCAACAACAGCCGACTCAGTCATGCTATCGAAACTGATTGCCACCAAAACATGACACCGGTGACGGCACTTGCGTGAGATTCTGAAATCACAGCAGATAAGCCGTTCCTCCACTACGCCTGCGAACATGTAGTCGATTATCACTTTGCCAGAGACAGAATCGAGACTCGTCTCTAAACACAAATGTACACCATTCACATGTCCATTTGTGTTTCGCATTATACCAGAGTAGATGATGATGGCAATGAAATTAGATTAATGGGACACAATGCACAGGGGCCAGAGAGTGTAACCCAGCTTCAAGCAATTAGTTTACAATCATCCGGGGAGGGGCGGAGGCGGGGTGTGACTATGTGTAACCACTATTTGGATCTGGCCTGCAGTCAACCATCTGCCAGCAACAGCCACCCACACCATTTGGCAGTCTTCACGTGCTGTTATCCTTCTGTATGGACCTGTCCCTGCTCTAGGAGTATTAGAGCTGTTTTCATCACTGTGTAACAAGTCTGTATACTGACATTGCACTGCAGCAAATCGTTCTGGAGATTTCACGATATGATGCACCCTTTCAGAACACCTCAATTCTCCGACCTCTCTCACTGTTAAACATTTGGGTGTAGAGAGTTGTCACTCTTCGCCTTGGCATACTTAGACAACAAAAACTTGTTGGCAACTACGTGATATGTGACACCACACTGTTCGCCACTTATACGCTAAAAAAAAAAAAAAAAAAAAAAAAAAAAAAAAAAAAAAAAAAAAAAAAAAAAAAAGCAATTTAAATAATATTTAGAACCGTAATTCTCACATTATTACATGTAAAACTTTTAATGTTAAATCATTTAAACTCTTCATGCGGGCATATTTGGGGCCAAATTTCATTCGTTTATCACAACACCGTCTGGGTGCTGGGATTTTAATTTGCACCAGTTGGTGTATCAGTTGCTAAGTGTAAAGGTCGAACTGCACTTTGCCAATACTGGCCTGTACCGTAACGGCAACGACAGCCGGCCTAGTGACGGCTCGCCCCCTCCGTCCACACTTTTCCATAGCTCGCCCGTGTTCCTTCCCGGTCTTTAGTCTCCTTTATCGTTTACAAGTGATTGTTTCAGGGAATCAGTGTTGGGAACGACAGGTAGGTTTGACACCCTACTTTATAATAGAGTACTGTACTTTATTTTGCACAGTTTTGGTACGAATGTACACACTTTGACAATAAATTTGGCCGCCGCTGAAATATTCTATCACTATTATCTTGCACAATCTGACATCAATGTCATCCTAAGAAACAGTAACGCAATACTGGCTTGCCAGTATTGTATTACTGTTTTCTGGGGTGACATTGATGTCAGATTGTGCAAGATAAGAGTGATAGAATTTTTCAGTGGCGGCCAAATTTACTGTCAAAGTATGTACATTAAAATACTTTTTTATCTGACTCACGTGATCACCTAACTGGTTGATATTTTATGTACAAAAATAGTATTCCAGCGCAGTATTAACAGTATCAACGCAATCTCAATGAAATGTCAATCACTCGCATTTGACGTGTTTGTTTTGTCTGAGGTTCTTTTCGATTCACTCAATACTTTTTGTTAGTGAAGAACGAGATTATAACATATTTTAATTTAAATATAAGTCGTAAAGATTGTGTATAGTAAAAATAATAATGTTCTAGCCACAGAGTTTCTTATTTGGAAACTCGCAGTGCACCTATATCGTAGTCACCTAACTCGAAAAGAAGACCTACAGATTAAAGTGAAATTCAAACCACCGAGCGTCCTTCGCATTAAAAGATAAAAGCGTTGCCATTGGTAAAAGTCAGTTTTAAGGCCCGCAAAAATTACAGTCGAGACCGGGATTTGAACCCTGACCTACAGTTTTCAAATCGCACGCAGTAATCATTTGAGTCACCAGTCCGAATATAGGTGTGATGAAAAATAAGTTTTCAAACATGATAAAATAAACATATTCTTTTTCTATACCATATATTTTTGTTATCAAAAGACACGAATCCACTTTTATGTGTTTGAATACATATTTTTCAGTACTTCTAGATTACGTCTGGTTACGGCATGCTATTCGGGTGTGGGAGGTTCGGTTACAAATGCGGATTTCGGCTGCAATTTTTGTGGGTAGTAAAATTGGTCTTCAACTCTGGCAAAGCTCTGATTTTTTTAATGCGAAGATGCTAGGACTTTTCCTACATTTTACGAACATCTGATGAACATGGATGAAAAAAAATACTTTTTTTAAGGCAAATAATAACATGAAAACAACATTTAGTCGTAAGGGAAGGTAAATTTCCGAACTCTCTCGATGCGCTTCTCCACATCTAGCAGGCCGATACTGATCCGCACCGTCAAAACAGAAACCAATCCAATGACGGCCGAGTGTCGAACTGAGACCCGATCTCCAGAGGCCTCTCTAAAACCACTTTCGATCACCGGTGAACAACACGTGGCTAAAATCTTGCCATATTGACTATTGAACATGAAGTAACCAAAATTGATAATTTTGAAGATGTGATTTACGAGTTTGCAGCTGTTAAAGCTAAAAAGAGAAGATTGTTTTTAGTTTACTGTGTTTTTTTTTAAAATTAAGTTAATATTACAATTTTATTAACTATAATTTTTAATAACAATAAATTTTTATTTAATTATATTTTATTAATATGATATTTTACTTAATTTTGAATTTAAAATTTCGAGGGGTGACACCATCGATATCCGCCCCGGGTGTCACCCACGCTAGCTACGCCACTGATTGCCTTCCTCCTTTAGTGTTTCTGAGTTCAATATTTCTCTTGCTTTGCCACTGCCCAATCTTCCAGGAGTGAATGATTCCATCACTTGTTAAATGTGCGTTAAGGGTACACTAATTCAGTAGTTACATTAAAATTTTCAAATAATTGCAATGCTCATTAGGTATTTCTCCATATTTTACATACTATTCCCCTATTTTTCTGTTGGAATTTCCCATTTTAAACAGAAATTCAGGTGAGACTGGAAAATGGCAATTTTGGTCATCTGCCGATAATTGAGTAATCCACTTGTCGAAACTGCGATTTTATTCCTTCTTATAATAAACATTTTCCAGGACACCAGAAGAATGGATTGGCATTTGAATGTCTCGCTTTTGCGGATGACATTGTGTTCTTTGCAAGAGATCTGGAGACTGCAGTCAAACAGTGAAGGAAACAGCTGAGAAAGCAGGACTACAAATATCTTTTGAGAAAACAGAATACATGAACATAGATACAAAAGACCAGACATGGACAATGAAACCTAATATGTTGATATTAAAAGAACACAGAAGTTCAAATACCTTGGTGAAATTTTGACTCCTAATGTTAATGAAAAGGCTGCAGTTGAAGACATGTCGAAAAAGATGAAAACAGCTTTAAGGATTTGTCAAAAGACATACATATCAAAATTACTCTTCCATCAGGCGAAATACAAGCACTATAGTACGGTAGTGAAGCCAAAATGTTTATACGCAGCAGAAACACTAGCCAGAAGGGGATTGACGGAAATAGAAAAGAAAGTTTCTAAGGTAAATCTTGGGACCAAAAAAAAAAAAAAAGTGACAGTAAGCGAATTTAATTTCCGTTTGAGATCGAACCAAGAATTGTACGAGAAGTTTGAAAATATATCAAACACAATTAAGAAAGGGGGATTAGCTTTCTATGGGCATGTCAAGAGAATGGAACCAGAAAGAATGGCAAAGAAAATATTCAACTTTCAAGAGAACAGGAAGACTCAATTTCCATGGGTGAAGGAAGTCCATCAGGATCTGAAAAGATGTGGGATCAGCATGGAAGACATCCAAGACAGGGAATTATTCAGAGGAAAAATTGCGGAGGTAAAGGGTCTGACTGAAGAAAATCCAATCAGGAAAAGGAGGGAATTTTCAGAGGAAGAAAAAACAAGAGTGAGCCAAAGAATGAAAGAGTACTGGCGACGGAGGAAGGAAACTCAGAAGAGGATATACAGTAAAGCTGCGTAGTCGTAGTCCTTAGATGGTTGAAACGAAGAGGGGGAAAAAATCCAATTTACTCGTATTATATAAAAATTCATACAAAACAATCATATTTTCATATCATACAGCTCACTTCAACTAGTGGCGTAGCTAGGTCAACAACGGCCCCGGTGCAAAAAATTTATTTTGGGCCCTCAGGCCAGATGGGCGACCTTTTTTTTTGCTTTGTGTTGGTGGTAAGGGCCCCCTGAGCTGAGGATGGGGCCCTTGAGTTGTGCTTAGGGGCCCCCTGAGCAGTGGTTTCTGGCCCCCCTGAGCAGTGAGGGCTCTTAGTGTGTGGCTTCCTGTGTCTCCGGGGCCCCCTTAGACGACTGTAGAGCTAAAAAAAATGGTCGCCAGTTTGCCATGAAGGCTCGTGGGCCTCTGAACTGCGCTTGGGGGCCCCCAGAGGTGCGCTTTTGGGGCCCCCAGAGGTATGCTTGGGGGCTCCCTGAGCGTAGGGGCCCCGGTGCACTGCACCGCCTAGCCCCATAGTAGCTACGCCCCTGACTTCAACGTGTCAATGAAGGATCTTCGCAAATAAAAAAAAATTCCGCGTTTACATTTTAATCTGCTTTCAGATTTCAAAGAATTACTTAAATGAGAGGAGCAAAGTAACGCGTCTAATATAAATGTAATTAATCGATCTCTTGATGTTAGTTACACTAAAATTCGAAATTTTCCGAGAAAATTAGTCACAAATATGTTATTTGCAACATATGACAATATTTTTTTCAGAATTTTGAAAAATGTGGTAGCAGGCTTACGCCTGGAAAACAGACTAATGAGAGTGCAAAAATTGTCATTTTTATGCTTCCCATGGTAAACATGCTACAGTTTGTTTGACAATGTTGAATATGTTTTTTTTCCATTTTTCATTGACACCCCTAACGTGGAGGTGCTATTTCACCCGTAAAATGGATTTCCGTAAATAAACAAAATTGTCAAAATATCTTTTTGAATCGATAAAGGATTTTCTAATTGGTCGATCACAGCATGTCGTCATTGATGGAAAAGCCTCTTCTAATCTAGATGTTACATCGGGTGTTCCTCAAGAAAGCGCAATGGGACCACGACTTTTCTTAATTTTCATAAACGATCTTGGAGACAAGCTTGAAGAGCAGTTTGCTGATGATGCGGTCATCTACAGGGAAGAAAGGAATTCGGCCGATTGCTTAGAAATTCTGAGCGATCTGAATGTTATTTCTGCATTGTGTGACATATGGTAAAATTATACTAAATTTTAAAAAGAGCAAGGCAATGCGCATAACAAACAAACAAACAAAAAATCTGTTTGTTCAGAAATACAGTTCAGTTATTGATATGGAAGATTCCGTGAAGTATTTTGGGCATAACAGTACAAAGCAACATGAAATGGGATCGTAGGTAAAACTAATTTGAGGCAGAGATTCATAGGTCTAAATTTGAAAAACTGTAATGCACAATCAAAGGGGATAGCGTACAAAAATCTCGTGCGTCCACATTTGGATTATTGTTGCGCCGTTTAGAACCCGTTTCGTAAGGGGCTGATTGACTGTTTAAAGTGCAGAGAAGAACCGCTAGATTCCTGGTTGGTTGTTACAGTCCTTTTGAAAGCGTGACGGAGTTAATTCATACAATGGGCTGGGATACTCTGGTAGACAGACGACGCAAGTTTCGTTTGAACTTAGTGGTAAACATGGGTACACCCACTTTTATTTACTGGTGCGATGAAGTCCACCAATCTATTTGGGCCGCAATGAATGTAGTGATAAGGGACCGTGCACAAACTGCGTGGCTCGGTCCAGGAGGGTTGACTGAAAGGGGGGAGAGAGGGTTCCAAGCCAGGCCACGTAGCTTTCCTTTCATAACATTTTTCACAGTTAAAATGAGGAACAGAACTCACAGTACCATGTTAATATTTATTTCCCTCAGTTAATTATCTCCGTATGTAATTACAACAGTCTGAAGAGAGAAAACAGTACAAAATGTCTTCTGGAATCAAAAGGGGAAAGAAACTACTTGCTAGAGTGGGAGGGGGAGGGGGGGAGGTAGCAGCAAAAGCCACGTATGGCTACGTGGGGGCGGGGGGAGGGGAGATTCAAAGAAAGCTAAAATGGAGCTACGTGGCTTATGCACGCTCCCTAAGATTAGAGAAATAATATGCCGCACTGATGCTTATATGAATTCTTTCTTTCCTCGTGCTATTCGGGATTGGAATGCAAGGAGTAAATATTAATTTTGGTGCATAGCACCCTCTGCCACCCACAATTTTGTGAATTGCAGGGTAATTATGTAGTTGTATTATTTCGGAATAAGATTTTCACCTTATGTAACATTTCAGAGCGCGTGCAGCACGTGAAAGAGGTTGACATTTGGTTGGACGAAGCTAATATAGTCTCTCTCAAATCCTAACATTCCAATCGAGGGTAACGACTCCAAAAATCATCTCACCGCAAGCACAAATGGGATGTTTACGCAAAAGTTAATGAATTTCGGGATATGTTATAGAAGGTGAAAAACTGATTTCGAAGTAATTTTGTTTATCTACAGAAAATACACTTTAGGAACGAAATAGCACATGCAAGTTAGAGGTGTCAAGGAAAATGATGGCCGAGCTAAGGAGAGAGAAGATTATGAGTTACTATTCAAGGCATAATGGATTTAATTATTTACCAGTGGAGAGTAGTTAAAGGAAAGATCGGTACAGCAAGACAAAGAGGGGATATGCGAAATCGATAACTGTGGACGTCATTTATGAGGGGTAATTGAGATAGAGGATTACAGTGGAGAAAATGGTAATTCTTGATTGTTTGAGGAAGGAGGAGAGACGTAAATCTTCATTAATGTGGTATGTTCGGTCTTAATCTTAGTTCTCATTGGTAGCATCATTAATTCCGTTTGTTTTAAATGCATTGGCAGTTTTGAATACGGTAAATCATATGAATGCTTCCAATCTTAATAATATCGATCTCTTTAAATTATCTAATAAACCTGACTTACATAGCAGAATTTCTTTATTTGTTTTAACTATGATGCTCCCTCCGTGAGCAGGCCTCGCTCCTGAATCGTTCCTTAACATTGGGCTTGGTCAGTTCGCTTTCTTTCATCGTCGACAGTCTTCTCTTGGTTCGAATAACCAGAGGTCTCCAATCTTCTGCTGCTGGTGATAAGATTTTATCCGGCCCGCCAATATAGAAGACAGTAGACTAATCTTTGAATTACTTATGAAAATTCGAGGTAGTACGATTGGGTGACTGTTTTACTTCTAAGATATTTATCTTCAGAAAGAGAAATGTAATTTCTGTTATTCTCTTGCCTTCTGCCTCGCTACCGAGTTATTTTTGATTCAACTGTCTTCAATGGTTATTTCCAGTTCAAAGAACAAAATGGTGTCACGAACGGTTAGGAGCTTTCCTAACGTCGGGCGGTTGCCATAAAATGAACGTGTCTTCAGATGCAAGAAGAATTATGTTCTCTTACGAAGTCACTAGTGGAGCGAAAGAGCTGGGAGCAACGAACGAGACGGAAATCATCAATGGTTTGTAGAAGGAAGTATCGCGGCATTCGCTTGAAGTGATTTCGTTAAACCATGGCAAACCGAGATCCGGATGTCCAGACGGGGATTCGAACCTGCGTCCTCCCGAGTGCGAAAACAGAACATTCCGTGGTTCTGTTCTACTGCGCATGTATTCTATCATCTGCAGTATTAGGTTTATCGCAGAGTGAAGGCAATACTTAATTAAAACCACCAATATCCCTGGCCGGAATAGAACAGGCAACCTTTTGTGCACTCTCTACCCTACGCTACCGGGACCAGCAAGAATTATGTTGTGAGACTGGAACAACACTAGAACGTAGTACGAACGTGGCAGCTAATCATACTTGGCGACTTCCTTATTTAAGACGAGACAGCGATGACTTGTCATCTTTAATCGCGCGTAATAGTCCTCCTGGTAATGTTGTGTAGTCGCAACCTATGTTACAGCCGCATCCGCCGGTTTGGTCGAGTCTGCTAGTCGAGCCCCGTGCAATTAGTGTTTCATACTATAATAACCTGAACACATCTCTCAGTTAGCTCCAGATCCACGTAACTATGAACAGTTTGTAAAAATCATTCAAAAAGCTTCGCTACAGTGCATCCCGCGAGGCTTCAGAACGAACTACATCCCTGGACTGCAGTCCAGCGAAGCCGACTTGTACACTCAATACTGTCATCTGTTTGAGGAAGATCAATTTCCTGAAGCAACCAGAGAATGTGGGTAATTACTAATGCAAGCAATGGGAACATCGAGAAGAAAAACGAGGACTGACCTAATCAGTAACCCTGATATGACTCATAATAACAAAAAAGCGTGGACAACTCTTAAAAACTCACACACGACCCTCGTCAAACCACGCAGTTATACAATATCACTCCTCATAATATTGCGCACCAGCTACTTCTTAATAGCAAACTAGCCAGCAAAAGCAAGAACCGGACCACAGAAACCAAGATCATCCGTGACATCACTAGTGAAAATTCCATCATTAGTGCACCCTTCTCTTTCGAAGAAATAACAACCTGCATTAAAGTCCTCCAAAACGGAAAAGCTATATGTGTTGACTGCATCCATGTTGAGCAGATCAAGCAGCTCGGGAGAGAGGAGTAAAATGCATGAATGTTTACACAGTTGTAAGATTCCAAAGCTCTGGAGGAAAGCTCGAGTTGTGGCACTACTAAAATCTGGTAAACCTCCAGATGAGGCCAATAGCTACCGCCCGATATCACTCCTCAGCGACGTCTATAAACTTTTTGAGAGGATGCTTCTAAAACGCCTCTCACCTCTTACTGAAGACAAACCGATACCTCAACAACCCGGATTCAGAACAGCCCGCTCCTGCTCAGACCAAGTCCTACACCTAACACAATATATTGAAGATGGCTTCGAAAAGGGTTTAGTTACAGGAGTAGTCTTCGTTGACCTGATAGCAGCCAATGATACGATCAGCGTTAAAAAAAACGCCTTTCTAAAGATTACAACATGACCCGGGATTTCTGCTTCACAAAAATAGTCTACGAACTTCTCAGCAATAGGCAGTTCTACGTCAGCTTCAGAATTCAAAAAGCCGTCCACGCAAACCAAAAAATGGACTACCCCAAGGAAGTGTTCTTGCTCCAGCTTTATTTAATATCTACACCAATGATAAACCCCTGGACAACCATTGTATGTCCTTTATCTACGCCAGGGGTCCCCAAAGTGGTCGATAGCAATTTTCCAGGGGTCGATAAATACACGGGGGTCGATTAATATTAAAGAGAATTAATTAAACTGTATAGGGAAAAATAGGAATTTTCCTATAAAAACCAGGTTTATAAATAAAATTAAAGTTCATCCTCTCAATTCCCGTCTGTTTGCGATGTTATGTGAAGTAAATGATGAAACTTTCAACCAATTACTTTTGCAAACTGAGGTAAGGTGGTTGTCGAGAGGTTTGCAGACGCTCGTCTGAAGAGTTTCTTAGGCTATATGACAGTGCAAGAACCATATTTTCTATTTGGCAGACCTTTATTCGAAATTTATTCCATCTATCCATAATTTCATTATTCTTTTTTGAGATTACAATAACAATGGAAAATGTCTCCTTTTCCTGTTAATGTTATTGGTTGGATTTTGTAACATATGGAAACTGTAAATTTTTTCGTTGTGTTGTTATGCAGATCCCCTTATTGCTTTGTATTACAAATGTCAAAAATGATTTAATGTTTAAAAAAAAAAACACTTAATCTGGGGGTCGATAAGGAGTCTAATATACTATGATGGGGTCGACGGAATAAAAAGTTTGGGGACCCCTGATCAACGCTGATGATCTTGCCCTAGCTTCTCAACATGTGACTTTTGAGGCCGTAGAGAGTAGACTTACAACAGCTCTTGAATCCCTTGGAACCTACTACAAGCAGAATGACCTCAAGTCAAATCCAAAATAATAATAATGCGTTAAGCGAAAGCTGAATGTGACCTGGAATGGATCAACTCTGTTGCACAGTAAAAATCCAAAATATTTGGGCGCTACTCTTGATAGAGGTCTCACATTTAAAAGCCAGTCGCAATGTCAAGATGAAAGTATCAGCACGCAACAACATCTTAAACAAATTGACCGGATTTAGCTGGGGAGCTAACCCAAGCGTCATCCGCAACTCTGCCTTAGCATTATGCTACTTCGCAGCAGAGTTTGCATGTCCTGTGTGGCAAAAATCCAGCCATGCTAAGACAGTAGACGTTGCGCTCCACAGAAAATGCCGGCTCATCACACGTTGTCTCAGACCATCGCCTGTGAGCAAAGTGGAGATACTAGCTGGCATCGCCCCTGGAGATATACGCCGGGAAGTTGCCACCAGCGTGGCTAGGCTTAAAGTGAATGAAGACGTCCGACACCCCCTACATGGCTATACACCGGCGCCTTCGAGACTAAAGTCCCGTTCAAGCTTCATGCGAACTTCAAAGTCACCAACCGGAGCTCCAAGTAATGAAATAATGCTGGCTTGGGAGAAGAGATTGCAACAAGGGTTCGAGTGCCCATATGGAAGTCGCTAAACAGGCTTCGAGTTGGAGCTGGCCGCTGCAAAGACACACTTGTCACTTGGGGATACCTGGGAGAACAGCCAGATGCAACATGTTCGTGCGTGGAAAGAGAAACCATGATAGATTTGCTGTCTTTTCCTCAAATTGGAATAAATGTATCTCAATTTGACCTCCAATCAGCTACTGACAAAGCCATCGCATTGGTAGAAAAACTACCACATATTTGACGCTGTCGTCGACACGAGAAGAAGAAGGAAATATCTCGTAAGTGGTGCAGCAGACGCTGGGCACAGAAATAAATACATGTTAAATTTTTAGACAAAGTAGTGAACTCACCATCATGCATCGCCCCGGCATGTTTCCGTTCGTGAACATAGTGCAACGGTACATCGTGATGCAATGAACTCTATTAAAAGCATTAAATAGTTCAGAAACGAAGGTTTCCCCTATCCCTGTGAACTATGTAGCTCTTATCACTATCGTCTTTTTTCTGTTGTAATCAGCTTGTCTTATATTGACTTGATTGATGTTTATTTTTTGAATACATTTTTTTATCTTCTATAATTTTGAAAATTTGGTCCAAGTGTTTTTGGTATAAATACCAGCATTAATTAGGGTGCTTAGTACATTATGCGTTAATTTTGAGATTTCGAGCGATTTTTTCCCACTAAAATTTGAATTTTCCATCGTGCATGACTATCGGGGTTTTCAGCTAAAGAACTTAATTGGGTGTCGTCACATGACATAGGTGGCTACGCAATTAATTTTACTGCCATTTTGTATTCAAAGAATACCATTTTAATTATGACGTCACTGTGGGTGACATTAAATTATGACGTCACAATCACAAGAGAATCATTTTGAATTTATGTTGTTACAAAGTTAAACAAACTGAGGCAGATACCCTAGAATTTTACGTGATATTTTGATTTCGAGGGTGCCATGTTGAATCTATGACGTCGCTCAGAGCGCCATTTTAATTTATGACATCACATATGCGGTCATCGTGAAATATAAACAAACTGAGACAGGGCGTACACAAAACCATTTACTAATTACCTTCGCTATTTTGTTGTTCTTCCAGTCTCCTAATTACTTCGTTACGCACTAAAACTTAGTTTCCATTCCTTATTCAAATGAGGTCAATACACCAAATAAATTCTTTGCTAAATATTCCTCTTAACGATAGTTTATTGCGTGGGGCAACTTCTTTATTGCATGATTTCTTCCTGATCAGTATTCTCTCAGATTTTTGGCTGTAAGATTATGCTAATATTTTACACAGCCCTCATTTTCTTTATCAGACTCTGATGGCACCATGTTTTGGTAAAAGGTAAAACTGGTTGTTAGGAAAATTAGAGCTTAATCGTTTGGGTTGTCGACAAATTTTTTACGAAGGAATAAAATTTTTCATTGGTCTGGGCAAAATTCTTCTTTGCTGTACTGTGCAACTTTTAGGTTAATTAGTTTCCCTGAAAAATGATAATAGTTTCCTATTAATTAATTATTGCTATTATTGTCAGTTTAATAAAAATGACTTCCACCGACCTTATTATCTAAATAATAATAAAAAATTCGACAAATTCAACAACAAAAAAATGCTTTATTTATTTATCCGAACTTCCTTGTCACTGGTGTAGAGTAATTGATTGGATTAGCTCCAAATATGTTTTTGATTTGCTTAAAATTTCTTGTATTTTACAAGTCGACCATTTATATCGTCACATAGTAGTAGTTTCTTTAATCTCTTATTCACTTCTCTCAATCCTTACTTAGACAAAATATCAACCACTTTTTTTTTTTGCTGTCATCAGTCTTTGGACTGGTTTGATGCAATCCTCCATCCTTTCCTATCCTGTGCTAACCTCTTCATTTCTACATACCTCTTACAACCCACGTCCTCAATTACCTGTTTCATATATTCTAATCTCTGTCTTCCTCTACAGTTCTTAACTTCAACTGTTCCCTCCACTAACAAATTAACCAATCCAGCATGTCTCAAAATATGACCTACCAGCCTGTCTCTTCTTCCTTTAAGCTTCTTTCATAAACTTCTTTTCTCACCCATCATTTCCAAAACTCGTTCATTTCTTACTTTGTCTGTCCACCTAATTTTCAGCATTCTTCTGTAGCACCACATTTCAAATGCTAAGTTTCTTTCTTTCCGGTATTCCTAAGTCCATGTTTCGCTACCGTAAAGTATCGTGCTCCACACATAGAGTTTTAAAAAGTTCGTTCTAATTCCTAGATCAATATTTGAAACTAAAAGGTTTCTCTTTTTCATGAAGGCTCTTTTTGCTAGTGCTATTCTGCTTTTAATATCATTCTTGCTTCAGCCATCGGTTGTAATTTTCCTTCTCAAGTAACAGAACTCACTCACTTCTCCTATTGCATCTGATCCTATTTTTATATTTAATCTGCTAGTATTGGTATCATTTCTGCTACATTTCATCACTTTTGTCTTACTTTGATATATATTCAATCCAAAATCTTCCTTCAGTATTTTGTTCATGTCATTCAATAACTTCTCAATATCCTCAGCCCTCTCTGCTAACAAGACAATGTCATCAGCAAATCGTAGAATACTAATTTTTTCTCCCTGAAAACTTACGCAACATGGAAATATTTCTTTGACTTTCTTCATTGCTTCTTCTACATACAAGTTAAATAATAACGGGTATAGACTACAACCTTGTCTCACACCCTTTTTAACTGATGCATGTCTCTCGTGATTCTCTACTTTTATTACAGCCACTTGATTCTTATATAGTTTATAGAGCATTCTTCTATCTCGATACTTTAGACCTGACTTCTTTAAAATTTTGAACATCTTGTCCCACCTAACATTATCAAAAGCTTTTTCTAAATCAACAATTGCCATAAAAGTATCATTGTTTTTCTTGATCCGCCCTTCAAGTATTAATCTTAAAGACAGAATTGCTTCCCTTTCCCGCGATTTTTCCTAAACCCAAACTGATATTCACCTACTATCTCTTCTACTACCCTTTCCATCCTTCTGTATATTATTCTGCTCAGTAATTTTGAAGCATGTGATGTTAGACTAATGGTGCGATAATTCTCACATTTGATGGCTTGTGCTTTCTTTGGAAGTGTGAAGATGATATTTTTATTGAAATCAGTTGGAATTTCTCCTGTTTCATAACTTTTTGATATCAGCTTGAATAATCTTTCGATTCCTTCCTCTCCTAGAGATTTAAGAAGTTCTGCAGGGATCTCATCAATTCCAACTGCCTTATTTGCTTTCAAGTCATTCAGAGCTTTATTAAATTCTGTCCTTAAAACAGGATCTCCTAAGTCATCAATGTCGACATCGCCTTCCTTTTCCAATACACTATTGTTCAAGTCGTCCCCAACATACAGTTTCTCAATGTATTCCTTCCATCTGTTAGCTCTATCTTCTGACCTTTAAGGAGGTTTCCCATCGGCAGCTTTAATGTTCATACCTCTTTTCTCCATTTCTCCAAAATACTGTTTTATCTTTCTATATGCAACATCTACTTTTCCTGCGACCATTTCTTTTTCTACTTCTTCACACTTTTCTTGTAGCCATTTTTCTTTTGCTATTTTGCATTTCCTAGTTATTTGATTTCTAAATTGCCTGTACTGCTTTCTTCCTGCTTCACCCTTGAGCATTTTTGTACCTTCTCCTCTGATCCATCAGCTGCAAAATTTCTTCTGTGATCCAAGGTTTTCGGGCAGCTTGTTCCCTAAAGCCTAATGTTTCTTTGCCAGCTTTAATTATTTCGGTCAAAATGCATTGAACTCCTTTCACAGTTACTTCTTAGACCTAAGTCTTCCATTTCTGCAAATTTTTCTCTTGTGGTAGATTGTTTCAGTTTATTCACTTCCAGTCTGTTCTGCTTAAGCTGCTTCCTTATTCGCTTGAATTTCAGCCTGCACTTCATTACTATCAAATGGCCCGAGTCTATGTCTGCTCCTGGGTACGCTTTACAGTCTAGAACTTGATTCCTAAATCTCTGTTTGACCATGATATAATCTAGCTGATATCTGCCTGTATCCCCAGGACGTTTCCAGGTGTATATTATTCTTGCATGGTTCTTAATCAGTGTGTTTGCCACCACTAGCTTATATCTTTCACAAAATTCTAACAACCTGCTTCCTCGTTCATTTCTTTCTCCCAGATCAAAACTTCCTACAGTATTCCCCTCTTTTCCTTCTCCCACTATTGCATTCCAATCACCCATGATTATTAGATTTTCCTCCCCCTTCACATATTGTATTAATTATTCAATTTCAGCGTATATTTGTTCTATTTCTTCGTCATCTTCCTGTGACGTTGGCATATACACTTGTACTAATGTGGTTGGGACGGGCTTAGTTTCTAACCTCATCAAAATAATCCTGTCACTAAACTGTTCATAATAACTCACCCGTTTCCCTACTTTCTTGTTCATTACAAATCCTACACCGGTGACTTCATTGACAGCTAGTGTGCTAATTATCCTGTGTTCCCCAGACCAGAAGAGAGACGTAAAGCAGTTAAAAAAAAAAAAAAAAAAACGGACCAGAAACCCTGTGCGTCCTTCCATTTATAGCCCAGGCATTTTAGGTTTTAACCTCAAAAAAAATAATGTAGAGCTGAAATTTGGCACAGACGTTCCTTAGTACCTTAGAACAAGTAATAAATAGTCCCCACCTCTAGGGTGTCCGCGTCATAGTTTTTTTAGGTCAAAAGGGCTTAAATAGGGATTGAGTGCCAAATCTGAATAAACTTGTTGTAAAATTTAAAATGTCAGTTTTATTGCACCCTAGGTAATTAGGATAGGCTAACCACTGCATAAAAGTGTAATATCAGCACTATTATTATTTAAAAGTAAAAGTATAGTCACATTTTATCATGAAGGCAGTACGAAACATAACTTTTTTGTTCAATTTCTATGCATTGCGGAAAAAACTGTCAAAGTACCAGGTCGGGACCTATGATAAAAGTTGTAGTACACACTTTCAGCATTAAAATGGTATATCGTTCATCCCTCTGCGACATATGGTTGTCGAGATACACGTTGAAACAAGCACACGTGAGTCAACGCTGGGCCGAGAGCTCCGCGCACCGCTCCCCGGCCATTATGGGTATTAACGTGAAAAAAATATAATGTAGACCTGAAAATCTGTACAGATATTATTTAATACCTAAGAATCATGTCTTGAAAAGTCCCCATCTCTGAGGTGTCCTGTTCATAGTTTTATTAGGGTAAAAGATTTTAATTAGGGCTTAAATGTCATAATCAGTATAAACGTCTTGTAGGTCTTAAAATATCAGCTTTTGAATAATTTAATTGCACTATAAGTAATTGGAAAAGCTAATTATTGAAAGACGGCGTAGTTTTGGACGTAATTAATGGACAGAAGTAAAAAAAAAACTCACACTTGATAGTGAAACAGGTTCGAAATATGACTTGTTTTGTAACAAAGTCAGATTTGCTAAAAACTATCGAAGGCCTATTATCAAAGTTACAGAGCGCAGTTTCAGCATTGAAATGGTGTACTCATCATGTTTTTCTGACAAAACGGATGGTGAGATATCATCGAAACATTCGAAACAACGCGCAGAGCTAAGCATAAGCGCCGTTCCACTTACCCTTCCTCGTCTGTCTGCATCATTCTAATCTCTTCGAACAGTGCGCGAGATTTTGTGCCCTTGGCATTATATCTAAACATTATTTCTCTCGGCGTTGAGAATTAATATATCTTCTCGGCTTACTAGCGACCGGAATATCTGGCGCCAAATGGCGACTGAGTACCGATCGCCGAAATATCGCCTGAAAACACCCTGTTCACTCGGCTAGTCACCCGAGAACACTATATTAATGCAACGTTCAAGTTGGATTAATATAAGACTTAAGAATGTAAGTACGCCCTCAGGAGAAATACTGCTAAAATTGATTATACCTAACTAGTAGGTACGATCAAAAAAAAATGTGGTGAATGGTTCAATAAACAATAATATTATCCTCAAAGTACTGCGCATCATGTATTCCATTGTTCTTGCACTGCACATTCTGAAACACAGAAACAGTTGTAGAAGCTGCGCTGTCGTAACTACTGTCAGCAGTTTCAAAACTACTGTCTTTTTCGGTAATTTTGAGTTTAGGGAAGAGCCAAAAATCGCACGGTGCCAGATACGAAAAATGGATGAGGTTACATTGTTATGTTTTCATTTGACTGAAATTGCCGTGCAGTTGTGACACGGAGTGTTATAATGATGATTGTAAAAATGTTTGTAACGGAACTGTGAGACATATTTAGATTCTCAATAAATTCTATTTGATTGAATCACTTCTCTCATTCGTTTAACTAGGTTTCCGAGGTTCAAGGCCGTCTGGGTCAGTGCCGGATCTAGGGGGGGTCAAACCGGGGCGCTTGCCCCGGGCGACAATTTCAGGGGGGCGCCAAAATCATGTTTGAAGGAGCGGTAAATGGCAAATTCGTGTGGCGGTGACCTTTTTTTTAGCTCTACTGCCCCAAGCGGCAACCATCAGGGGCGGCAAAATCAAAGAATAGCCCTGTACCGCCCCGGGCGGCAAATTTATGTTTGAAGGGGCGGCAATCTCACGTTTTTTCCCCGACTCGGAAAATTTGTAGATCCGCCACTGGTCTGGGTTACTCCTATTCTTCACAACCAACGAAAAACTGTTTGAACCGCTTATAAACATTCTTCAGTGTGTCTGCCCACTGGTCGTAACATTTTATGCAGGCCCGCCGCTAGCTCTTTGAGCACCCGCGTGCAATACCGATTATGCCGCCTTATGCCAGCCCCTGTCTAACTAGAGCCAATGGTGGATTTAGGAAATTTCAGAAACCGGGTCAAAAAACTGAGAGATTGCCGCCCCTTCGAACATTATTTGCCGCCCCTATTGTTGCCATCCCCAGTGTCGCCGGCCGCCCGAAGCAGCTGTTGAGCAAAAAAAAAAAGGTCGCCCGCTACATAATACGCCGCAAATTTCATGGCGGCGACTGTCGATCAATCGTTTTGCCGCCCCCCTCGATATGCCGACCGGCCCTGATTTTATGTAGTATTCCGGACTTTTAAACAAAACGTGTCAATTCTGAGATTCTTGATTTAGGAAACAAACCTTACTGCAACCAGCCTCACAACCGACAGAAAACATTTTGAAATTTGTCAGACGCTGTTACTAAGCCTGCATAAGGTGAGATCCACATCAAATTCATACTCCACGATTTGGCTGCAACTTTCACCGTATTTTTTGATCATACCTTGTAGATATGCGTTTGTTCACGTGCAGTGAAGCAGGTGCCTATTGAAGAATACAACAGCTGTCGTCGTTGAAGGAAGGACTTGCCCCTCGGCAAGACGTCTGCTTGGGGTCGATGCCTCGTCTTCAATGTCTCTTAATCCCTCACTGCCTCCAGATTCCGATGCAGAAGTTGTGGTTCATAAACTGCTCGTCCAATCCCCCTCCAAGCCACGCGACTGTCGGACACTTCACGAAGTCCATCCATTTCACATAACTTCATTTTGAGCGGTCTGGTGGCTCAGTGGCTAAGGTGTCTGACTGGGGATTGAAAGGTCCCAGGTGCGAATCCCTGTCTCGGAAGAGATATCCATAACCCGACCTTCCCCTCTGGCGCAGCTTGCTGTATAATGTGGAGTACACCAGAACGCTTCCGTGGTTCGGTTTCCACGTTAAACTGTAGGTCTTCTGTACCCGGCAGGATTGCCGGATTAGGTTAGTGCGAATTCGACAGGGGCGGAATGCGCAGCCAATAGAAACCTTTTCATCAGGCCATTACGACCACAAGGAATTATTACTACTCCCTTTTGATATCGGTTGTAATGGTGTCAAGCCAATGCAATTTTGACTGCTTGGCCTTCATTTGCCGCTGATAATTTTTAGCCCGACTAACGTTTCAGTGTTCTTGTTTCAGTCTTTCGGACCTATTACACTATCGCTGACCAGTTGTTGTGGAGAATTGGTCAGCGTATTCAATTTTTATCCATTATGTTTACTCCATAAACCCACTGCTGAATATATCCAACGACAGGTAAAAACTTTTATTTAATATTTTATTGTCTTATTGGCTTTCAAGTATATATCCTGCGGTTCTACAGGCAAATCTAATTTTCAGAACAGTGAGTATTTTTAAAAATCTTGTTTATTCCGTTTTCGTTTCTACTACGTGTTTTTATCAGCTTGAATAAAGTATGGTTCGTTAGGCTTGTATAATTGTTGACAAACTATTTAGCGTTGACTGTTTTCATTTGGGTGTTATAAATTCCCAGCAGAATAAAAGTTTTCTCTTTGTAGCTGTTGACTGTTAAAATCCGAAAATCAGTGTTAAATCAAATTGTACATGTTAGTTTTTGAGAGATGTTTGTTTGAATGATGACTGTATGTGTTATTTGTTTCTGGTTTGTAGCTCTTTAGTGTATTTTATATGGATATTGCATCACATTCATGACACATGACCTGATAAATTCCTGAATTGAGTAAATTGTTTGCATCTATTTAAATTGTTTGTTATTTGTGCTCTGAACTGTCTGAATCCAAGTCTGAACCCAATGCTGGTTCTTTGTTTTTAAACACATTAATGGTAGTGTATGTATATTTTTACGTTATATTATTATCTTTTATCCTTTTTATTTTCATATCAGTAATAGTTTATTTTGACCTGTATGTGTTGTAGATTTGTTTGGATAGTTATGAGTAGCTTAAGTATGGTTTTAAACCGCATTCTATTATTATTATTAGTTGGTTTATAATTTGGCTAATTAGTGTGTCAAGTATCTGTGTACATGTTTCGTTTGTAATATTGAGTCATATTTTGTAGTGAGATTGTTTCCATCACTTTTAGCACGAATATTATTGCTCCTTGTTTGTTATATGTGGTTGGTTTGATGAATATTGGATTGTTGTGTTTTCCTGTATTTCTGAATTAAGTGTTCGTATTTATTCACATGATGAGATCTTAAGAAACTCAATCTACCTTTGTCTTGCAGTAGATATGAGAGACCTTTACCGATCAATTGAGATCACAATCATTTGGTTTCCACGAGAGTTCCGGGTTCCCCGTTGTGTAAAACAAGGAATCCCTTTCGCCTATTGAAGCAATTGCTTCGATTTTACCCCAGCAGTAGGAATCAGTGGCGTAGCTAGGTCAACAAGGGCCCCGGTGCAAAAAAAATTATTTTGGGCCCTCAGGCCAGACGGGCGACCTTTTTTTTTGCTTTGTGTGCTGGTAGGGGCTCCCTGAACTGAGGATGGGGGCCCTTGAATTGTTCTTTAGGGGCCCCTGAGCAGTGGTTGGGGTCCCCATGAGCAGCGAGGGCCCTTAGTGAGGATCTCCTGTGTTCTCAGGGGCCCCTTAGTGAGGGGCTCCTGTGTTCTCAGGGGCCCCTTAGATGACGGTAGAGCTAAAAAAGGTCGCCAGTTTGCCGTGAAGGCTCGTGGGCCCTCTAAACTGCGCTTGAGGGCCCCTAGAGGTGCGCTTAGGGGCCCCTTGAGGTATGCTTGGGGGCCCCCTGAGCGTGAGGGCCCCGGTGCACTGCACCGCCTAGCCCCATAGTAGCTACGCCCCTGGTAGGAATATGTAAGCCAATCCCATATGCTGCCCTTTATTCATCGGTTGAAATGACTGATGAGTACTTCTGTTTTCTTCACCTTACAAGCGACGCGAAGTGCTTAACTGTTGGACTGGGTTCTAAAATTGACTTCTCATCTGTGGTTGTACTTGAAAAAGTCGAGTGCAGTAAAATCATTCTTGCTAGAGCAAATAGGAATTGCCGATTCATCTGACATATACAGTTTCCGCATTCTTCAGCAAAAGTGAGATAGTTGAAACGATTATACGTGACCGAGAACAGTGTGTGGACGAAAACGGTATGGATTTTCAACAACGCTTTTTCGGTTGGTGCATCAGAAGGGCTAAATCTGCTGGATCTCCAGACAGTAGTGTCTGATACCTCCACCGTTGAAATAAATGTAGCAGAATCAAATTTGGAAGTACTACAACTATTTAGTTATGTTAAAGAGCTACCAAACGGGGTAAAAATTTTTGTGGCTTTACGGCCCGTCAAAGTTTAGGTCATTAGGGGTATAATGGGATTGAGGACAAGAAAAGGAATTCGGTCATGGTCTCAAGAAGGAAGCATTCGCCCAAATCTGGATGCCCGGACCGGGATTCGAACCCGCGTTCTCCCCAATATTTAACAAATTATAATCCTGCTTCTAACAAGTTATGTGTAATATCTTATTAATTAAAATGTAAATTCATTTACTCATCGGCCTCCCCTTTTTAACGATTATGGTGTTGATACATAGCAGGCCTGGAATCTATCAGGTTCAGCCATGTTGATTCAATGATAAGCGCATCACAAGCAGAAATAACATTGTAGAAAATCCTTAATGTTATCGTGACAAATACTGTTTTCGACGAGACAGTACAATTAACAGCTGTAACGTACGCGCGCGCACAATCACGATTTTTAATGAAATCGGAAAGTGTAACCGCCAGCTGAATCGACAGTTCCCGCTCTGTATATGTAAGAATTGTACCCATCTATTTTCGGTACAACCACTGGTAAGAAAGTCATATTTGCAAGAGAACAAAACAGTTAAGCGCCTTGTATCGCTGATATTTAGCGTGTAAGACGAATAAAACAGACGTACTTCCGTAGCTATTTTAGCAGAATGCATGAAAGCAGTGTTGTTTGCATATTATCTACTACTGGGAGCAAGGGGCCGTGCTTATTGCTACAGGCGAAAGCGAGCGCTTGTTCTTCACAGTGTCGAATCCGGAACTAGTGTGGAAAAACAGTGACTACGTGGGAGCGTTGTCTTCTGCACGGTTACCTTTACTGGTTGGGAATCGGCGATTCCAATCTACTCCTTCTGGTTTAACTGCAGATATTATTAATTTGTAGTACGTATTTTCCTGGTTCATCGATAAGGCGTATTATATCATGACCATCATCGTTCACAACTGCCAACTACTATCCGGATGTGTTTTTTTTTTCTACACTCTCCATTCTCCTCCTCTGTTCTCTTATTGTATCCATACCATTTGATCCTTGTTGTCTCTACCGACTTCTGAAATGGTTCCTCCTCTGCTGACTGCGAGATTCCCATTTTTCATATTTTCCATTCTATTCGCTCCTATCTACTTCTAACGAATTTAACTTCAGTTGCATGTATCGTTCTAGAGTCCTGTTTCTTCAATTTATAGGTTTCAGAAGCATAATTGAAGACAATAACACGACAATCCCTTCCCTTTCACTTCTTTATGTAAAAATTCTTGTTCTGACAGTTTCCAAGTTTCTATTTGCTACCTTTACCACTCATATATTCTCGATTCCTCCCACTTTTCTCTATTTCATTTCCCAGTTCTTCGCCTTCTTTAAACCTACGTCCAACATCATGTCACTGGTGGTCATATCCTTGCTTCTATTTTTGATCATTCTAATTTTTATTCGTATTAAATCGTGCTATATAATCCAACAAGATCTGCCCATATATGGTATCTAACTGAAATTAGCTTCTTGCTCCCTATTCCACAATATTTTTAATTGATCTGCAATTTCCATCACCGTCATGGTTCCATCAACGTGTCTGTATCTGTAACACTTATAGAGGATTATTTTCTTTAATATTTCCTTTTTCACCAGTCATTAGTCACATGATTAGTTTAAGTCAATCCTTTCAAATCCTGACCTCCTCAATTCACCCAAGTCATTACTACCTACGCCTTCAATTGGTTGCATATCATAGTCTGTCTTTCGTTTCATCCGAGAGTTCTTCCCTTCGACTGTTCCCTGCGCAAACTAATCCCGAATATCTTAAAATGTTAGCCACCACCCTGACTCTTCTTTCTGTGAGAGCCTTCCAAAGCCTCTTTCCTCACCCATCATTTCCAGAACATTTATATTTCATACTTTATCTGTTCAGTTAATTTTTACCATCCTGTAATAGCTTCACATTTCGAAAGCATCCACTCATTCCTCCTCTTAAAGCCCCCACACGGTTTTTTAAAGTTCTTTCCGATTCCTTTGCCTTTGTAATTTTGTCTCTTATTTCTCTGCGAGCTGCTTGCACTATGAATTTCGTTGAAATAACCCATGTCCTGTATGATTTGTGCAGATGTATGGGCCGCAGCCACCGGCGATGCAAACCTTGGCGGGCACCCCGGACAGACGAGCTCATCTCACTCCGCAAGTGGTCAACCCTCCTAGGACGGTGATGATAATGTATGACGTGAATGAGAATAACACCAGAGACGGCACTAATACCAGAAGAGAGATCCCGACAGACCGTGGAGGACAGAGGCAGACACTGGTACAGTCAAATACGGATACCGGAGGACCAAATACACCGCGCTTCCCAGTATGCACGTTAATACCTCGGCAAGTCTTCACTGTTTCTCCCACGGAGGACAGGGTGCAATGCGGTACTATGTATTCCGGTACTCCATCAGTTCCAAATTACCCGTATTCGATGCCGACGACGTCCGCTACTCCACATCCATATTTCTACCAACAACAGCTAATGCCACCACCACAACTCCCACAACCATCACCACAACTGCGACCATCACCACCACAATTACGACCACAACCACCACAACTGCGACCACAACCATCACAACTGCGACCACAACCACCACAACTGCGACCACAACCACCACAACTGCGACCACAACCACCACAACTGCGACCACAACCACCACAATCGCGACCACAACCACCACAACCGCGACCACAACCACCACAATCGCGACCACAACCACCACAACCGTACCCCGTACCGGATTGTAGGGAGATGAGTGCCCATCACGGTCAAGACTGGTCATGCACGACGCGCGACATTCCGCCGAGCAAGTTCGCTGCACCGGTAGAAGCAATCGCCGCAAACGAAAGGGCGGTGCGCAGTCGCCAGCTCCATTATTCCGGCGGGGATTTGGTGAAACCACCTAAAGCGGCCAACGGAGCCATGTTTCACTACCCATCGACATGGACAACGCAGGATCAGTTACCGTATTACGATCCCAGAATTCTACCAACAAGCCGGCGCCCAAGTACCAGCACAATACCCCAGCCTGAGAGTCATGTCTCTGAAGAAGTAGCAGCTGTCCCATATGAAGAGATTTCCCAACAGCGAGCTACAGAAACAATAGCACATGATGCATCTCCAGAGGTCACTCCGTCACGGTATTCTGAGACCATTGCGGACAACGTTACCAGAGATAAAAATTTGGCAGAAGAAGAACGATCACCGGAACAGTCGATCAGCATTGTTGTGCCGAATACCCAATACAGCGGCGAGGACGGGCCGGCGCGGAAACTGCTCAGCCAGGAATATCGACCCAGCTACGGCCCAGCGCAGGAACTAGTCGGCGCGGAGAATAGCAGAGAGACGGACGTCCTTGGCAGTGGTCTGCCGGCTTGCGTCTCGCCCCTCAACGAGACGAACTCCACAGCCACGGTAAGACGCAGCTGCATGCTAGCTAAAAACTAACATACTGCTGATTTCATATCGTAGTTAATCATGCCTTTATGCGAGGTCTAAAAATTGTGAAAATGTTTCTTGAGATATTGCATTTCGTATGGACGACAGCAAAATGTTACAAACAGTGCTGATTTATCTGTTGTAGTTCATCATCAAATAATTCGTTGCACAATACAGAATAAATCGCCAAAAAATTTTGTAAAATATTTTCTGCGGGAATTGTGTTTCACATGCATTGCACTTAAAAATTTGGCACTGTGCTGATTTTTGTTTGGGGTTCACTTTTAAATAACTCTCGCCGTTTATACAAACTAATTCATTCCTTAAAGAGAACAAGTCAGAAGTTTTTCAAGAAATGAGGATACATAATGCCAGTTAAGTTAACGGTTCCCTGTATTTAAGTGCGCAATTGCATTATTTATACCATTCATTTTGAATTCTGTGTAGGCTATATTCGCGAAAATAAATATTAATTAAAATTCGTTGTGTCTTATAATTCAAATATTTTGAGTTTTTCTACTTGTAAAGTCCGATGGTTTCAATATGGATGTAACTATTGTTTTATATTTTTAGACCTGGCGTAAAATTCTTGTTGGCACTGTTTAATTACCGTGTTTATAGAATTAATACAGTCTGCAAGTCCAAAAACTAAAAATCCACAGACATAAAAAGGAACTTTTTTTTTTTTTTTTTTTACTTGTGGATTTATGCCTTGTTGAGGTGGGATGGAATTTGGACTTGGCTTTTTAAAAGAAGCATCCTGACATTCGTCTGGATTGGTTTGGGGAAACCATGGAAAACCAAAATCTGATCTGGATGTCTGGACAGGGATTCGAACCAGCGTCTCCAAATAGGAGGCCAGAACGTTAACCACTTACTTGGTTTTTGGGGAACAAACTAATGGAGGTGCTGAGAGCTTTCTGTGAGCCATGTAAACTATTTCCAAATTGTGTATTGTAAATTTCAGCAGAGATAGAATATTTCATACTCTTGCTAAAATACTGTACACTGAATGTGTTAGTAAAATTTTTGAACATGGGGGAAGAGCTATTTAGAACTAGGAGACATATAGCTCATAGATCAATGCTCTGCTCCTGTTTGCAGTAGAAGTTACCTGTGGCATTAACTACTGTTGTGAACAAGTAGCTCTAATGTCAAATAGTCTTACAAATGCCTTAATGCAACAACCACCTCTCGCACATTCCATGTATTCCCAGTGGTAGCATTTTTCACTAACTATCAACAGTTACTTGGCAAAAATACTAAGTTGTGGTTAATTTATGTTGTTCTAAACTACTGTGCGTGGTTTTTTGGGTAAAAAAACAGCACACACATTGCTTAAAAATTTATCTTCCTTCCTCTATCTTCATTTCTGTATGATGTGAAAGGTTAATTTATAATTTTTTAGATGATAAAAGCTTTTATGTCTGCAGGAGGTCACTTAAGCTTCCTAATATTATTTTTCTTTGCATTCGATTAGTTTCTTAGGAATAACAGTGACCAGTATAATTTTGTGACCTAATTCGATACTGAAGACCTTTGAATACTCGGAGTGACAATACGCAACTGTAATACATCTCCATCAGTGCAGTGTTTCTGACACAGTACATATTCCACTGTATGGAATGTGTAAAGTATTTCAGGGAACTCTCTATCGGACTTTAGGCAACAAGTGTAGATTCTTCAGATATTCACCTCACAAGTGCTACCTTGAAACCAAACCCATTTAAATGAAGATTTATCATGTTACTGGGCTGACAAGATTTAGCCATGTGTTGCAAATGACTCAGCTTAAAAAGATTCTTTTCACTACTTCATGTGATTCTGCAGCTGCAGAAATCTACTATAAAACACCTAACATCTTAAAAAAGCTAAGGCAACAGTGGGTATACAAATGAAACATGTTTAACGACACAGCAAGGTATTTACCGAGCATGGTGGTGTAACGGTTAGCGTTCTCGCCTCGCATTCGGGAGGATGCCGGTTGGAATCCCCGTCCGGGCATCCAGATTTGGGTTTTCCATGGTTTCCCAAATCACTCCAGGCAAATGCTGGAATGCTTCCTTTAAAATGCCAGAGCCGAATTCCTTCCCATTCCTTGCCTCCCATCCTTTCCCGTCTCTAAAGACCTCACTGTTAAGAGAGATTAAGCAGTAAAAAAAAGGGGGGCACGGTATTTCAGTGACTTCAATGCATAAACAAGGGCCAAGCATGGAAAACGATCATATTCTTATCACCATATAATGTTGTCTTAACCTCCTCTTACAATTCTTAGGTATTAAGGATTAAGTTTCAAAAAATATTCTTCAAACAAGGAAAAAAAGAAATGTCTGTTATTCCCACTTTTGGGTTGAATGATTCAACCCAAAAGTGGGAATAACAGACATTTCTTTTTTTTCCTTGTGATAATGTTACTGATCATATTTCATTTCAGAAGGTGTAAGCATTAAAATATTGGAAAATTTAAAAGTAATTAAGTTTTGTGTTTGCTTGCAAACAAGTAGCTTGTCGTATAAGGTTGCTTAACGAATTATTTGATTAGAGGAAACATAAAAGTTTTCTTATTCAAACCACCAGACTAATACAGAAAAACTGATGACACCATAAAGTAATGTCAAATCTTTTTTCCAAGGAGTGCTCCTTCAGTGATAAGTTGTTATGTTTGACACTGAAAGAGGTACAAGATACTTGGATTTGGCTATAATACTCTGCAAGCAATAAGAATGGTAGGGAATAAATATTATTTAACTGTCGTCTGAGTTTTGTCAAGTTCTGTTGAAATTATATATAAATGTTAAGATTATACATAACCCTGTAAACTGATGGACAAGACATGTTTAGTGGTAATAATGTATATTATAACTTTTAGTATTTTAAGACATGGTAGCTATTTGACTTCGGTCCAAAATAAACATAACAGGCATTAGAAAAATACTTATTTTAATAAATGTTGGAGTTTTCTATGGTAAAAGGCAACTGAGAGTCTGAAGAAAAATTTTCACAATTTTTGTCATAGTTTACTAAGACTTACTTGCAGAAGCATTTTTATAAATTTCATGACATTCTGAGGACAGAGATATACTTATTTACTAAATTTGTTTTGAGTCTGAACTTATATCTTTCAGTGGTCTGGTTAGTTGTAATATTAAATTATTTACTTATAACTGAGAAAGAAATAAGATTTCATTAAATGGTTTTAAGATTTATGTTGAATGTATAATGCACTTCTTCCTCTTTCAATGTTTTGGCCATTGTTTCTGGTCTTCTTCAAGGGACAAGTCTCTAGTAGACTCGGAAGGTGATTTGACCTACTATTATAGGACCATGTATCTTCAAAATAAATAAGTGCCTAGAGCAAATCCTGCTGTTGCTTCCGTGTTAGTAGTGTTGAGTCTGCATCTCACCTTAGTTGAAGTACTCAGCCTCCTCAAAAGCCTCTTCTATACTAATCTCCACTCCACCCACTTCACTTAAGATACCTATGTTTTCTCCAAGAGCTCAAAAAACATCATATCTGCACCCTTTGTTTGATTCTATAAAATACATTTCAGTCATTGAATGCATTTGAGGCATTGAAAATCAGTATGTACTCATTAGTCTTCTAACATGTGTGGAAAAAAATCATTAACTGAATAGAGTTTCATGGGACAGCTTATTCTTCTTACTTCTGCCGTCGTAGTTCATTGTCTTTCCTAATGTCATCCCTGTATGCTAATCTCCCACCCTATAGTTGTTCAATTGCTGTATATTAATTTTTATCCGTTTACTTTTACTAAACATTCTTTTTAAGTACCACTGCTGTATAAATCTAAGAATAGGTACTATAACCAGCAATTTTTCAACTGTAGCCAAGTTCTTCAACTTCTCATTCTGCTCTGTGTTGTCTTCCAAGAAACCTCATCTTAGCTGCTTGAATCACCTGTTTTGTATTTCTTCCACAGGGTCCACGATTCAAGCATATCACAGGTTTCATAGCCCTATTCCATTGTATGTACCCTCATTAACTTTTCTATTAAAAGCCATGTCTCAAAATTTTTCACTACCATCTCTCCAATTTCACCTCTCTTACCATTCTGTGTGTAATTGAGTTGTGATGGTATGCATGCTCCAGTGGCAATTTCCATAGTCACTTTTTAACACCTTTTTGTTATTATTATTGTTTTATATACTTTTATATATTACTGAGGCTATTATTTCCACAACATGTAACTATGTCAGCTGTTCAAATGTTGTAATATCGGTCTCCTTGGACTATATTATTTAGTAATATGTTTCTAATACACCCATCAAGATACTATATAATGCACAAATTTCAACCAAAAAAAACATCTGCCGTAACGTTACACACTAAGCGATCAGAGTACACCATTTGTTATCGTATGCGACCTCCAGCGATACTAATATTATGTGCAACAAAATGCATCAATGACCAAAAATGATGAAAATGAAACCAACTTTAGAATTAAAACAAAGTCCATTAAGCTATAAAAGGAAGCATCTATGTCCATTCTGGTCAAGGCTACATTCCAACCTATCCACAGACGCTGCTAATGTTACTGCTCGAAAATCATGATAATTAAAATGTTTAATAAATCCAAATTTCTAGCAAATTATGCTTTATCAACAAAATGGTGTTTGGTTCTTGTTGTTAAAGAACCAAACGCCATTTTGGTACAGGTTGCATTTCAACTATAAAAACTAAATTCCTTCGTTCGCTAACAGTTCAAAGTTGTTGCAGTTTTTTTTTGTGTGTAATTTGTTCCATATTTATATTTTTGATGGCTGTGATAACAACATATTCCCAAACAATATTATTCAAAGAACGTGTGCAAGATTATTATGCTTCACTATATAGTTTCTCCCAGTTACTCACGTTATGGCACTTTTTGAGTGAAGTTTGTGAGGTATGTATTAGTATATATTTTTAAGCAATACACATTAAACAATATAATCTATCGAACATGTGTAACAATTTTCAGACCAAAAGGACAATTCCTTTATGAGTCCCAGTGATTATGCTAGAGCCCAAACTTACATAGCAATTCATTATTGCCATTAAAATGTGGTAAATGTATTAATATGCTTGAGATTGAAGTATTGTTTTTCTGATGGCAAGTTTGAAGTAGTATATGGTTAGGTTGAAATGCAAACTGGACACAGATGGAAATGGAATTACATTGAATTTTATTTTATAACAATTCTATTTAGTTAAGAAAATGCTAAGAAATTAATTGTCAGAACACTTAAAGAAAAGTATGTATTTTGTTTAAATTGGCATATTAATTATCAGGTATTTTTTACTCAAATCATTATGTGGTTTGAATGGAAGAAGTTCCAAATTTATCGCGATCTATGTGGCCTAAACCACAATTAAATATTACGTGGCATAGCATAAATTGTTAAGATTTATTTGTAGCAGCCTTTGTTTACACTGGGATCATTATTTCAGCCAATGTAAGCTGTGTCAGCCATTAAAACATCGATCTTCATCACAGCTAATAAGAAAGAAATGTGTAAGAACCTGTGAAGATTTGGGATCAAGTTTATGGTGACACTGACATGAGATACAGGGAATGTATTAATTTGCATGTGATTGAAGCTTTTCTTTTCTAGTGGCTATATTAGCAGAGTTGGGGTTAGGCTGAAATCCATCCTGGACCTAGTTAACAACTGAAGCCTTTTTTACAGCACAAGGAATGATAATTAACAATGAGCTTTATTTTATAACAATTCTATTTAGTTAAGCAACTGCAGAGAAATAAATTACCATAACACTCCGTTAATCCCGTCACTTTTGACGGGCTTTGGTGCTAGTATCCATTATCATACATAAACATCATACAACATGTGGATGGTTAACTTTAACTTGTGTTAATTTTTTTTTTCTAAAAATGTGATGCTTCAGCGATTATTGAAGTTAACTTTTTAAGTAGCAGATTAACACAACTAACGAACTTTTTGATTAACTGTGTTCACCCATAATGCCTCCACAATCATTTATACTTTCCATGGTGTGCGTGTTTCCCTACAGAAACATGTCCAACATGCTTCTGTTCGTATGAAGCTCACAGATTTAGAGTATCAGCTAACCTTCAGTTGTTGCTGACCATTCCAAATTAAAGTCCTTTTCTCATAGGCTTGCTCTGTGTGTCAGATGTATCTTTCTCATTAATAATTGCTCTCCAGGTACTTCACAAAAAGAAGACCTAATTTTGTACCCCCGAGATCTTATGCAAACCTAATCCACATACTTAACCCACCACGCATACAACTAGCACCCTGTACTTCCTATTAAACTGAACACAGCCACACACTCTTCTGCCAGTTCTATCCTTGTCTTGAGTCCTTTAACTAAATACTTTTTCAAGAATGTGACTTCTATTCTTCTACCATAATGTGCAACCCTTCTGCTCAAAATATTGCCAGCTGTTACAGCATACCAACCAAAAAACTTTGACAAAAAATAAAAAATACTTTGCTCCTGCTTGTCCCAAACCACATCATGAATTTTTCTGCAGTACACCTTGTGAATCTTTTATCATGCATTCATCCACTTACTCCAATCTTATTATGAGAGAAACTGTTCCCATTATTAGACATATCATGTGCACAATGAATCCCCTCATATTTGACTCACTTGCTTGCTTTCACTGCACTGGTTCATATATAAACCTGTCCATCAAGATTAATGACTACTGGTAACCTAGAACATACGGTGATGCCAATTCCCACAACTCCAGCAACTGTTTTGCATTTAGAGCTGACAATCTTTCAGGAAACTAGAAGGTAGCTAGATTACTGATATTTCTCTGAAATCAAGCGTTCCTATCTTCAATCTTTGATAATATCCTACTGATAAACCCATCACCATTTTTATTAATATTTTTTATTTAAATTAATATTTACACCTCCTCTTAATTCAATTCAGATTATCAATTTCTATATACATAATGTTATTACTATGTACCACCATTTCTAAAGTTAACAACACTTCCAGGTAGTTACCAATTGTCTAATTTTTATCCTCGCTCACCATGCAATGTATAATTTTTATTTTAGTCCCCGTAGTAACACATCAGACATACTGGTCATAAGACATTTTTTGATATTAGTAAGCTTCAGACAGGAATATTGGAAACTGCGATCATCTTTTTTGGCATTCTTTGCTGCTTTAATCAGTAACAGCTGTGTTTAATTGCTATGCCCTTCCTTGTTTTCATATTGCCTAAATCATTTTTCTCCTCATTATTATTATTATGAAAATACTACAACATATATATCCAGAACTTCCACTAAAAGTTGCCTCACCTGTGATTAGGAGGTGTAGATATTAAATCAGTCAGTAAAAAATAAATTTTTAGAACATGTTGCTAAGTCTTTGTGGGATTACATTTCAATATCAGGTAAAAAATGAAACTGTGATATACACTGAGGAGCCAAAGAAACTGGTATAGGCATGTGTACTCAAACAGAGAGATATGTAAATACTCGGAGTACGGCACTGAGGTGGGCAACACATATATAAGACAACAGGTGTCTGGAGCAGGCGATAAATCGGTTACTGCTGCTACAATGGCAGGTTATCCCGATTTAAGTGAGTTTGAATGTGGTGTTATAGTCGGTGCATGAGAGATGGGACACAGCATCTCCGAGGTAGTGATGAAGTGGGGATTTTCCGTATGACCATTTCACCATTCACCGTGAATATCGGGAATCCGGTAAAACATCAAATCTCCGACATTGCTGTGGCTGGAAAAAGATCCTACAAGAATGGGACCAATGATGACTCCAGAGAATCATTCAATGTGACAGAAGTACAACCCTTCCACAAATTGCTGTGGATTTCAATGCTGGGCCATCAACATCAGAGTGCAAACCATTTAACGATACATCATCGATATGGGCTTTCAGAGCCGAAGGCCCACTCGTGTACCCTTGCTGAGTGCACAACACAAAGCTTTATGCCTTGCCTGGGCCTGTCAACAATGACATTGGACTGTTGATGATTGGAAACATGTTGCTTGGTCTGACAAGCCTCGTTTCCAATTGTATCGAGCAGATGGACATGTACGTGTATGGAGACAACTTCATGAATCCATGGACCCTGCATATCAGCAGGGGACTGTTCAAGATGGAGGCTCTATAATGGTGTGGGACATGTGCATTTGGAGTGACATGGGACCTCAGATATTTCTAGATACGACTCTGACAGGTGACACATAGGTACGCATCCTGGCTGATCACCTGCTTCCGTTCATGTCCATTGTGCATTCCGACAGACTGTGACAATTTCAGCAGGACAATGCATTGCCCCACACATCCAGAATTGCTACAGAATGGTTCCAAGAACACTCTTCTGAGTTTAAACACCTCTGCTGGCCACCAAACTCCCCAGACATGAACAGTATTGAGCATGTCTGGGATGCCTTGCAATGTGCCATTCAGAAGAGATTTCCACACCCTTGTACTCTTACGGATTTATGGACAGCCCTGCTGGATGCATGATGTCAATACCCTCCAGCACTACTTCAGAGATTAGTCGACTCCATGCCACGTCGTGATGCGGCACTTCTGCATGCTCGTGGGGGCTCTACACGATATTAGGCCAGTGTACTAGTTTCTTTGGCACTTCAGTGTAGAAATGTAACAGGTGTGTAACATACAATGAATGCAATGGAAAAATGATTAGGCTGAAGAATAACAGATTATGTAAACAAATATTTGAATGGACTCCAACATGAAAAGAATAGAAGGTCAATTTATGAACAAACATGACAGACTTAATCCCACCTACTTTTGCCCTCTAAAAATTCTAAATTTAAATTCTTTTTGGTAAATTATTCATCACTTTTCTTGGTAATTTATTCCAATCCCTGATCATTTACCTAAGAAAGAAAATCTTCCACAATCTTAATCCTAAAATCAAGTGCCAATTTGTGGTCATGGTCATCTTTTCCCCTCCATGCACCTCTATTAATTCATCCACCAGTATGTTTCCACATCTCCCATGACTTGCTTCTGCCTTCCAGTGAAACTCATTTCAGCTCCTTTATTATATTGGTTACCGTATGTTCTGCAGTAATTTCCAGGGACAACTCTAGCAGCTCTTCTTTGCACCACCACCAGCTCCTGTATTTGATCCCAAAAATGTGGATTCCTTACTGCACTACAATATTCAAGCAATGATCTGACCATTTTGTAACCCATTTCCCTAACTTCTCTGGTAGATCCCCTCATCACATTCTCCAACAACTGAAGGATTTTGAAACCTTTTTCTACTCCCTGTCCGGTGTGTCCTGCCCAGTTGAGTTTGTCATCAAATGTTATGCCAAGTCCTCAACAAAAATTCTATCCCCACCATATAATCATATAATCATAGTTTCTTATACATACAACTAATATGTTGACTTTTCTCATTTATCTTCATCCCATGTCAACCTACCAGCTAGATATCCTGTCCAAATCACCTTGAAGCTGTTCAGTCTTCTGTCATTTTGATCCTCTGTCATTATGTCATCTGCAAACAACCTAACTTCTGATAGTAATCCACCAACACAATCATTCATTAGAATGACAGGTAGCAATGGTCCCAATGCGCTATCTTGTGGAATTCCCACTTTCACTTCCACTCCTTTTGATATTGTATTTCCTATTTGCTTTCTACCGTTTAAGAATTCTTCTACCCAGCAAATAACTTTTTCATCTATTCCGATAATTTTTACTTTGGGTGGAAGTTATTTAATGAAAGAGCAAAGGAAATTGGTAGCTGGGATGCTATTCCTTGTCATGATCAGTGAAATTAGGTATATTTAAAAATAATTAAAATGTTAAACAATAATAATAATAATCCCATTTATCTAATATTTCATACCGAAGTTAATGCTTATGTTTTTGTTAATAGATCTGCTTAAAGATCTAGTAATGCCACCCCAGTTTTATCTAATTACTGTCTTAATGATCCACATATTCAGTCATAATTTGTGTTTGTGTAATGAGCAGGAATCCAAATTATAACATAAACTATCATATTACAATAAATTCTGGAAATTGTGGCTGGCTGTGTGAAATTGTATTAGAAGTCACACATGATATTATTCGTAATAATATTAATCTCATTTTTGTATTTTGAATACAAAGGATTATGATATAACTTTGTGTGTGTATGCTTTATGCAGCTTACTGCCATAATGTTAAGAAAGACATATTGCCTTTATTTAACAAAACAATGGTGACTAATCCAGTGGGAAAAAAAACTTTATATATAAGCTACATATGACCACCCATTGAACGAAAGAGTTCTTGTGTCTTCAAACTTGTGTTTTAATTTAATCAGTTGGAAATTATGTTTATTATATATGGTTATTTTTCATTATATTACAGTTACATTACAACTCTGGTAGTAACTGGTAGTTTCCATATTAACTTATCTGCATTTCATAATTTTCGTCAAAACAATTTATATTCCTTCCATATGGCCATATCCATAGGTTACATTTCCAACATCATTCCTAGCCTTATAGTCCATTAAAAATGATGGGTTTAATGGAGTGTTATGGCAATTCATTTCGCAGTTGCTTAGAATTGTTATAAAATAAAGCTCAATGTGATTCCCCACACCTTGCACCGTAACAAAAAGTTTCTGTTGTCATCCTGACCCAGGTTGCATTTTAACCTAACCATGAACCATGCTAAAATTGCAGCCAGAAAAACAATACTTCAATCACATGCATATTAATACATGTACTATACCACATGTTAGTGGCAATAATGCGTCATGATATAAACTTGATTAAAAATAAATCAACTTACGGCAGGCCACTTAATATTAGTTTTGATTTTAATCTAGACTGTATACATTTTGATCAGTGTGGAACTGCTTTCATTCAAAAAAGTAATTATTTATGTAAGAGGACACTCATGAAAACAATTTAAATTATTTAAAAAATTACTCATGCCTTCTGCTGCAATATCAAATGCCAATTGTAATAGCAATGTGATCAAAATTGCCACTAACATTGCTAATCTAAAATTGAAGCTTTTATCTTACATATTTATAGCCAAATATTTTAACAAATGCTTTTACATCAAATGGATATTAAATAAATATAAATTGGTTGGTATATTGACTTAAATGAAATGTGTACAATTCATTCAGTGCTCTGACGGTTAATTTATTCATGGGTCCTTAGACAATAGAACTGTTATTAAATAACACGCATAATCTATAACAACATCTCTGGTAATTGTAAGCAGAGGCGAGAAACGTTATGTCACGGTGTGACAGAACATCATGACTAATAATAGCATTTTATAGGTATAGCCAGATCGCCTAATCCTATCTGTGAATCCATTTTATTACTTTCAGGTAAATAATTAAGAAATGGAAGCATAAATCCTTTCCAGATTTGTGCTTATGTGTTGAAATTGCAAAGCATTAAGCTTTGTAACTTAAGTTAAAAAGTGTATGATTTTTTCATACAAAGATGTAACAGATACTGGAAAGACTTGTTTAGCAGAAATTTCATTTGATTTTGTATTTGTGGAGTATGAATAGATGAAATAATCAACTTAATCCTGAATGATATTTGTTACAGAATTTGCGGTCACTTGTCAAGGAGCTACCCACTGACAACAATGAAACCAAAGATTCTGGCAGGACATCCCAATTGCACATCTTGTCTTCAGAAAGTGACCCCATCATGTCTAAGGAAAAGAAGATTTCTGACATGAACATTCAACCAGATGAACAGAATTCTGTTCAGTTTCTGCAACAAAACAAGTTAGGACTTCACTATAACAAAGAATTTGCTCAAGATTTGTATGATACTACTGGTGACATACAAAGAAAAAAGAAGACTCAAAAAGTACTTGCTGATGATGAGGCATGTAAACCTTCTGGAACAAAAAAATGTCGTTCTGTAACAGTATCACATGCACGTAAAAATCCAAAAAGGTTGAATATTCCAACCATAAGAAACAAAGAAAGAAAAGAGCAATAACCAAAAGTCAACCAGTGCCCAAGGAAACAAATACACTGGAGTTACAAAAAGAAGCATTGTCATCTGTCAGTAAGTCTACACCCAAAGCAAATCAAGGAGAACATACCATATCAGAAAAAAGCAGTGTTAGTCAGACTTCAGTAAAAACTGAAATTCTGAAAAAGTCACAAAAAGGCCCTTTGCTCCACATTACTGCACAAGAAACCAATAATGATCCTGAAATTTCAACAGTAAATAACACGGCCAAAAAATACAAGAAAGCTTGGCAGTACCAGTGGCAAGCAGAGCAATCTAATCCAGAATATGCTTCCATCATAACTGAACCAAAAAAAACATTCTGGATGCAAAACATCAGAGTTATCTGTATCTACAAAGACTGTCACTGTTTCAAATGAAAAAATACCTGATGAAAATAAGGAGACCCTGCTACATCAGCATAACAAGACAAAAGATATGATTAATGCTAACAGTATGAGAAGAGCAGTTGTTATTGAACCGGTTTGTACATCTGTGATAGTTGGTCATGATCTCAATGCTAATGAACCAGAAAAAGAGTTAGAAGTTGAAGAGTCATTTCCTTCACCCTGTGATAGTAGATTTAAAAAGGACTCAGAAACTAATGAGTCAGATCTTTCATCGCAAGTGAGTAGACTTATCGTTACCGAATCTGCAAGACCATTTGAACCAATGGGCCTTGACAGTGGTGACGGAGAGGTCGATACTAAAATACAATCAGAAGTTCCTGACTGTTCGAGAAGTGCACTTCTTGCTGAATATTTGAAAATGGGTGAGATGATTGCACACGATGAGGAAATGGAACTGCACACTGAAGAAGAACAACCGGAAACATTACAGCGTAGAATTGACACATTTGTTGTTCAGGTTGAGACTCATGTTGACGGAGCAGTTCTTTATAGTCAAGCAGAACCCAGGGAGTCTGAAAATTCAAACTGTACAAGTATTGCCATTGAACCTATAACACTGTATGAGGCTGCTATCTGTTTTAGAGATGGGACTGAAACAGATCAGTCTTCTAATACTAAAGAAACAGAAACTCCAAGTGGAACTATTGCAACTGAGACTATGAGTATTTATGGAATAGTTACTACTCCTATTGAGTCCACTGAGTCTTCTAAGGAAGAAAAACGAGAAGCAAATGTGGCCATTGCAGATAGCTCCATTGTTGCCAAATCTGTCGTACAGTTGAAGGGAGCTGAAGCTACTCCCTGCAATAGTGGTAAGTTCAACAACAATGATACAACCAGTACTTTCACAACAACTGCTCAGTACAATGTTGAAAATAAAACAGTAGAACATAATAAATCTGAAAAGCGCGATGCCTCAAATCGTGTAAGTTGTATAAGAATTGCTCGATCATCAGGTTCGGTTATACTATGTGATAATATCAGTAATGGAATGATACAGAATTTCGGAAATGGGGAGAAAACTTCAAACTGTAAAAATAATTATTCTGTTACTGGACTAATGACTACAAGAAATGAAGTATCATCTGAAAGCAGGTGTTCAGAATCTGAGCAGTGTAGTGGAGGTGGAAAGAATGAACCTCAGGCTATACAGACAGAGCTAATGTTAGTGTTGGTTTGGTAGCTTTTGAAGCAGTAGACAGTGGTACAGATCTCTCTCAACATAGTAAAGATTCCTTTTCCTCCAAAGGCAAGATCACTGATGCCAAATATAACAGCATATATTTCATCAAAGCCAACAATGAATTTCCATCTGAAACTCAAGAAGAGCATATTCCAACTAAAAGTTTATATGAGAACAAAGACTCATATGTATCAGTGAATCGAAATGGTGATAAAGAATCAGATGATTTTAACACTAATGACTATGCTCAGATTCACTCTAGCAATCCAGAATGTACCAAAATCTTGAGTAGAATTGCTGATAGAGAGACGTTTATCAGTCACAAAAGGCATGAAACATTGGTGAATACTGTGTTGTGTGATTGTGAACATTGTGTGAAAGAAGATCATCAAGATATTGAACTGCAACCAGTATCAGGCTCATGTGTTGCCAGCAAACATTGCAAGACACATTCATCACAACTGAGTCATCTCCACAATGAACATGTCACTGTTAATCACCTCAAGAAATTGACACCATCTTCTGACAAATTCACCTACAGCAGAAAATCTCTGGACAGCAACAGTTTAGACGGAACTGAGCATGCAAAGGTAATTCATTTTAATCAGACTTTCTTCATAAGGATAAACAGAGAATAGTTACATAAGTTAGTTAATTTTTTGAAATACTGCTTTCAAAGCTATTCTTATAGATGCAAATTGTGTTGATTATTCTTTGCACATCTCTTCTTTGGCATTTGTTTTCTTAATTCTATATTATAAACTCTTTTTACTTTCTTACTGGTTGTTGTACTGCTCATAAATTGCTCCTTCCACATCTATTCTCAAAATTTTATAATTTACCTACATCCAATATTACAGTAATTCTTTTTTATATTTTATCCAGTTGTTCTCTCCACTAGAAGCCATTCCATTTTTATGATCTATCTCCGGCTGCACCCACCACCCATAATGTTCTCTTGTTGATGAAGGGTTTTTTTCCCGAAAATTTCTTTATCATTTGTGTTTGTGTCTTTTCTGTGTGTTTGCGCCCCACATCCATCATCTAAAGGTAAGTGGTGGCTCATTTCCCTATCCTAATTTGATTCCATTTTGCTACTTAGCATCTTTTTTCATTGTTATCATTCTATATATTATTATTATTATTATTATTATTATTATTATTATTATTATTGCAGCTATATCAATCCTTTTTTCAGGATGTAGCCTCTTTAAGCCTAATGAGCTATATATTAGAATTTAATTCTACATAGTGTTGCTGTAGTTCTTTCCAGGCCGATCGATCCTGAGCCGCCCTCTTCCAGTTCACGCCTGTAACTCGACGTATATCCTTATCCCAGCGATCCGGGGGTCTTCCTCTTGCTCTTTTCAGGTTTCTCGGTATCCAGTCCAGCACTACCGTAGTCCATCTTTCATCTCTTTGTGAGCAACATGACCGGCCCATTGCCATTTTTGGGTCATGACTCTTTTTAAGATGTCTGTTACTTTAGTTATTGAACGGATGTGCACAGCCCTTTTCCTGTCTCTTCTTGTAAACCCTAGCATTGCTCTTTCCTACTTCGCTGGGCAGTTCTCAGTTTTTGCTTCGTGTGACTATTTAGGGTCCAAGTCTGGCAGGCATATGTGAGGACCGGTAATACACATTGTTCAAATACCTGTTTTTTAAGATGTATTGGCATGTTCGATTTAAAAACTATGGAATTTCTTCCATATGCTCTCCAGCCCAGCTTTATCCGTCTGTAGATCTCAGGCTTTGAGTCACCATTCATATTGATCAGTTGGCCAAGATAGATGTACTGATCTACGAACTCAATACCAGAATCTTTCATGTCCGCCTTGTCTTTATCTTTTTCTGCCCATTTGTTTTGCATGATTTTGCTTTTTGATATATTTATTTTAAGGCCCACTTCACTGCACGCTGTCTCTAGTTCATTTATCAGTTCTTTGAGCTCTTCCAGACTGTTTGAGAGTAAAACTATATCATCAGCGAATCTTAAGTTGTTGAGATTTCTTCCATTTATTCTCAAACCTCGGTTTTGCCATTGGATTTTTGACATTGCCAACTCTAGGACTGATGTGAATAGCTTGGGGGATATAGAGTCTCCTTGTTTACCCCTCTTTCTACTGGGAACTCTTTGGTGACTTCAGCGATGTTGACAAAAGCAGTGGAAGTGGTGTACATAGATGTTGTACAGTAAGTCAATATAGCCGGGATTCACTCCTTGTTCTAAAAGGGCTTGCATGATTGCAGAGTGATGGACTGAATCAAAAGCTTTTTCAAAATCGATAAAGGCCAAACAGAGGGGCATCTGGTATTCATTTGCTCGACTTATTACTTTGTTGATGACTTGGATGTGATCTACTGTGCTGAATCCTGACCTAAAACCAGCCTGTTCAATTGGTTGCGCTGTGTGCAAGGTGGAACTGATGCGGTTATTGATGACCTTTGTAAACACTTTGTATATGACAGGAAGAAGGCTGATGGGGCGGTAGTTTTTAATATTGTAACGACTGCCCTTTTTGTATAGCAACACAATCATTGCTTTGTTCCAGCTGGATGGGATATTTCTCTCTTCAAGGCATTGTGAAAACACCTTAGCTAGGTGTCTGTAAGTTTCTTCTCCAGTCAATTGGAGTACGTCAATAGACAGGCCGTCATAACCACTAGCTGATCCTTTTTCATTTCGTTCACTGCCCTTCTAACTTCATATGGGAGGACTTCAGGAATTGGTGAGTCTGGGCTTGATGTCATTAAAGGATTTTCATCTTGCTTGCTGTATAAGGACTGATAGAAGTTCCTGATATGAACCAATACTGCCGTTTTGTCTGTAATACGCTCATTATCATCATCTAAAGCTATTATTTGTTTCTTTCCTATCATTAATCTTTGTTTTGCTTTCTTATAGCCTTTCTTGTTCTCTATAACTGATCTGACCAGGTTTTCATTATATTTCTTGATGTCAGCTGTTATTTCTTTTCTAATGGTCTTGCACAGTTCAGCATATTCAATTAGGTTTTTTTCAGGTTTTACTTTCATATTCCTCCGTTTATTCAGGAGAGTTTTTGTATTATTGCTAATTTTACTTAATTTGGTGGTTTTAACAGTTCCTGCAATTTCTATGGCTAATGTGTTAATAGTTGAAGCTAAATTTCCATTGGTGGTGGTAGCTAGTTTCTCCGATAGTGTGCGTTGAAAAATGTCTTTCTTTTCAGTGAGATTGATTATATTTACTGATGTTTTATTGGTTCCTTTTATTAGCTTTCGCCTTTCCTGTTTTATGCAGATACTAAGTTTCGCTCGGACCAGCCTGTGATCACTTCCGGTGTTGAATTGATTTAGAACAGTGATGTCTTGAACAAAATGTCGGCTATTGGACAGGATGTAGTCTATTTCATTTTTAGTTTTATGATCTGGACTTCTCCATGTCCACTTTCGACTTTGATGTTTTTTTAAAAATGTGTTCATGACGTGCATTTTTGTGTGCTCTGCAAACTGCACAAGTCGTTCCCCTCTGTCATTCCTAGTTTGTATTCCGAACTTATCGACCACAGTGTCTCCTTGTTTCCTGGTGCCTACAATAGCATTGAAGTCTCCCATGATAATCTGGAAATGGCAGTCTTTGCCTCTGTCATACAGTGTCGTGACATCTTCGTAGAAAGACTCTACTTCATCATCTGAGTGCGAGGATGTTGGAGCATATACCTGCAGTATTTGTATTTTGTAGCGATTTGATAGTTGTAACACTACTCTTGCTGCTCGATCTGAAATACCTTCTATTAGTTTAACCTTATTTTTCACACTACGGTTTATCAGGAAGCCCACTCCATTTAGCTTTCCCAAGGAGTTTCTGTAATGGTACAAGATGTGGCCTGATTTAAGTTCGATACATTCTTCCTCTGGACGTCTAACCTCACTGAGGCCCACTATACTCCATTTGATTTTTTGGAGCGCGTCTTTCAACTCTGTAAGTCGGGATTCTCCTTTAAGAGACCTGCAGTTGTAAGTGCATATAAGAATTATTTGCTTTTTTTCTATTGATGATCTGGTTTGCTCTTTAGGAACTTTGACTGCTGACATTAATGTAGCCCCCTCCCGGAGAACCGAATGGGGGGCTGTTTTACCTCCAGATTGTTTTCCAATAATGCCGCTCATCATAGTTGCTTAAAGGGGTGAAGCATAATCGCCACGCTTGCTTCAGAACGGATTGGCGATTTCTTGAACAGCCACCCACTTTGGGTCAGACGCTGGGTGTAGCCGCTCAACTTGAGACAGACGCTACGATGAATGCACTCATCCCTGAGTGCTGGGCTGCCTCTTCCGCATCCCTTGCCGTACCGAAGTACTACTTCTCCGCCAAGTGATTCGTTGAGGTCTTCTCCGTAACCCTGGTAAGGACCCCTCACAAGGTGCTGCCAGCCGGGCCAGCTGGGCCAAGGTTTTTTAAAGAGGTGTTACTCCTTTATCACTCCCCCTTAGTCCTGGCTTGTGACAGGCAGAGCCTGGCTTCCCAATTCTGGGCCCAGGTTGGCGGGGTTTCTATATATATATAGATATATATATATTTTGTAAGATTTAATTTTAGTTAATACCTTTATATTCTTCATTTTATACTTGTTCTGGGATTGGCAGTAAATACCCACTGCCAAACAAAATGGAGAAACTATCACATTAACCTGAGATGATAAAAAAAAGAATGTGTTTGCTTGCAAGTGGGCAAAGAAGACAATGATACATTACTGTAGCATATTTTCACAGCATTAATATTTCATTGATGTCATACTTCATTGACTTTTACTTTTGTCCTAATTAGTTTTTCTCATTGATGCTTTGGTTTTTGCACATGACTGGTCTGAAATATATTTCCGTCCTTTAATTAATCCCAGAGATTAGAACTACAGACATAACTTTTTCATGTGCTCAATGAATAGTATATCTCTATTAAAACTCAATATGTATATTTGTAATCACTAAGGAGATATATTTAATCATCAGTAATTTGCAAGACTATTTTAATTACTTTTTTATATACATTACTACATCTTCTTCCTACATCCTGTATAGTCATTCTCTGAGATAATGAGATTTCCCAGTTCACAAAATATTCTGTTTGTTTTTAGACAAAGACATCAATAATTTTAAAATCTTGAGCATAACTGCTTTACAGCAACGGTATAACTCATATTAGGTACAATAACAGCCAACCAGTTGCTTAAATTTTTGATTTATTAATCTTAACAGCAGTTTTGACAAACATAAGCTTGTCTTCTTCAGAAGTACCTGGACAAAAATTCAGATAAATTCTTATTATAAATTATAAAATTAATATAATCAAATATAAAACAACATTTTTCATTAGAACTACAAAAACAGTATACATACATTTAGGGGCTCATAGGCAGATCCAATGTACCACTTCTGTCATTTTAGTGTGACCTGCACTATGTCAACAATTTCAAACAGGGTTACTACTTGCATCCACTGTCTGCATAGGGTGGGAGATTTCTGCCAACTGATTAAATGCTGTGAATAGCAACCCAAGTTAACATGGTAGATGGTACCACACATTAAATTCTCATAACTGCCTGAGCAACATGTGCTTGAGTTAATGATATAAGTAGCTTAGTGTGCAAAAATGGGGGGAGGGGAGGAATGTAGGGATATGGGTGTAAGTTTGCACTATTAAACATGAACATTTAACTTGATTGCAACATAGCAATTACCAATCAAATTAAAAACAATTACTACACACAAATAACATTTAAGATATTAAAATTAGACTAAAATCTACTCTGAATACAAATAATTACAGAATATATAAGAATTCTCAGGAGAACTGGACATTATATTAATACCGCATTGTACCATCTCATTCGGTTAAAATTATTGGCTTAAAGGCTTCAAAAATTGTCTGTTGGTGAGCTGTCGTTGATCATTTAGCATGTTGTTGTTGTCTTTCATTAGGTGTTTGGAGATTTCTAGTTCTTCTAGCAAATCTAATTTGTGCCCTTTTACTTCTCTGTGTAAGATCTCCATGAGAGATTTAGAAAATACTATAATCTATACTATAGTCTACTTGATATATATATATAGGAATCAAATTAGGATAGGGAACTGAGCCACCACTGACCTTTTGATGATGGATGTGGGGCGCGAACACACAGAAAAGACACAAACACAAATAATAAAGAAATTTTCGGGAAAAAACCCTTCTTCAACAAGAGAACATTATGAGAGGTGGGTGCACCCGGAGACTGCCTCACGGAAAGACCGCCGGTCGAGAAATGGTGGAGGAAAATTCAAACATAGGATAAGTAGAGGGGCAGTGAATCAGAGCTCATACCCGAGCAAAAATTAATATCCAAACTAATTTCTGTTTGGTGGGATGATCAAAATATAATATATATTGAAAAAAATTTAAAATAATATACAAATAAAAATATATAATAATAATAATAATATTTATGAAGTAAACATCACCTCAGGTTAGTGGTGGTTCAATATAGGTAGTGGAAAGGAGAGGAATTAAAAAATAAAAAATATAATTAAAAAAAAAAAGACCTGGTATTATCTTAAGTTGAGACCAGGTGGTTGCCTTGTGCCAAGTTTGTACTGGTAGGCAAGTTCCCACCTTCTGGGTTCAGAGAAACTGCTGCTATTAGGGAGAACTCTGATAGCACGGACTGTGTAACAAGAGTTGAAATTATTCAAGTCGTGGGTTATGGCATGGGCAGCAACTGGGTGCTTTGGGTTCTGTGTGAACACCGTCTGACGGTGGCCATTCATTCTTATGGAGAGTGCATTTGTGGTCAAACCTATATATGAAGCCAGGCAGTGGTTGCATGTTAACTGGTATATTACATGCGTGGTTTCACAGGTGGCGTGTCCTATGATAGGGAAGCTTTCCCCTGTGACCGGGTTGATGAAAGTGGTGGAAGCACGGTGTATGTCACACATCTTGCAGCGTCGTCTATTACATGGGAAAGAGCCTTGGGGTTGACTGTTAGGAAGAGGAAGACTGTGTTTGTGGACTAGAAGTTCGCTGAGGTTAGGACGTCTGCTGAAACAAGTTCTAGGAGGGGCAGGGAGGATTTTAGGAAGAATGGATCTCATTTCAGGGCATGTTTGTAAGAAATCATAGCCCTGCCGGAGGACTCTGTTGATGGATTCGAGGCCTGGGTAGTACTGTGTGACCAAGACTGGATTGTGGTTGGTTTTTGCGGGTCTGGGATGATTGATTGGCTGATTCAGTTGTGATGTAGCACGTGAAAGCTGTTTGTTAACCAAAGCTGGAGGGTAGTTGCGAGATATTAATGCTTCTGAAATACTGTTTGAATAATCCATGAGAGACTGTTGGTTAGAGCATATGCGACTACCTCGAATGCCAAGACTGTAGGGGAGTGAACGTTTGGTGTGGTATGGGTGGCAACTGTCGAAATGGAGATACTGTTGAAGATTGGTTGGTTTGATGTGAACTGAAGATTTGAGATAGCCCATGGATAGGGACAAATCGACATCCAAGAATGTGGCCTGGATGTGGGAGTAGGACCAAGTGAATTTCAGCATGCTAAAGTTATTGAGATGGTTCAGGAAATTTAGCAGTTCTGAACCACCCATGTAATTTACAAGTTAACATGCAAACACTGCCTGACTTCATATATAGGTTTGACCACAAATCCGGTCTCCATATGAATGAATGGCCACGAACAGACAGTGTTCACACAGATCCCAAAGCACCCAGTTGCTGCCCATACCATAACCCATGACTGAGAAATTTCAACTCTTGTCTAACAGTCCGTGCTATCAGAGTTCTCCCTAATAGCAGCAGTTTCTCTGAACTCAGAAGGTGGGAACTTGCCTACCAGTACAAACTTGACACAAGGCAACCACCTGGTCTCAAGATAATACCCGGTCATTTTTTTTAATTATAATTTTTATTTGTTTTTTTAATATAATATTTTAATTTTTTTCAATATATATTATATTTTGATCTTCCCACCAACCAGAAATTAGTTTGGATATTAATTTTTGCTCGGGTATGAGCTCTGATTCACTGCCCCTCTACTTTTCCTATGTTTGAATTTTCCTCCACCATTTTCACGACCGGCGGTCTTTCCGTGAGGCAGTCTCCGGGTGCACCCACGTCTCATAATGTTCTCTTGTTGAAGAAGGGTTTTTTCCCGAAAATTTCTTTATTATTTGTGTTTGTGTCTTTTCTGTGTGTTCGCGCCCCACATCCATCATCTAAAGGTCAGTGGTGGCTCATTTCCCTATCCTAATTTGATTCCTTTCCGCTACTTAGCGCCTTTTTTTTCATTGTTATTATATATACATATATATATATATAAAGAAAAAAATGATTAAGATCTCTTAAAAATTCTGGGAAAGTTCAGTATTTGACTCAAAGATATCTTGCTTGCTAGATAAGTATCTAATCATTTGGCAAATATGTACAGAAATCCATCATATTGCAATAAGATTTTGAAAAGAAAGCAATTCTAATTTCACAAAACTAATTACTACAAATGTTTTGGTGAACTTGAGGCTGAAGTAAGGTTGTCTGGTAAACTTACAAACTGTTTGTGCCATTCTGTTTTTGAAGTAAACACCCTCTTTCAGCATTCCCTCATTTAGATTGTTATTCTTCCTTACTATAGTTATGTTCTTCTATCAGTTGTCTGTGATCGTACAATCTTGTACTCACTGACCCCAAATTCTTGCAATTCTCCCTGTTTCGTTTGTCAAATGTGTATACCACTGAACTACTTATGTGGAGCATGTATAATACTCCACAGTCAATCTTTCCTTGTAATAACTGCTAAAAAATACCTGTAAAATGGGCAATAATGGCTTAAAAAAAAAGAAAAGATTTCCTAAGCTGAGTCTGAGATGCATGCAGTGCTGCCCTCATTTCCCCCTTCTAATCATTTGCTGTGCCTTGCCGGCAGGTTGGTGTGCCATTGGTGGCTGTGCCATCAGAGAAGCAAAAAGAACCTTTAGTGGTTCCAAATGCAGCTGGGTTCCAATCAGCAGGGAAGAGTGTTCAGCGCATAAAGGCAACTGTTATGCCAAATGTGTCTGCCACATGTGCAGTCCGCCCTGTGCCTAGCATGCCTGGAGTTGACCCCGAAATTCTGGTGGTACCACCAGACCAACAGGTGAGACTTTAGGCAACATATACTACTCTTTATGCTGTCAGAATTTTGATTGTCAGTGGCTAAAATGCCTGATATTTTTGTCATTTTCCTTATCTGCTTTCCAAATAAAGGGTTTTCTTGTGGTTTTCACAAGCTGTCAGTGGAATCCAGTTCGGTTGAGATTCTTTTAAATATGCTATTTTTTTTTTACAATAACATCAGGATAATTTAACTTAAAACCAAACCGTTACTGACCAAGAATAATGTGGTTAATTCTTTTGGGGCTAAAAGCTTAATATTTAAAAAATAAAATAAAACATTCTTCTTCTGATTCCTAATATCTTCGGCACCAGTTCTGCATTTTGTGGTTAGGATGTGAAATGATTTCAACATTCCACATTCATCTTACTGACCAATGTTCATGTTTACTATTTTTTTTAACATTATTTAAATATTCATAATCACATGTTAAATGTAACATACCTGTAGTCCTTTATAAAATATGTAAAATTGATATGTGTGTTTGGAGATAAAAACATTAAACAAATGTGCTGCTAAAATTAATATTTCTGACATTAAACAAAATATAATTGAAAAAAACAACATATATTCATAAGATTGTAATCCAGCTAATATTTAGTGACAAAAGCAGGAAACATTCAACTGGGATCTTTGCGCACTAGATATTTCTTGACACACTTACTCATGTAATGTAGTTCTTTATGCCATTGGCTTAGGATAACTTGAGCTTCCTCTCAAATCCAATTTGGGAGAAGAGTAGTCCATGGTGCTATGTAAAGTCACAGCTTCTTCTATTTGGCTAGACTGAGTACATGTATGCTTACAATGACTCTTCAGCCAAAGTCACAATTTTTCAATGGTACTCTACTTTCATTTTTATGTCAAAATTCCAGGTTAATGGTTTGTGAAGGATGCAAACTTCTCTGATTTTCTTTCCTTCATTTCTTTAGGCATAATATCTTGGGAAAATTCTTCACATAGAACAAAAGGTTTCATAGTTCAGAAAACAGCTATGAGAATGCTGTGTAGGGAAAACCAAGAACTTCTTCCAGACAACTCTTTAAGATGCTCAATATCCATGCAATGATTCCTCAATATATAGATTCTCTTAAGTGCTGTGTCACAGAATATTTTAATTCCTTTATATTGAATTATCAAGTACACAATTTCAATACAAGAAACAGAAATAACTTGCACAAATCCAGATGCCATTATCATTAATACAATGAAAGGGTTAATTATTCTTTGATACACCTGTTTAATAAATTTCATAGTAGTACAAAATGGTTTGTAGATAGTAAAAATGCATTTAAAGAAATGAATGATTATCTTATTGGTGACTCTTTCAACTCAGAATTCATTTTAAAAAATCCTCTCTATCACACAACTTTTACAAAAAAATAAATAAAAATCAAAAAAAGTTTTAAATTTTTTACTTGTAACATGTATTAGTTTTCCACTATAACTGTTATTCATCTTGAATTAATATATATTAACCATGAAATATTCTCCTATAGATAGTTACTCAGTACAGATCTGGAGAACAAGTATACTAGACAAGAATAATTTTTAAAAAAAAAAATAAAATACCATCCCCCACTGCTGCAGCTAATTCCTTCTCTGCATTTGCATATTTGCCTTCAGTGCTATTAAACACACTAGCTAATACAACTTTACACTTTGAAGCTGTATTAACTAAAGACAATTATTGCTTTTATGCTCTCAGTCACTTAAATACCAATTATAAATTCAGAATGCTTTGAGTGGGTAGAAGGAAAAGGTTTCAAAACCCTTTATTGGTTGGAGAGCATGATGAGGGGATGTTCCAGGATGTAGCTGGAAACCAAAACCTTAATCAGACCATTGCTTTAATGTGGTGGTGTAATTTAATTCCCACATACCCAAATAGACGAGTTGGAACAGGTGCAAAGGAAGGCAGATAGTTTTATTTGTGAGAATTATCGTAAACACAATAGGTAATTGATATGACTAAAGAAGGTGAAATGGAAGTCAAGTCATTTGAAGACAGGAGGAAAGTGAAGAGTGTGCTGTGAGTGTACACAGTATATAATTATGATGAGGCTTGGATGAATTTCGGTAGAAGAAATGGAAGTGATATATGGAATTGAGGGCATGATCATAACTGGAAGCTGACACTTTATTTCCGGCATAAGAGAGAAGGGGAAATCTACTTTTGCAGCTAAAAGAGTCAGAAATTGGAATAAATTACTGAAGTAGGTGCTGGACCATTTATCAGAAACACTTAAGCAACTAAAAATTTATAAAGGGCATGTAGCAGTTGAGTGGTGATATACATTTAGAGAAATTTCCACTGAGTCATGCAGTCCATTGTAATTAGATTGAAAAATATGTTGTACTTACAAATGGCAAAAATACCTACAATCAATGGAAAAATACAACTATAATTTTGTTGAATTTTCAGCAGTAATCAATTATTTTGTATTTTTTACTAAGTGTGTGTATCTTTTCGTAGGAATTAACAACAATGGCAAATTACTTTCAAATGTAATGTCCTCAGATAATATATTGCGTCCCACAACAACTAGTATATGTTGTAACAAATTAGGTAAGCTCACCTGTGCTATGAGTTGGTATATACTGTATGAAATGATAAAACATATTGTTAAGTTTATAGTTCGATCAGCATTTATTCGCAAACCACATAAAGTTCCACACCATTTCGGTTAAATCATTTGATCTTGCCTGGATAAAGATATCAGAACTTCATTTCCAAATTCACAAGTTCTGCCCACATGTTGGATTATCCAACAACACACACACACACTGCTCCCCCACCCCCCCCCCCTCTCTCTCTGAAATGCCTCAAATAAAATAATATCTCGTCTGTGACCCTGCTTGGCAGGAACCAAGCATATAGCCACCACCCCATATCCAGGCCTTTCTTTCTGGTAACAGGCCAGCAAACAAGCCCAACAAATAAAATGATTTTATTGCCTGGAAATGCCTTTTCTGCCAAACATATGCCTTTACCAGCTTTTAGAAGCTTGGCACCTTAATTGTTACTGCATGTGTCAGTGCACATCTGCCAAAACCTTTGGTAGTACATTGCTGACCATCTCTCACTATTCTTTACCAAAGTATGGAGACTATTTCCACCTGTCTACTTGTTGCTCATTATAGACTTAACCTATTACTTTTTGTTATTATATAGATATTATCATTTATTTATTTATCATATATTGTTTTGTGTGAATGGAGATTTTCTTGTTGTGTCAATGTGATATAGTCTTCACTGGTTAACACCATTTGGCTGTGAACCTCTGTAAACTAATTCAAACATATGTTTTTGTTTTCTGAATTATTATTATTTAACACACACACACACACACACACACACACACACACACACACACACATATATATATATATATATATATATATATATATATATATATTTGTTTCTACTTTATACAAGCAGAGATTATACTTTCTCACAATCATTGCTTGTCTACTTCTTCCCCCATCAAATCCAGTGCCACCCATCCAACTTTTTCATCTCTGGCTTCAGCATGTACACATCTGACCCTCTTGACATACATTTATTCAATTAAGTTATAACCTGAAATAATTAACTAAAAAAAATTAATTCTGTGTGGTCAGAATGACATGGTGACAGGGATTCTATTGGCTCCACATTCCACCCCTGTCGTAGTGATATATTTTTCAAGGTGAAATGATAATAAAAATATTGGTCTGAGATACACTTTCAAATTGAACTTGTTTTTATTTCTCGTAAAACATCAGACTCCAAAGATACTGGTTACACATATAAACACTAGCTCCAACAATTACACTCAATACTGCTTTCAAAGACAATACTACTATACACAATTCCATTACTGAACTAAAGGCTCCTTGCATACATGTTCAACTGTTCAAACTGTTCGCATAAAGCTGTTTCAAAACTTGTCTCTGCCGATCGCTTATATACTGCTTTCAAAGACAATACTGCTATACACTCTCCCATTACTGAACTAAAGGCTCCTTGCAGACATGTTCAACTGTTCAAACTGTTTGCGTAAAGCTGTTTCAAAACTCATCTCTGCCGATCGCTTATATAAGTTCCATAGAAAGTTCCAGAATATTACAAAGGCTTCTGACAGATGTTTCTCGAATTCTAAGATTACTTAAACAATGAAAAACATATTAAAAACAATCAAAATCAATACATGATCATTTACAACCATTACAAAATGAAGATTAAAGATATTTAAACACAAAATTATCCACATAAATCAGTTTAAACTGTCACAAATCATCCTCTAAACATTGTAGCTCACCTCAATACTTGGAATTACAAATATTTAATAAATTATTCTTTTCATAATACTGTCCTCAAACATATTAAATAGTGTTTACACAATTTCTTTTCATACTAATTATAAGAGACTAAGCCTGATACCAGGGTGGAGTATAAGCTTAGTACCTTAGGGACTGTGCACAAACTATGTGGCTCGGTCCAGGGGGGGGGGGGGGTCGGTTGGAAGGCTACGCTGGGCTACGTGGGGGGAGGGAGGTTCCGAGCCAGGCCATGTAGCTTTACTTTCATAACATTTTTCACAGTTAAAATGAGGAATAGAACACAACAGCATGTGAATATTTATCTCCTTCATTTAATTATCTCCGTATACAATTTACAATAGTCTGACAGGAGAAAACAGAACAAAATGTCTTCTGGAATCAAAAGGGGGAAAAAGTTTCGTGCTACGTGGGGGTGGGGGGGGGGGGGGTAGAGGCAAAAAAGCCACGTAAGGCTATGTGGGGGGGGGGGAGGGGGGTTCACAAGAGGTCAAAATGGAGCTATGTGGTTTATGCACGCTCCCTTATCTGAAAGTTCACTTGATTAGAAAAATGTTCTCTGACTTTACGTTAATAATTTTTAAATGACCATGTAGCCTGCCTGGAATTCTCAACTGAAATGCTTGATGGTCGCCACCAAGTTTTTTAACCCACAAACTTATAAAAGGTTTCAGTCTACTATGAAATCACAAAAAGTTCACTTGAATAAAAATTTGAAGTTTATTTTCAAAGTCACATTTAAAAAAAATTTCATTCTATAGTTGAGTAGGCTATTGAACAAACATTTCCAAAAATTGCAAGGTTATGGAGAGAATAGAATACCGACCGACCCCTTTAGAAAATTTACATGTTCATCGTAGTTAGAAAGAAAATCATCATGGGTGACACACGTTCCTAGCCTGGCTCAGCCAGTTCCGGCTACAGACCAACAAACACCGAGACTACCGATGCAGATTCAACTTACATAGCATTCCCAGAGTAAAGACCAAAGACGAAATCGAAAGACAAACCCCCTCTACGAGGTACCTGCTTATATACCCAATCCGCAGGACATCAAGTATCCAACCACTTACCCAAAATAGTGTAAAATGATTGTGATTATAGTAAGTGTTCAAACTTTAACTGTATATAGTCTTGTCCTCAAGGTACATAAAAAATGCTTAGTGAGAATTCTCGAATCATTAGTTTGCTAAAAAATTAATTTAGTTTAAATGGCGTATTGATAAAGAGTTTCCAACAGTAAGAGGGATTTCCCTACCTTTATGTTGAATTTAGCCAATTTTTTTGGTAATCCTGCTGGATTGTAAATTATCACAATAAAATTAGTGCTAAAGTGTTATATGTTAATTCTTGATTCCAGTGATGTAAATTTAGTTTCGATCGGTGGTGAACTAGCAAAGTTATGAGTCTAACAAGATCGGGTTTGAAGACTATTTAGCAAACCCTTTGTCAGGATCCAGGCGTATGTGGGGTTGCATATCGCCTAGGTCACCTGAGCCAGAATGTTGTCCAAGATTTCTAAAGTTATGAAGCCGTGTAGAATTAATATTGCTAACAGTTCAAATGACCACGGTCGCCACTTGCAGGCCTAACCTTCTGCAAGAAAGGTAGTATGCTAATAAATGAAAGTCTCAAGTCGAAATCAAAAGTCATATATTCTTCCAAATTTTCACATGAATGTTATAAAACACTGTTAGCACAGGCAATCGGATTGAAATCGTCTCCAAAAATTACAAGTTGCGATTCCAGAGCAACGCGACTTTAAAACCCCCAAAAACTGAATGTAACTGACTAGTGGCTTGGTTAGTAAATGTTCACCACAAAACTACAACATGGCTGCTGTTTCTCGCGTTCCTTCATCCTTGGCTGGTTCAAGTACCAGCCCGTTCCGCCAGACCGAACGGAGCTCACCCTACGTGTTTTCACCACCGCGTTACAAATGACACTGAAGACTGCCGACCAAATTCCCGCCTCTTAGTTGCCTTATATTAACTTGAGATCACGTGGTACATTGGTCTTCAACAAATTACCAAATATGGATGTGTTAGTTTGCCTACCACTTAAGTCAGTGTTCAATTATATTCTTATTTAAATCGGCTTAGTAATTCTCTCGAAATTATGTTTAAAATATTATTCCTGATTTTAGACTGTCTCTCAATGTGAACTTCGTTTAAATTTATTGAGTTATGGGAAACCGAAAAAATCTAACAGTCAAATGTGGCTATTATTCATGTTTTTATTTATAGCTCCGAAAGTTTATGGATTATTGCGCCGGAAAAATTATCACAGTGAAGCCTGCCTTAAACTGCATCTTTTAGTGCTTATTTTATCTTCGTAGCTGCTATACCTGAGATACCATAAATTATTTAGTGATTTACACGTGTGTATTTCTGCAGCGTGAACTTACGAAACCTAATACGTCGGTGCTATGGCCTTAAATGACTTGAAATAATTATGTAGGAAGCTAAAAGAATGGATTTTTATGATAAACTAATTTTTATCCCGGAATCAAAGTAGGCTTTTTAAGTGATAAATTGCCAAAACTGAGTGTTCAATTTTTCGTGTTCATTTACTGTTTAAAATTACTTAAAGTGTTGGAAACTATCAGATTTATGTGAATTTACATCGCTTCCTGTCTGTTTTAATTTATTCTCTACTTTATATTGTGTGGCAGTGTTTACAATTGGTGTGGTAGCATTTTCTATGTGCAGTGATTATAGCCCGTTACTTTACGATTGGATTAACATAAAACAGGTTAGTGAAATGTCTTTAAATGTGTCTAGAAAATTAATTATGTGTGTTAGCTAGTATTTAAATGTCATTAGTGCTCTTGAAATGGCTTTTAAAGTGCTGGAATTTATTCCTAAAAGTTGGACAAATTGAATTGATTTACTGGCGTCTATTTACTCACTGATATTTCATATTCTACAGACTGAAACTATTTAAAACCTATTAAAATTGAAAGATTATTTTATTTACTGCTTGTTTTTCTACTTTTAAAATCCTGAAACTACTTAAAAGACCAAAATTATGTATGTGAACTGTTTAAGAACATGAGTATTAAAATCCCATATAATTACTTCTTATAGTTATTAGATGCTTTCAAATTATCAGAAATCTATTAATTTATCTACTAGGCTGTCTCAGGGATTATTATTGCTGCTTTTAGGAGCTTTAACATGGTCAAGTTTTATTACAATGAATTATCTTCATTTTCTGCTTCAGACTGTTATTTTATCATCCAGTTTATTTCTTTAAAAGTCCTACTAAACTATATTTAAATGTTAAGTTATGGTTATGGTGCCTCTAGGCCTGTGTAATATAGGTTCTTTATTGTCTTTACTGTACTGAAATCACTTCAGAAATACTAAAACTGGAATATGCCAAAATTTATGGGTTAGGTTTTTCCTTTATTGAAATTACTTATTTATCTCCGAAATAATGTGTATTACCCATGATAAAAGGTTTATTTATGCATTTTACTTGCAATTATTTAACACTTACTTCATTTAAATCGGTTCCCAATATCTCTCCAACTAATGCTAGTGTCTGTTATCGAAAGTTTATTCTTATGTGAAATAACCTATTTCCTACTGAAATATCGTTGATTTAATGCAGTTTAGGTGTTATTTACATTGTTTATGGGTTATTTATTCACTTTATTATACCAGAAATGCTGTTAACTTGATTTAAAGTGTGGTACCGGATACTACAGTTAACCCAAAACTCGGCCCGATTCTAACCCAATATTGAAAATAGACTGAGGGATACCTTACATGCCCCCTGAAGATTGAAGTCATTTTTGGAACAAAAACTGGCTGAACATCTTAAAGAAAGAAAACCCAAAAAGAATGTTAAAAATCCCAAAAATTACTAAGAAACTCCCAAAAATTTAGAAAAATTAACTAATCCTATCCCAAACCTGTGCGGTTGCTCTGGTCTCCATTCATACCAAAATTTACAAAAATACTGAAATGTTTCCTCACTCACACCTTGAAATTATTGTCAATATCAAACATTGAAAAAGTCAACATATTAAAATCATATATATGCAAATATTATCAAAAATTCCACATATGGAATAGAACTTTAGTTCAAAGTGTAACACAAAATGTATCATATCAAGTTGAATTTTCACACAAAATATTCAGAAAATAATGGCTCTTAAACCTAAATTGTTACAAAATTACAAATGAAGACATCTTAAACCTAAAATTTACAAAAGTTACATGTGTTGCCCAAAAGAAAAATTCTGTGTTTTACAAAAAATAGTGTTTCTCACAGAAAATCTTAAGGCTTTGCCTCTCTCTGTCCTTCGTTGCTTGAACGTTCTTATTCCTACTTTCTCACACACTTATTAAACATGGATTCATACCCAAGTCCTTTATACTTTTGCTCACAAATGGGGTAAATGCCCAAGTCCTTTCACGGTCGCAGATCGTAGTGCTAAAACTTTATATAAACCAAAAGGTCCCTACAACTGCCGAGAAGTATTTGTGTCCCGGGTTCCTGTCACAGCAGTGGCCCCCTAGGACCTCGGTCAGTCAGTCAGTCTGCGAACAATCCAAAACAAAACAAACATCTTGTGTGAGTAATATCTTACTCTGAAACTTAACCTAAACATACACACAGAAACTTAGAAACTAAACAAAAATAGGATAGTTATACTAGAAAATGGACAATTAGATATGCAATGCGAAAATTAATACTCATTGCCCATATCCGAAGATAGGTAGGTTATAAGAAAAAATACAAAGATTCTACATAATAGGCAGTACACAAACAAAATACAAAGTTGAAAAGAAACTATCAGTCCCTGGACTAGTTTTACAAAAATAGGACTACTGTTACTAGGAAAAATTTAGTATTACAAAGGTCGACCTTAAAAGCAAGAAGATTCCAAGAAACAATACAGAAATTGACCCTTACAAACTAAAATAAAAGAAACCTTATAGGCTAATGGAAACGCAGTTTCCTTGCAGCAGTATACTGCTGTGACAAAATCAGGGTAATAGTGGCAACAAAGTTGCGAGGAACCAGTACACTGGTTCGTAGTGACAACATCTAGGTAAAGTACTTCTACTTATAGGTGGCCCTTAGAGGGTGGGCAGCCAATGGCTGTAAGTCCTATGACTTAAGGGTAAACATATACATGAAAATACATCAGAAACATCTTCTCAATGTAGGGAAATATGTTCTACCAATAGGGACATATAAATCGCCTCATGCGATATAAATGGGTACTCCTGGTACCTTGTGTTGGCGTCTATGTTAAGGTACAATGTACTCCTGCCATGCAGTGTATGAATAATAGTCTCCTGTCATTATGTATGCAAAGGGGGTCACAAAGTTCAAAACCCTATAAAGGTGTGAGGGGTATATATATATAAAAATGATGGGTAGCATTGTAACAAAAAGTGTGGAGTGTATGTATGCCTCCTATCATAATAACCTTCAAATAATTCTCTCGGTGCAAGGAAAAATCATCTCGCCTTCTCAAAGTCTTCTCCATGGTACATCTTATAAAAACCCCAGGGTAAATATATCTACGCAAACAAGTTCTCAGGTCAATCTTCCACAATGAAAAACAAAACTAACATCCACCTTGAAATCTCATCTTAGAAAGTACATTACTTGTAAACAACTCAGTTGTGTCAGCGCAAATCTCGTTAGAGTATGTTGATGTACTGTGTGTTCTATGTTTTTCCTAATCCTAAATGTATGTGTGAACAACGACAGTGGCGCCTCTTGGGGAAATGTGGTGGGCTCGTGCTGTTCCTGTACAGTCACTCTCAATGTGTGGGGAATGGGAAAATGTGTCACGCCCATCTATGGGATGTACCAGGTATGTCATTTAACAGGAAAACCTAGATCTCTGCTAAGCCTGCGGAACCGAATCAACACAGGAACAGAGTCCTGACTATCCTACTGCACCCCCTCTATGGTCACGTACACAAAAATGAGGTCGCCCTGCGTGTTCCAAAAGCAATGTAATATATAAGTGAGGTCATCTCCTCTGTGGGCCGATGCCTAAAATGCCATAATGCATATAATAATATGGGGTAATAAAGATAATAATGGGAAATAATAATGGTAATGGGTAGGAATGCCAATAATAATATGGATCGCAGGCAAGTCCTAGCTTCATGTCCTGGTCCAGGGGTATAATAATAATAGTAACGCAGCATTCCCCCCTTATTGGTACTTCTTCTCTTCCAGCCTCCCCCCTTCCTCTTTGTAAACATAGAAACACAAGTAAAATCTCCATCCCTTATTCAACAAGCCCATCTACTCCCTCATCATCACAAACAACTTCCCCTCCTTGACAGTCATTGTCAGCATCTCTCAGCTTCATCTCCACTGTATCAAACATCACATTAAACCCAGCTTGGTAAATAACTTCCCTAGGTAGCTGGTCACAAAATAACATATGGATGTACACCAAAGAAAAAACAAAGTTGAGCAAAAGTTCAAGCTCCCATATAACCTTAATTATTCTCAGCTTCACGAAGAAGTCGGCAAAACATACATTAAACATGGCAAAAGGGAAAAAGTAAGCAAAATCTCTTGCAATATGAACTGTCTTACTACTATGAATGAGGTTACCTATTTGGGCAAAATCTGAAAAAACATCAACTAACATATACACCATAACATGTTGGAATATTTGTGTGGGACCCTGTATATCAAAGGCGAATAATTTTAGTTTAAGGACATTCCTCCAATCATCAAACAATGCATTCTCATCTGGTGGGAAAGGGTTGAGGTAGCTTTTCATCTTAGCTGCTTTCCCAAAACAAACTGTTTTCAGAATAAATCTTTTCCTCCCAACCTTCCTGTGTTGAGAGCCAATTATAGAAGTGAAGTGGGAACTTATTTCAATAACAGCTGTAGCTGCAGAACAGTGCATGACATGGTCTAAATTGTGTTTGCTGGGTGTCCTGCCCCTGGAAAATCTGGCATCCCAGCAGTGTATAGTTTCCAAAATATGAAGGAAAGCAAAATGTCAGTCTGTTGCTGACTTGAAAACTCTTGGAAGAGAATAGTGGCCACTGTCTGTTTTTGAATATGCAAAATATCTGCAGGTTGTCTGGAAACCAATGGCCAATTACTGGTGTAGAAGGTAGGGAACATCTGTTCATGGATTTGCAATTTTAGTTTGTCCACAAAAGAGGGTTTCCTTAATCTCAGTTTCTTACAAATAGCCTTAGTTGGGGTAGGTGAACGAACAGTATTAAACGCAGGATCTACCAACTGAATATCTGGAATCAGCTGGTCTGAAGGGTCAAGTACTGAGTCAGAACAAACATCAGTCAGTGAAGTTGCAGGGGGTATTATGTTTTGCTCAGCTGATGGCAGGGGTGGGGTGGGTATGACAAGCTCAAGTGACTCATCTACCAGCTGTTCAGTGGTTGGAATAAGTTGTGCCCCTGTAAGGGTAGGTAGTTTAGGAATGGCAAGGTCAGCTGTATCTTTTATCATCTGGTCAGTTACAATATGTTGCAATGAGGGCAAACCATGTATAGGTTGTTCCTCAGATGGCTGAGGTATACTAGTAGTGAGTAATGAGTCTGCTTTGGTTTTCAAAATATCTACCGTAGTTGCTTTTGGCTGAAGTGTACTTCCAGGGGTATAGGGTGTAGGATCATTACTAGTATCGAAATTCTGTTTGATCTCCTGGTTCCAACGATCTAGTATAGCACTTTGTTTAGAAAAATGGTAATCACAAATCTGCTTGATTGCTTGTCTAAATTTTTTCTGCTCTAGACTATGCTGATCTAGCTTAGTAGTTAATAAGTTGACAAGTGACTGCATGTCAGTGGGAGGCATGGTGGGGGTGTGTTGTTCAGTTTGAACTTGAGGAGTTATTGCAACTGTGTGTGCCTTAGGGTGAGGTATAGGTAATACTTCATTGGAAGCCATAATGAATTTAATGAATGAAAGCAGCAAAAAAACTTTTCGAAAAATGTTGTACAAAATCCTAACTCAAATATTATTATTACCCTACTATGTTTCACAACTGGCAAAAATATACGAAGCAATACCCAGGAAAACACAAAAAGGACAAACCCAAAGCAAAAATGTCTACCTCACAGCTAGAACAGCTGTTCACAAAATACACAAAAATCACAAATTCCCCAAAAAGCACACACAAAATAAAATAAATTACTGTAAACATAAGCACACGCAAACCTGAAAAAGAAATTACAAAGTGAAAAGAAAAAAAAATTTCGAAGTCCAAATGTAAACAACAGCAAAGCTAACACACTGGGTAAAAGTCAGCTGGTATTTGGTAGAGAATCTTTGACTTGGCAAAGTTACATATCGGTGGCATGAACTTCGTTGGTCAGCTGACAGCTGATTTTGTAAATATAAACACACCGAAAAATGTACAAATATCTCGACGAACAAAAAAAAAAACAATGCCGCGACGGTAGTGTGCAGTAGCCAGTATCTATGGCACACATTCAGAAATAAGCTGCTGTATCTCCGTTGTCTTAACAGCTGATTGTGATGAGTCTCGAAGAAAAGTTGTATCAAAAAAAAAAAAAATTTTTACTTAACTTGTGCTGCAATGGTGTGTGTAGAGCAGCGGTATGCTGGTAATCCACCATGTAGTCGGCGCAGGAACAGCAGGGGTTGTCCGATATGTTGTGGCAGCATCCCTGGTCGGTATGGAGACGAGTCACCCCGTCAGTCGTAGTAGCGGACAGCGACACGTCTGCACCCACGAAGAAATCTGCGACGAATGTTGAACTGCCCTTCCCGGCAGTAAGTGTTTCGGCGTCGGTGATGCATCTTGATGTGGCGGCGGTGATGGTGGTCGGCGGTCAAGAACGTCGACAAAACATAATCCAAAGTGGCACTAGATGGAAAATTTCACTGTTCGGTTTACTCTGGAATCACTGTTCTCCTCGAACACGCGTCACTACGATCCCCATGTCAGGGACATGCATTCGCCGTATGCATACTACTAAAGTTCAGTCATGTTGGTGGGAGAAGAGAAAAAAAAATATTCGAAGTCCATCGGCGAAAACATGCTGACTGAGAAAATTGGCGATAGTCGCCGCTTGCAGGCTTTCTCACGGTTTGTGAGAAAGGTATTATGTGTCATGAAATAAAGAGGTCCAATGTCGGAATCACCATCATATTTGGAACAAGGCAATCCGGATTGGAAACAATTCCAAAGAATTGCAAGTTGCGATTCCAGAGCAACGCGACTTTAAAACCCCCAAAAACTGAATGTAACTGACTAGTGGCTTGGTTAGTAAATGTTCACCACAAAACTACAACATGGCTGCTGTTTCTCGCGTTCCTTCATCCTTGGCTGGTTCAAGTACCAGCCCGTTCCGCCAGACCGAACGGAGCTCACCCTACGTGTTTTCACCACCGCGTTACAAATGACACTGAAGACTGCCGACCAAATTCCCGCCTCTTAGTTGCCTTATATTAACTTGAGATCACGTGGTACATTGGTCTTCAACAAATTACCAAATATGGATGTGTTAGTTTGCCTACCACTTAAGTCAGTGTTCAATTATATTCTTATTTAAAATCGGCTTTAGTAATTCTCTCGAAATTATGTTTAAAATATTATTCCTGATTTTAGACTGTCTCTCAATGTGAACTTCGTTTAAATTTATTGAGTTATGGGAAACCGAAAAAATCTAACAGTCAAATGTGGCTATTATTCATGTTTTTATTTATAGCTCCGAAAGTTTATGGATTATTGCGCCGGAAAAATTATCACAGTGAAGCCTGCCTTAAACTGCATCTTTTAGTGCTTATTTTATCTTCGTAGCTGCTATACCTGAGATACCATAAATTATTTAGTGATTTACACGTGTGTATTTCTGCAGCGTGAACTTACGAAACCTAATACGTCGGTGCTATGGCCTTAAATGACTTGAAATAATTATGTAGGAAGCTAAAAGAATGGATTTTTATGATAAACTAATTTTTATCCCGGAATCAAAGTAGGCTTTTAAGTGATAAATTGCCAAAACTGAGTGTTCAATTTTTACGTGTTCATTTACTGTTTAAAATTACTTAAAGTGTTGGAAACTATCAGATTTATGTGAATTTACATCGCTTCCTGTCTGTTTTAATTTATTCTCTACTTTATATTGTGTGGCAGTGTTTATAATTGGTGTGGTAGCATTTTCTATGTGCAGTGATTATAGCCCGTTACTTTACGATTGGATTAACATAAAACAGGTTAGTGAAATGTCTTTAAATGTGTCTAGAAAATTAATTATGTGTGTTAGCTAGTATTTAAATGTCATTAGTGCTCTTGAAATGGCTTTAAAGTGCTGGAATTTATTCCTAAAAGTTGGACAAATTGATTGATTTACTGGCGTCTATTTACTCACTGATATTTCATATTCTACAGACTGAAACTATTTAAAACCTATTAAAATTGAAAGATTATTTTATTTACTGCTTGTTTTTCTACTTTTAAAATCCTGAAACTACTTAAAAGACCAAAATTATGTATGTGAACTGTTTAAGCAACATGAGTATTAAAAATCCCATATAATTACTTCTTATAGTTATTAGATGCTTTCAAATTATCAGAAATCTATTAATTTATCTACTAGGCTGTCTCAGGGATTATTATTGCTGCTTTTAGGAGCTTTAACATGGTCAAGTTTTATTACAATGAATTATCTTCATTTCTGCTTCAGACTGTTATTTTATCATCCAGTTTATTTCTTTAAAAGTCCTACTAAACTATATTTAAATGTTAAGTTATGGTTATGGTGCCTCTAGGCCTGTGTAATATAGGTTCTTTATTGTCTTTACTGTACTGAAATCACTTCAGAAATACTAAAACTGGAATATGCCAAAATTTATGGGTTAGGTTTTTCCTTTATTGAAATTACTTATTTATCTCCGAAATAATGTGTATTACCCATGATAAAAGGTTTATTTATGCATTTTACTTGCAATTATTTAACACTTACTTCATTTAAATCGGTTCCCAATATCTCTCCAACTAATGCTAGTGTCTGTTATCGAAAGTTTATTCTTATGTGAAATAACCTATTTCCTACTGAAATATCGTTGATTTAATGCAGTTTAGGTGTTATTTATTCACTTTATTATACCAGAAATGCTGTTAACTTGATTTAAAGTGTGGTACCGGATACTACAGTTAACCCAAAACTCGGCCCGATTCTAACCCAATATTGAAAATAGACTGAGGGATACCTTACACCTTGGTTTCTGGTTCATAATTATTAAAGTGTTGTTTATATCGAAAAGTGGAGTTATCTGAATTTTCTTTGAATTTAATTACGTGTTTTAACAGTTGTTTTATTTACGTAAGTGGCTTGGTTTAATCGAAATTTAATTTTAAAATTGCCACATTGTGATTAGTGACAAAATAACTTTCAAATTGATCTAGAATCTGTTCTACTGCATGAAATGTTCTGAAATTTTAATATGTTATTCTAAATTTTACAGTCTTTCAGGAAATATACTTTTTAGTTCAGGAGATGACCATGACTGCAAGATGGCACTCGATTTCAGGCACAAGGGTGTGGGAAGATTTTCTTTTTTAGGTAAGGGTGTCAGGGATTGGAATGAGTTACCAAGGGGAATGATGAATATCTTACCGAAAACGTTAAAAGAATTTAAAGTTAAAATTTGTAGAGGGCAAATGTAGGTGGGTGCAGGATAGGGGGAAGTTGGGTGTGTAGGGAAATTGCCACCATAGCCTGTTCTACATTACAATTAAATAAATTTAATAAAAATTTTTTTAAATATTATCGAAAACATATGGTAAAAAAATATTGGAAGTGAAAGTGTGTTTATCGAAGTGTCCAAAAATTTATTTATGTTATTTACATGGTCTGAAACTATGGAACTTCAGTGAATTTAACTTCTTTCGAATTATTATTTATTTCAAATTACTTTACTTCATTTAAAAGTATCCAGAAATAGTGAAATGCTCACGTAGCAAAAATTTATTTTTTGCAAATTGGATAATAAGGGATTACCCTATTCCAGGTTAGTTTAAAGTTTCTTTACTATTAAACAATGTTTATTTAGTGCTTAAATTAAGTGTTGAGTGTTTTTACTGCTTTTAAAATGGTTTATTTAATGAATTAGCTTGTTGTATCAGCTTCTACCTGAAACGTTTCTCCCATAACCTACACGTGTAATGAAAATTATGTTTAAAGGAAAGCTTACTCCCTCCCTTATGCTTTAAGCTAAGCAAACTAGAATTTATCCAAATTCTAAGGTGCTTACACAATTCACAATCAATGGCATGGAAAACATACAAAATCATGTTCACTCAAACCCTAGCTTGCTACAAATAATTCATAAAATTCAATTTCACTTAAAATCTGGGTTTGAGGGTGGTTACAGTAGCTGCCTTAACCTAACCCGGCAAACCTACTGGGTACAGGGGACCTACAGTTTAATGTGGAATCCAAAGCACGGAAGTGTTCTGGCATACTTCACCTTACACAGCGAGCTGTACCAGAGGTGAAGGCTGGGTTAAAGGCTTATGAAAATTGCCGCCGAGACAGGCATTCAAACCAGGAACTTTCGCTCCTCAAGTCAGACACCCTAACCACTGAGCCACCAGAATGTCAATATTTAACTGAAGAAAAAATATGCCATTTCACTTCAATAATTAACTGAAGGGCAATGCCATATTTTTTCTTTTCATTTTGGATTAATCCAAAATCCTAGCTAGTGATTTTACTGTCATATATTTTCCTATCATTTTGGTTTCATTCAATGTTTCAGCCAGTGCATATGTTTAATTTAATATTTAATTAAATTCCAATGGAGCACACACTCCACTGGCAATTTCCCTAAATGCCCATCTTCCCCCTTTTCTGTACCCACCTACATTTGCCCTTTACATATTTTAACTTTAAATTCTTTCAACTTTTTGGCAAATTATTCATAATTTCTTTTGGTAACTGACACCATTACCTAAAAAGAGAGAATCTTCCTACCCCCTTATGCCTGAAATCCAGTGCCAGCTTGTGGTCATGGTCATCTTTTCCCTTCCATGTGTTACTTTCAATTCTTACACCAATATCTTTCCATGCCTCATCGCCAATATAAGCCCTGTACACTCCCATGATGCCCTTCACCCTCCTTCTGTCCTGTATTTGATACTCGAAATGTGGGTCCCACACTACACTACCATATTCAAGCAATGGTCTGACCAAAGTTTTGTAACCCAATTCCTTTACTTCTCTCGTACATCCCCTCATTAATTAGTATTTACTATTTTCTGATACTTCTTTTCCTTCATCTTACATTCAAATTTTTATTATTGCTTCAGTTTTTCCATTTTTGTCTCTTTCCCACCATTTTGTCTTCTTGGTATCGATCTTATGGAAAGAAATTTGATGCAGATCATTGGTGTACATTCTGCTAATCTTATCTAACAAACTTTTTTCTTTATGTGGGCTTAACTTCTGGCTTGATAGACAATTAGTTTATGATTTCCTTTTGTTATGTATGGTACACCAAGCTCAGGATGGAATAATGTGAAATCTGCTTGCTTCTGAAGAAGTTTGGGTAGATATTAAAAGAAGAATTAAGCATGTAACTTTAATTTTAGGTTCAGTTGTTGCTTATTAAATTTTCATCCATCGGTAGGTAAAACTGGGATACGAATAAATTCCCAGGACATTAATATGTTGGAATGTTTAAGACTATGAAGTTACTGTGCTAAACAGATATAATTTTAGCATCATCATGAAACCTGTAGTGTTTTGGTGTTTAAATAACAACATGATGACATGATGACATTTTATTCACCATGGGGTAACCATTTAATTGAAATACTTACAGACTGTGAGACAGCAGGTTGAGTTAATTGTAGACACTGCAAATAGTAGAATGTTCAGCTTCTACTATTTTGAAACTAGGCTTCAGAATTTCTTATCAGCTGCTCCATAATTTCTATCAAGTTTAGCCAAAATGCTATAAAACTTACTTTTTAGTCAGGCTTAATAATATAGACTGTTAGTGCACACTTCTCTGAACTTACTTTGTAAATCATCATGTTCTCAAATATAATTTTATTTACAGTATATTCTGAAATTTTTGCAGATAAAAATGGATTTCCATCAGCCATGGACCAAGTATTCCATACCTGAACAAGAGGTCCAAAAAATAAGAACAGTGTCTTATAGCAGTCCCATGGATAGGCAGTCATCTCCAGCGAGACAAGAAATACAAGATGCTGGAACAGCACAGACACTGGAAAACTTTAGAGTGCCAGTGCCAGTACGTTTTGAAGTCAAGAAACCAGCATATGTTTCTGAAGCCCTTCAGCAATACCCCACTCCCTATTCAGCTCCAACAGCTTACCCAATGGACAACAATCATACAGTTCAGATGAACCCTATGTCCCAGTATGACTATTTTTACCAACCAACAGTGCAGACTCCTGTGTACCATGCAGAGGATGCTACATGGCTGGAACCCTCAAGGTGGATGACTGTTTCTGATACACCCAGAAGTAACTACGAGATCTGTGACTACCCTGCAAGGATGGTAATGGTGCCTCCGAGCTGCAACACTAATGCACAAAACTACGAATCGCAGGTATGTAGGGACCAACATTCTAATACTGACCTGAAACCTGATATACAAGTAAAACTTAAACAATTCTTACAGGCAGCCGGAGGGGTATGGCCGCCAGAACAGTGGCAGCCACAGTACCCACGCAGAAGTTCCCCACCACATGGCACCTGGTGTAATGAGAGAGTTCCGCCAACCGAGAAGACAGTTGTTGAGGGCAGCATCAATGAAAAACTGCCACCAGTGGACAATGCAGCCGGAAAGATGCTGATAGCACCAACTGAAAAGGTACCAATAGTGGATAGTGCTGCCAAAAATATATCAGCAGTAGTCACTGCTGAAAAGGAGCTAACGATCAATAATTCCACTGATAAAGCTTTAACATTAGCCAGTACTACAAGAGTACTAACAATGGATACCACCCCCCAAAACTTACCTGCTGTGGAAACTGCTACTGAAAATCTACCATTAGCAGATACCATTGCTGGAAAGGTATCAAAAGCAGACAGAACCACCAAAATGGAGCCAACAGTTGACAACACCACCGAGAAGGTGAATATAGTCTTCCCTAAAGAACAGACAGTTCAACATAATGTAACCACAGAGCAGAACGAAACTGCAGCTGTAGGCAATGATGGCTCTGGTGCAACTTTATCCCTGGCAACTCCGAAAGTGAGTGATGAGATCGTGACAACTGATAAAGGGCTATCGGAAATAATTACTTCATCAGAGAAGCCAGTCTTCACTCTGCCATCTGCTGTCAGAAAAAAGAGGCGGAGGGATAGTAAAGGTAGTAGTAAAGAATGGAAACATCGCAGAAAGAAACACCGACATGACAACACTGAACAGACATTAGCTTTGGCAGAGAAGGGTAAAGTGACAGACACTAACAGTAATATTAATTGCAAAGGTGAAAGTGACAGTGACAGAAACAGTGACAGTGAGAACAACTGCAACCATGATAGTGGGCTTCCGGACAGTAACTGGAGGTGTATTCCCGGCGGTACCAAGCCTAATAAATCACCTAAACCTAAGGTAGGAGAAGCTTCATAGCTATTATTTTTCAGCCAATATTTCTTATTATAGTAATATTTTATACACATAATTTTTAAGACCAAAACACAGTCTCAGTTTAGTCTTAGTAAATTTTTTACTGATTCAATTTACCCAAATTTTTTATTAAGGAACTTTAGCTGATAAAAAAACTTCACAAGGAATAGTAAATCTAGGCTCCATTTTCACTTAATAATCTATGTTTATAGATTACAGTCGACAAGTGTATTGGTCATATTGAAATCTAGCCTCCGTGGCTGTAACAGGTTCACTGTAAGGCAAGTGATAGTATGACTTGCCTCCAGATAGAAATTTTTGAGTTTAAATGTGGTACTAACCTTTTTTTTGTTGAATACTTTCTTTTAGTAGTTATTTTGTCTGTGAGCGTTTTGGCCACTGATGCATTTGTTTTAGTCATAATGATAACGTTCTTGAATAGGAGCTAAGGGACCATTTCAAATTATTTCAGTCAGTGAAGGAGCTACAATTTTTTCAAGCAATGGTAAAAAATTGAGATTACTGCCACTCTCTTCCATCATTTGTGATTAATTATTTCAAATCACAAAATCTCAGACAGGTTGAACTGCCTGCCATCATCCTGCTAACCAAATGCTCTATTAACAACTGCCTATGATCAAAGTTATTTCCTGCATCTTTAACATACTAATTACTACTAATTACTACATCTTAAGAGGCCTTTGTGATAACAGATTGAAATTTTTTCTGTAAATACCATTGTTGTAAGGAATATGTCTCTCTGATGCACTAACCTCAGTTAGTATTGGTGAATTACTTACACATTTGTTAATTTATTCAGAGTGTCATGATGTTTTATATAATATGGATAGCATTGATATCTGAGTGAAAAAGAAATTGTAGCCTAAGAGAGTAAATTAATTTTTTTAGCTACCTTATGCTTTTCTAATTATAATTTTCTGAATGCATGAATGATAAGTAGCTTATAGTGTGTTAGTGTCGATCAGAAATTTCCCAAATAATGTTTTATATGTTCAAGACTCATTAGTAACACAGACATAATTAATAAAAACTCATAGTCATTAAACTTTTTGTTTCATGGACCTCTCCTTCAGTGATAAGTTTGTTAAGTTTGACAGTGAAGGAGGTATAGGATCTTTAGATCTCTGCCAAACATTGAATCAGATCCAGTCAGCAGAAATATTATTTCTCTATATGTGACTAATCATTAAAGTTCTAATTCCAAATATTTTACACAATTTCATGGTAAAATGTTAATAATGGATGTAATTTATTGTTTTTTTAAAAAAAGCTCATAAACCTTTGAGCATAATTTGTCTGGTGTTTTGCAGTTCACTATTTTGGACTAATCTTACTAAAACAATAATTCTAAAAAACACAATTTTAAACAATGTGTTGTTTAATATCTTATAAACATTAATATTTCATGAAACAGCACACCACTTCCCATAATATTCTGATAACACAATTTTGAACTTACATTAGTCCATTATTTTTTGTATTTTTTTTTTTCTAAAATTTTAATTCTGAGAAATAAGATCCAGTGGTGCTAGATCTGTAGGGAATTCAAAAATACAATCTGTCCCAAGGAAATGTGACTGATGTAAAATCAAATCAAATGATACACAATTTTTTACTAAAAATAGTCTCCTTGTGAGTAAAAACACTATTGGAAGCATTGGGAAAAAATATTTGAAACGATTCTGATACTCAGTTTTTGAAACTGCCTGCAGCATCATGATTGTAGCCTTCTGGATATCTGAAATCAAGTTGAAACGATTTCCTTACATAGTCAGTTTCAATATTTCAAATAGCCAGAAGTTGCACACAGCCAAATTAGTTGAATAAGGTCGGTGTTCAAGTCCCATGATACTTTTTTGAGCCTAGAAATTGTGTGCCAGTGTATTGTTGTGCAACAAATGCCAAAATCTTTAAGCATTTTGGCCATTAGAGGAAACATCTCCTGTGCAGTTTATAAAATCTTTCTTTCTCTACGAGTTTCTTGTTACTATGATATAGTACCAATGACCCTAGCTAACCAATGATTTGTAGTTTTTTAGTTATCCAGCTCTGATTTTGCTCATATTAGGTTCTGGATTTCTTGTTTTAATTACTCATTTAATTCTTCATGAACTATTCTGTTATATGACAAATTTAACTGTAGTTTAAAATTTATAGCTAGCTATAAGATTTGACAATAGTTTCTTATATTTCATTTACCAGATTAGTGCCAGATAATACTTTCATCTACAACTCACATCAATATATGGTTTTGGTTAAATATCATACTTACAAGCTTACATCTTCCGTTTTCGCCCAAAAGATTGTGAGGGACAGTAATTATCAATGTAAGGCTTTATTCATCAAAAAGTCAGTCAAAATGGGTTTGCAAGAATATAATCATTATGTTTAACATGTTTTGGAACTATTTGGAATCAGAATAAATCATTTTTAGGTTTTGTATTTCATGACTCAAGGATGTTTGTGGTAGGGCAGATTAAAATATTTTGAATATATTTTTTTTAGTGATTTATATATTCTATATGTTTTAAGAAATGATGGAGAGGTGTTCCTGTAGTTGACGTAGTTTAAAGAAATATTTTAAATAAGATTAATAGTTTAGGAAATCTCTAGCTTTTGAGAAGCATTGTCGGGTGCCGCTGGTACACTGTAAAAGATGTTACTTTTTGAAATATATCCTTTTCGGGTGTTAAGGTCAGTACCTATACCGGGAAAGTCTCCACTCACAAACCTTGCTTCTTGATTGTTGTCATCTGTATCATGGCACAGTTTGGAGAGGTTGCAACCCTGCACTACTTTTACGCTCAAAATTGTGAAAAAAATGTTTTAAAGCTAGTAAACGTTATTCAGAGATTTAGTTTGGGATAGTATTGAGGTATTTTGTACTGAGTTTTTTTCGGTAAGTTTTGATGATGTATTCGTTGATTCTGGTGGAAGTTATTGTTGGGTGTGGTGTTGATTAAGCTGATGTATGGTGAGAACTTGCAAACTTCAGTAAAGAAACTCTGGTGTTATTATGTGTATAGTCAGATTGATTAAAGTGTTGGTGGTGGTATGGAATATGTTATGTGGCTTTTTAATAAATTCAGACTGAACTTTCAAAAATCAAATGCTTTATCATTCCATAACGTAGACCTCTTAATTGTTCTGCAACAAGGTTGTTTGGTTTAAGAGGAGAAGGTTGTGTGTACCATTAAATTTTCATTCAATCTTCAGTAACAGTTCTCATTATTTATAAATTCAAATGATATCAGTGCCTACTCTATTGTCTCAGACAGTTGTGGCACCATAATGGTTTCCAGTGACTTTTAGCCAGTTCCATTCCTGGTGGTGAATGAAATTCTCATCATAAGGATTTGACCGGCAGAGTCAATACTAAATAATATGGGAATACATCATGTTTTATACAACTGATGATATTTTTTGGCTACAGGTTTATCAGTTTGATTTTTATCTTGTGATGAGTAAGTGGATAAAAATTGCAGTAAATTAACGTTATCTTTCAGTCATAACTACTTCACTGAATGATATATTTTTAGTTTTATTCTGCACACACCTCGACATAAGATCAGCCTTGGAGCCAACAGACTACCACCTTTATAATTTTCTTTCAGAATATTACCCGAGATCTTGTAAAATAATTGAGATGCCTTCACTGATAATAATGTGTCAGAAATTCCAGCTTCTCCCTGAATTGGTCATGTAAAAATAGTTTTGACAGGAAGATTACCTTTATAATATACACAGCTTTCATATATGCGATTATCACCAACATGATAGAAAGGTGAGTGCAGCATAACCTGCCTCTGTACATCGTGGCCACAAGTCTTCTAAGAATGAATCTAAACAACGAAGCAAATAAATGTGACAAATATTTCTGCAGTCAAGTAATATTTAAAGAAGAAAAAAAACTAAATGGTGACTTAATTTAATCTCATAGAAACTGTAACTGTCAACTTAATCCATTCTATACCTTTACTTACCACATTGTACTTTTCTTTATCCAACCATTTCTTCTTTGATCGTCCCACTTGTCACGCCAGCCATTATTCTTCGTGGTAACAAACATTTGAAAATGATCTGAATATCTTGCCCCTGTTCTGAATTTTAACATGGGTTTCTGTATTTTTATATCCTTTCAGTTTTTTGAATCTCCGATTCCGTCCTGTTTTATTTTTTGGATCATTGTCTTCAGGAACGTCAAAACCACATTTCTAAATTCATTATCATTTATTGTTACATTTTGTGAGACTTCATTTCATCTAAGAACACGAAAAAAAAATTAAATCCCCAAAGTAAATGAACTATTCCCATAAAAATGAACTATCGCATGTCGGTTCGGTTCTTTCTCTCCACCATTCATGCTCAAAAGCAAAAATATTTTAACAATCTCAAAATCTTTCACTTTCTTCACTCAAAATTATTACAAAAAGTTCTCAAAAACTCATTCGTTCTCTGAGAATCAATATTAATGAAAAATTATTAAAGTCATACAATTATGACCAAAAAGCAAAATGTGAAATATCAAATGATCACAAAATTATTAACAAGTGTGGTATAAACAATCACAAAATTGTCAAAATATCAGACAAATTATCAAAATAAAACAAAGTGTTATAAATACAAATTACAAAAAGTACATTGAAAAATATTAACATATAGAACATCAAATTTGTTTTCAGAAAAACAAACAGTAATGTGTATGATTTCAAAAACATAGACATAAAAATTGTTGTGTTTTATAAACAATTGTATTATGAAATTCCATGTATGGAAAGTCTTTCGTTTTATAAACGTCTTTGTTCAAATATTATTTTAGTTTTGTTATGGCCTTAAACTACCACTTTCCCTTTCTTAACACTGATCACACAACTCCCTAATAATGGGTGAAAACCCAAGTCCTGTCACGGTTGCCATGTAAGACCCAGGCTGATACCGGGGCTGTAGTATAGCCTTAGTGCCTCATCTAACAGTTTATGTTGACTCAAAGTTCTGCAGAAAATTCATGAAATAATTTTGATTTGACCATGTAGCCGGATAAACTCAATGTAAATGCTTGAGGTCACCACAATATTTATTAAACCACAAATAGTGAAAAGGTTTACTGTCTACTAAAAATCACAAGTCCACTTTACTCGAAAATTTTAAAGTTTATTCAAAGAAATCCAAAGTTCAAAATTAGCATTATACAGTTGAGCAGGCAAATCGAACACACTTTTCCAAAAGGTTGCAGGTTGTGGAGAGAAATTTAAACCGACCGACCCCTTTATGAAAATTTATAAGTTCATGTTAAAAGTTAACCTCGCGTGCCATACACCAAAGTCCCAAGATGTCTGACTCAGTGGCGCGAACATCTAACCATTCCCTCCGCGCTTCTACACTAAACTCACGCACACTATTCAAACATAGCTCTCCAAGTAGACAGATCAATACAGAACAAATGAAAGACAGACCTGAACAGACCAAGCATGATGGCGGCGGGGTCTTTTTGTAGGAACCACTAGAATTAGTGACGTAAGCAACTGTATCACATCTTTTTGCTTCTGCTAGATCAAAAGTGTGTGTAATTTATTTGACGATCCAGGTTATTAAAAATGTTTAAACTTCGACAGTATCTGGACTTATCTACTAGAAGTCCAGCGGCAGTCTCGTGAGAAATTTAGAGTGATTAATTAATTTTTTAGCTATTCAAACTCCGTGTAGTGGCACATTCTAATGTGATCGGGGAAAATCCCTAAGTGTTCTGGAATTTTACACGCATCAACAACAATCCGCGACAATCTATTTTTCAAAAACTTGATTACTAGACAAATGCTAAAACTTTTTATGGAAACCAATATATGTACAAAATTGTGTCAATTAGGGATATCTACTGATGTAATTTTTAAATTAATATCTTTTTTAATAAAAAGCTTTTATTTTCTCTTAATTAAAATCGCTAATTAATCTTAACCAAATTACTTAATTTTATTACCAAAATATCGGGGACAGTGCTGACTATAGCAGGTGATAAAAGTTCAGCTGTCGCTTTACTCCATTTAAAGATATTTTACATCTTAGAATTTCTACTTTTATGATCGCGTGTTTTTAAACCTGAACAAAGCGGAATATATCCTAAAATAAACATTTTTCGATATGATAAATACACTTTAAAATGATTTTTATAATGAATTGTTACTGTGAGCAAGATTACAGGGAAATTACTTAAAGTTAATAACTATTCTTCTCAAAATTTCGAAGTCCCGCCTAAGCAAAACTAGAATTTACCAAAATTCTAAGGTTCTTACAGTTTCTGTATTTTTATATCCTTTCTGTTTTTTGAATTTCCGATTCTGCCCTGTTTTATTTTTTGGTTCATTGTCTTCAGGAACGTCAACACCACATTTCTAAATTCATTATCATTTATTGTTACATTTTGTGAGACTTCATTTCATCTAAGAACACAGGTAAAAGATAATTTCGTATATTTTTAGCATTGTATTGTCAAATAAGAGATCCCTTACAAGATGGTAAAACTGTGTTCTATATTTTATTTTTCCTCAATTTTTAGAGGTGAATTTAAGATAATCCACTTCCTCTTTCTTAGTGTACTAATTTTAAACCTAGAGCATCACAACCATCTAAAACCAGATGAATGTCTTCCTCTATAGTCATCATTATTCTTTTCATAATATCATAAATTATTAAAAAACATTGTGGTTGTAATTCACTGCCTTTCTGTACTCCTGTTGTTTTAATACATCATTTCTGGTATTGTTGCACTATAAGGTCTCAGCTAAATATTTTTATTTCCTGGTTTTTAAGCTATAGATTGTGTCAGGGCGTAGCCGAGTACTGGGGTTGAGGTATCGGCTAGGTCACCTGAGCCAGAATGTTGTCCAAGATTTTCTAAAGTTCTGAAACCGTGTAGAATTAATATTGCTAACAGTTCAAATGACCACAGTCGCCACTTGCAGGCTTCACCTTCTGCAAGAAAGGTAGTATGCTACGAAATAAAACCTCAAGTCGAAATCGAAAGTCATATATTCTTCCAAATTTTCACATGAATGTTATAAAACACTGTTAGCACAGGCAATCGGATTGAAATCGTCTCCAAAAATTACAAGTTGCGATTCCAGAGCAACGCGATCTTTAAAACCCCCAAAAACTGAATGTAACTGACTGGTAGCTTGGTTAGTAACTGTTCACCACAAAACTACAACATGGCTGCTGTTTCTCGCGTTCCTTCATCCTTGGTTGGTTCATGGACCATTCCGTTCCGCCAGACCGAGCGGAGCTCACCCGACGTGTGTTAACCACCGCGGTACAAATGACACTGAAGACTGCCGACCAAATTCCCGCCTCTTAGTAGCCTTATATTAACTTGAGATCACGTGGTACATTGGTCTTCAACAAATTACCAAATATGGATGTGTTAGTTTGCCTACCACTTAAGTCAGTGTTCAATTATATTCTTATTTAAAATCGGCTTTAGTAATTCTCTCGAAATTATGTTTAAAATATTATTCCTGATTTTAGACTGTCTCTCAATGTGAACTTCGTTTAAATTTATTGAGTTATGGGAAACCGAAAAAATCTAACAGTCAAATGTGGCTATTATTCATGTTTTTATTTATAGCTCCGAAAGTTTAAGTCTTATTGCGCCGGAAAAATTATCACAGTGAAGCCTGCCTTAAACTGCATCTTTTAGTGCTTATTTTATCTTCGTAGCTGCTATACCTGAGATACCATAAATTATTTAGTGATTTACACGTGTGTTTTCTGCAGCGTGAACTTACGAAACCTATAACGTCGGTGCTATGGCCTTAAATGACTTGAAATAATTATGTAGGAAGCTAAAAGAATGGATTTTTATGATAAACTAATTTTTATCCCGGAATCTAAGTAGGCTTTTAAGTGATAAATTGCCAAAACTGAGTGTTCAATTTTTCGTGTTCATTTTCTGTTTAAAATTACTTAGAGTGTTGTAAACTATCAGATTTATGTGAATTTACATAGCTTCCTGTCTGTTTTAATTTATTCTCTACTTTATATTGAGTGGCAGTGTTTACAATTGGTGTAGTAGCATTTTATGTGCGCAGTGTCTGTAACAAATTATTTCATGATCGGATTAACATTCAACAGGTTAGTGAAATGTCTTTAAATGTGTCTAGAAAATTAATTATGTGTGTTAGCTAGTATTTAAATGTCATTAGTGCTCTTGAAATGGCTTTAAAGTGCTGGAATTTATTCCTAAAAGTTGGACAAATTGATCGATTTACTGGCGTCTATTTACTCACTGATATTTCATATTCTACAGACTGAAACTATTTAAAACCTATTAAAATTGAAAGATTATTTTATTTACTGCTTGTTTTTCTACTTTTTAAATCCTGAAACTACTTAAAAGACCAAAATTATGCATGTGAACTGTTTAAGAAAAATGAGTATTAAAAATCCCATATAATTACTTCTTATAGTTATTAGATGCTTTCACATTATCAGAAATCTATTAATTTATCTACTAGGCTGTCTCAGGGATTATTATTGCTGCTTTTAGGAGCTTTAACATGGTCAAGTTTTATTACAATGAATTATTTTCATTTCTGCTTCAGACTGTTATTTTATCCTCCAGTTTATTTCTTTAAAAGTCCTACTAAACTATATTTAAATGTTAAGTTATGGTTATGGTGCATCTAGGCCTGTGTAATATAGGTTCTTTATTGTCTTTACTGTACTGAAATCACTTCAGAAATACTAAAACTGGAATATGCCAAAATTTATGGGTTAGGTTTTTCCTTTATTGAAATTACTTATTTATCTCCGAAATAATGTGTATTACCCATGATAAAAGGTTTATTTATGCATTTTACTTGCAATTATTTAACACTTACTTCATTTAAATCGGTTCCCAATATCTCTCCAACTAATGCTAGTGTCTGTTATCGAAAGTTTATTCTTATGTGAAATAACCTATTTCCTACTGAAATATCGTTGATTTAATGCAGTTTAGGTGTTATTTACATTGTTTATGGGTTATTTATTCACTTTATTATACCAGAAATGCTGTTAACTTGATTTAAAGTGTGGTACCGGATACTACAGTTAACCCAAAACTCGGCCCGATTCTAACCCAATATTGAAAATAGAATGAGGGATACCTTACAATTGCTTATGGTAATCAAGGTGTTAGATGGATTTCATGTGTTGATATTACATTTTTTTCTGATAAAGTATTTCTCTTGCAGAGAGCTTCTAAAACTCTTTTTGGCGATATATAAATTGCAGGAATAAAATTTTTACTCAATGATGAAGCTGTAACTGTTCAGAAATAACAAAATTCATTTCACCCACAGACGACACATGCCTAATTCCAGATGCATACAGTTTTCTACATTTGAAGTTAATAGAAAGCCTTCGATTGAAGGCTACATTTTCTTTCATTTTTAATAAACTAGTCAAGATTCCATCCATTTTTCAGTTAACTTTAGTAAATTAGGTCTACTTGGCGGTTGTAATATATGTGTTAGGCTCAAAGACACAAAACGCCCATTCAGCTGATAAAACAACCACAAACCTTTCTGGTTTATTTAAAATGGCCAAAACACGTTATTGGCATTATGACACTTACAAAAAACAGCCAGAACTCATTGTTGCTAACTCAGAAAGGCCACAACACACAATTCATGCCTGGTCTTCACACATGGCGATTCACATTTCCGTTTCCCCCCCCCCCCCTTGCTTTCTATCTTTTTATAGACACTTGTAATGCACAGATAGAAGAATCATATATATTAAATGTACTCTGGACTGTTTAGTCACGAACACAAAGAGTTAGATACTGATAAGCCACGAGTTGTGACCATTTTAAAGAAACCAGACCACACTGTGGTCACTTTTTTGCACAACAAACATTTTTGGTCTTTGAGTACAACATATATAATGAAACCAATTAGTAAGAGGTACTGGCAATGTTGGTCAATTTTTCAAATGTTATCATTTGTATAGTGTGATTATAACTGGCAACTAATCTTTCATTTATGTAATTTGTTGCAGTTGTCCCTGCGCATAATCAGGAAGCTTGCAACAAATAATGACAACAATAAAAACATTAGTGAAATGAAGTCTGATGAGAAGCCATTTGCTTCAGATGAACCTGAACTCAGAAGGACGAAATCTTGCAGGATGGTCCAATCAACTGAACAAAAGTCTGATCCATTTCAACAAATAAACTCATCGCTGATTTCATTTGCAGATGATACTGATGATGACCAATGTAATAAAAGGAGGAGAAAAAGGGTATTAACTGATGATGAAGAATGGGTTCCTCCTTCTATAAAAAGGCGAAAATGTGTAACAGCAGCAAAGAAGCAACAAGAAATTGAGAATGTTGCTGATCACAACCTTAATAAACAAATAAGTACCAGAGCTACATATTCTAGCCCTACTAAACAAAGAAGAAAGGGAATTACTTCTTCCCCCCATTATAAGCAAAGAAAGAAAAAACTGAAAGAAAAAGTAAATCTTCATCCAGAACCAAAGAAAACAAATTCTCAGATTTCAGATGAAGCACCACTAGATATGACTAAGTCCAAACAGGAAACGTGTCAAAACAAAATTCCTACATTTATCTCAAAACATGATGACACTTCTTATACTTCAGTTAGTTCTAGAATCCCAAATGGTACCCTAGAGAAATGTGTTTTGGACAGAAGAGAATTACGTACATCAAAGCAACAAAACTATGGTCTTAGATCCCAGAAGGAGAAGGGAGAATGTAATTTGCCCAACATTGTTGACATGAAATGTCCAACACAGACTAAGAAAAAATCACCAGCAACTAGCAACAATTATGAATGGTTGACCAGGACAAATAAGAAAAATAAATACAGGCAATCTCCAGATGATTTTGAAACCAAAGCTAAATATGATATTAAAGAATCAGTGATTCCTGCTTCTCCTAGTATGACCAATATTACTGAAACACAAATTCCAACTGAAATACTCTCTCTTGAAATTAATGAGACAAATGAAAGACACTATGATGAAAAAGAAGATAGAAATAATGCTGGTAGTACAAACAGTGTCCATGATGTTGTCTGCAAGAGTGCATACAAAACAGTGATTAATGAACATGACGATGAGAAAACCAAGAAGCATATTGAAAATTTATCCAGTGTGAGAAAATCTTTTAAAGCTGATCTAAAGTTAGATGCTGGGACCAACTTGAAACTTTCGGACAAATCAAGGAATGTTGTTCTTGATAAAAACCCTGTATTGACTACTGCAGGAACCTATGATTGTGAAACAGAGAAACTAATTGAGGAAGAAGTGAAAGCTAGTACCACTGTTACCAAAGCTGACATTCACTATGAGCTGAGAACTGATTTCAGTCGTGATACTGAGTCAGTTCAGCTCATAGCTGATACTGAAACTGGGGAGGAGGATATTTCAAATCATGTGGCTGAGTCATCAAATAAGTCCATGGTTGTTGAGAGTGTAAGTACCAAGAATAATGGAGCAAATCAGTTTGAAATTAATGAAAACTTATCTCAAAGTGTTACAGCCAGCACTAGTCATACTAAATGTGTGAATGCATTAGAGGTAAAAACCAATGTGTGCGAGCAAGCTGAAATTAATAACAACATTCAGACAGAGAAACAAGAAAATTTATACAGTACATGTCGCAAAGATGGTGCTTTTAATACTGACAAAAGAAACAATCTTACAGAGTCTCACTCTAATAACAGGAATAAACAAGTAAAGCAAAATGAATCTGGAAATTCAAATACATCAGTCTGCAAAAATGGTGCTATTATTCATGGAACTTCATGTTCAGTTGTGTTAAAACGTCTTGATACATTTGAAAAGAGAGAGCATTGTGGAAATCAGGTGAAAATAGCAAAATGCATACAGCATTCTCAAGATTCTTCTACTATTGAACCACCAAGTCCAAAAAAGAATGTATTTCTTGATAATGAATGTGATGAGACCAAGAAGTGTAATAAAAATAAAGAGGAGAAAACACTGAGCTGTGCAAACAGTGTCACAATTACAGAACCAATTACAGAAAATGAAAAAGTATGTAATGATGCACAGATCTGTGAACTTCAAAAAAGTGAAATTTCTGGTGCAAGAAGCACCATACTTTGTCAAAGTAATGCCATAAATACAACTGATGACACCGAGTCTGTTCAGGAGAGTCAACCAGAAATGAAGGAGGACAGTGCCTTGAACTCAGTTGATAGTCACATTCAACCGATACACACTGATGGTTTTTCGAAGTCTCTTCGCAACCAATTTAAAAGACTGATGAAATCTTCTATCAGCTCATTTCTCCCCACAGAATTGAAAGAAAAACATAAAGCATCAAAATGCAACAGTAGCCACAAAGTTCCTGAAACTACATGCATAAATGCAACTAAAGATTCTGAGTCTGCAAAAGAAAATCATTATAAAATGAAGGAGAAAGAAACCTCAACCACAGGTATTCAGGACAACAGTAGTAAAGGACAACAGCATAAGCACTGTTATAGCTACATTCAACCTGCCAATGCTGATGGTTTTTCAAAGTCTCCCCACTGCCTACATAAAGAATTGGCAAAACCTTTTAGCAGTTCAATACACCCTAGAGAAGAGCAAGAAAGGAGTAAAGCATCAAAAGGCAACAGAGTCACCAAAGTTCCTGAAATTAATTGCATAAATTCAAATAAAGATGTCAGGTGTGTAAAAGAGAGTCAACCTAAAATAAAGGAGAGAGAAACATCGATTACAGATGTCAAGCGAAGTCAAGGACAACAGGGAAAGCACTGTGGGAGCACTGGTGCTGATATTTCAGAATCTCACCAGAGTCCACTTATAGGAAGGATGCACTTTTCTAGCAGCTCAACTGACTCCACAGAAGACAGGGGTAAAGCACTAGAAGGCGACAAGCTTCACCAGGTAAGCTTGCAATATCCAGATTCACTTAATGTACTGTGTGATTGGTAGTTGAAAGTAATTGACACAGAGAAATAGATATAGAGGAGATACTTGTGAATTACATCATGAATTTATAATGTTAATTTAGTTTTCTCATTCTTATTTATTTCTCTTCACCATATGCTCATTCTTTCAATTTGTTTTTTAATTATTATTTATCAAAGCTTTTATTTGAGTTAGGCTTACTAAACAGTTTTCCAAATCATTTATTGTTATAATTATTCCACAGGTCGCTGCTGGGGAAAGACATCTTGGATGTCTTTCCTGCTTAGAAAACTACTTGATTAATTACTAGTTGAAGGATAACGCCAAATGCAACTGTAATTATGAGCATGAAATAGGATAAAACTGTATATAACTACTGTAACACAGATTCGTCGCTGATGATGCCTTGATGAGAGGTGAAACGCGTACGACGCATCAATAAAAATGAAACAGTTGCATTTGGCGTTATCCTTCAACTAGTAATTAATTAAGCAACTGCGGAAACATGGCCTGCAACAACATTGCACTACTGATTCATCATATTGTTCGTACTTCCCCTTCTACCTCTCTTCTATCGAATTCTAGTTTAATATAAGATATAGCCTACTATTGTAAAAAAAAAAAAAAAAAAAAAAAAAATGCAGTGATATATAATTTTTTAATTTTTTGCCATTCTGTCTAACATGGTGTTGTAACAAGAAATTGCTTTGACGTATCATTTTTAAACTTATACTTCAAAAATACACCATGTTTATTAGCAATGAAATTATTAGTTTACAACATTTGGAGTATTCTTCTCAAGGAAATACTTTTTTTCACTATCATCTTTACGTCTATGTTAAATATATTATTCTTGCCTTTTTTCTAAAATATTGATTTTTCAACTAGAATTAGAAAGAAGGAAGTTCTGCTTATGACAGAAGGAGAAATGAAAGTGATCAGAGGTTTTAAAAGGAATATACTGTTGTAGTTCCATAGGGTGTTGCATTTTGTGTAAGATTTGTTGGTTGCTGGCATATCAATGTGTTTGGATTAATTTTGTAAAACTATTTACATCCCTTTTTTGTCCTTAGTTCCACTTATTGATTCATGTTGCCTCCCTAATTTGCTTGAGATATATGTAGGTCTTTCTGCACTGAATGTCTCTAGTCTTATTCTACCAATAATTCTCAGCATAAATAACTCTACTTTCCCACACAATCTTAGCCAATTACAGAGCACACCCCAGGTTATTGAATACTTCTCCTCCAACCTGAAATCTTTAAATCTCTTACCTTAACTTGCTATTCCTTCCAGAACACACCATTTGACTCAAAAGAACTCACTTTGACCTGTTTGCTTAAACTATGTGTCATGTGCTGTTAAATTACTTCTAAATTTAAAATGGAATGTATTACTTGATTGCAAATCTCTTCATCAGCTTAACTTAGACTGAGGCCATATTAATTGGCTTGTAATTTTCAACCATATTATCTTCCCTCCTGTATGAACCAGTACTAGTATGATACTTTGCCATCATCCAATGAGCAGCAAGCCTCCACACTCATTTTCAAAAATATTTCATGATAAATGACAATAGTGTGTTTCTTTATCATTGTTATATGCGTAAAAATATTATCCAATCCTGTACTTTTATGCCTTTCTAACTTTCCTAATTCCCTCATAATATTTTCAGGTTTTATTTCTAATTTCATCTGCACTAATGGGAAGAAGCTGCTCCTCTGATTTTCTCCCTCCCATCCCTAAACATATTAGGTACTTAATCTCTCTATCTTTCTAGCATGAGGGAATTTTCAAGCTAGCAGAATGATGGGGAAAATGTGGACTAGTTAATGGAGAATGTGTAGAACTGTAAAGAAAAGCCTCTAGATTAATTCTTTCTTATTGGCTAGGGAGCGTGCACAAACCACGTAGCCCCATTTTTGCCTCCTGTGAACCCCCCCCCCCTCCACATAGCCCTACGTGGCTTTTGCCTCTTACCCCCCCCCCCCCCCACGTAGCATGTAGCTTTTTCTCCCTTGTGATTCCAGAAGACATTTTGTACTGTTTTCTATTGTAAATTACATACGGAGATAATTAACTGATGGAAATAAATATTTACATGCTGTTCTGAGTTTGTTCCTCATTTTAACTGTGAAAAATGTTATGAAAGGAAAGATACGTGGTCTGGCTCGGAACCCCTCCCCCCAAGTAGCCCAGCGTAGCCTTCCAGCCAACTCCTCTCCCCCCCCCCCCCCGGACCAATAATATTATTTAGAGCTGCAAAAGTTACAAGAAATTGACAAAACCAGTCAGTACTCTTTACTATCAAGTCATTACTTTTGTTACAATCAAGTGCTAGCATGAATCATTGTATTCAGTTGAATCGTGTACAGTACGACTTTGTTACTGTCATATTGTTTTGTTTATATCAAGTCAAACCGCATAACGTCTTCATTACTTTTGGCACAATCGAGCACTAGTATGAACCACTGCATCGAGTCTCGTTGCGTACAGGTTACTGGATGACTTTGTTTTGTAAAGTATAAGTAAATTGTTCATTTAGTGAAGTAAGTTTAGGTAAAATTTGCACTGTAAAATAAAATAGAAGTTAGAATATAGCATCTTAGAATAAAGAGATTTCAAAAATGGTTGAAATCAATAAAATCTCACTAAAGTATGGTCAATAGAAAAACAATAATTATCTCATATTATCTATCCAAATTTTCTATTTACAAATTATGCTCTCTAAATTTTAATGATAAACAAAAACAAAACTACAAAATAACTCTTTATGTTGTCAAAATTGCTTACCTCATTAAAATTTTCAACACTTAACAATAAATAATATTAATTATATCTAAATAGTGTATGTGCAATATGTTTTTATCTACACATTTTTCTTTATAATGAAACAAAACGAATCCATATAAAAATTCCCAGAAATACGCAACGCATGATGTTCAAATGTTAATTCTCTCATTCAGATTCATTTAGTTGCTGAATGAACCATTCCTGCATTATATGTTGTATTTGTTCATTAATCAAATCAAACTGACATCCATAAGACAAATGCGAGTAACGAAATGAATTTTGGAGCAACGTTTTGGTACTTTGAGTTGGACGGTGTACTCATTAGTCAGTAACAAATACATATGGTTTGCTACAGCTCTAATATTATATCTCTAGCTTGGTGCTTTGAGCCATAAAATTGCATTGATTGATATATGGTGTAAGTCCATTGTTGTTCTATTGTAAGCTCAAAGTGGACAGTCAGAATTTATGTGGTGGAATGAAAGGTGGCTCCATAGTCACAATTTGCAGAACTGACCCAGCCCCATTTTGTTGTAAGCAACTGCATCTACCTTGTACTGTTTGAATCCGATTCTCTATTGCCCTCTGTGGAGATCGAATCCTTGTATCCACATCGAAGGATCTTCAACTAGATGTTATTGGATACTGATGACTGCTCCCATTGAGTTATACACAGTTTGTTGAGATTGAAAGAGGGCCCTATAAGATTGATTAGTGTGTACCACAGAGGTTTCCTTGATTTCAAGTGTTGGTGTCTTGCTTGTGTAATGTCTCGATGTATGGGTAGTTAGGATTCTTCAATATGCATTTCTAGACATTTAGGAGAGCTTCTGATCTTCTTGAAGCTGGAGTTGAAATGTTTAACAAAACTGGAAGTCATAGGGTGTTCATTCCATTCAGTTGCATTGATTGATGCATGGTATATGTCCATTATCGTTTTTTTAAATAAGGGAGCATCCATAAACCACATAGCTCAATTTTGGCCTCCTGTGAACCCCCCTCCCCCACATAGCCCGACATGGCTTTTATCTCTATCCCCTCCCCATGTCGCACGTAGCTTTTTTCCGTATTGATTTGAGAAGACATTTGTGCTGTTTTCTCTTGTCTGACTATTGTAAATTACACACAGAGATATTAAACAATGGAAATAAATATTTAGATGCTGTTGTGTGCTCTGTTCCTCATTTTAACTGTAACAAATAATGTGATGAAAAGCTATGTGGCCTGGCATCGAACCTCCCCCCCCCCCCATCCCACACACACACACGTAGCCCAGCATAGCTTTACAGGCAACCCCTTTGCCTCCCCCCCCTCTCCAAACTGAACCATATAGTTTATGAATGCTCCATAAGTTCAAGGAGAAAGGTCAGAAACAATGTGGTGGATTGACTGAAAGTGACTCCATAGTAAAATTTGCAGAACTATCCCCACCATTAGTGTAGTAAATAATTGCATCTGCCTTATCCTGTTCAAATCCAATTGATGATTCTGCATTGTTGTCTGGGAAGATCAGATCCTGGTAATTGTACTGAAAGGTCTATGATAACTGCTTGCATCGTGTTATCCATAACTTGTTGAGGTTGATAGAGGTCCCTGTAAGGTTTGCCATGGTGGTTTCCTTTATTTTAAGCATTGGTGTTTTGCTTCTGTTTAGGTAGCTGAGGGTTTTTCAAGATGATTTTTCCATACCTTTAGCTTATTACAACTGATGGCTGAAGCAGGAATGATGTTAAAAACAGAATAGCGCTATAGAAAGAGCTTTCATGAAACAGAGATATCTTTTAGTTTCAAATATTGATCTAGGAATTAGAACTTTTTAAAACTCTATGTGTGGAGCACAGCACTTTATGGTAGCGAAGCATGGACTTTAGGAATACCAAAAAGAAAGGAAATTGAATCATTTGAAACAAAGTGCTGGAGAAGAATGCTGAAAATTAAATGGACAGACAAAATACGAAATGAACGAGTGTTGGAATTAATGGGTGAGGAGAAGAAGCTTACAGAAAGAACATAGGCTGGGGGATCATATTTTGAGACATGCTGGATTGGTTAAATCATTAGTAGAGGGAACAGTCGAAGGTAAAAAGGAAGATAGAATTTGGAATATATGAAGCAGATAATTGAGGACGTGGCTTGTAAGGGATATGTAGAGACGAAGAGGTTAGCACAAGATAGGAAGGGATGGAGGATTGCATCAAACCAGGAGCTTCTGATTTTCTTAGAGCTGGGCATGAGAAATGGAAGCCGTATGGTGCTCGTGCTACAAATAGGGTTGGTGAAATGGGGCTCATTGTTCTTTGCCATGCCAGTTATGGTGGCAATTCAACATTTTTGCTGAAAATGGTTGTATTCTTTTAGAAGTTAGGGAGCGTGCGTAAACCACGTAGCTCCATTTTGGGCTCCTGTGAACCCTCCCTCCCCCTCACGCAGCCCTACATGGCTTATGCCCATACCCCCCTCCCCCCCCGACCCAAGTAGTATGTAGCTTTTTTTCTCTTTTGAATTCAAAAAAACATTTTGTACCTTTTTTTGTCAGAGTATTGTAAATTACATACAGAGATAATCAACTGAGGGAAATAAATATTCACATGCTGTTGTGTGTTCTGTTTCTCATTTTAACTGTGAAAAATGTTATGAAAGGAAAGCTACTTGGCCTGGCTCAGAACCCCTCCACCCATGTAGCCCAGCGTAGCCTTCCAGCCACCCCCCCCCCCCCCCCAATCATCCTAGACTGAGCCACATAGTTTGTGCATGCTCCCTTATTAACAATTTCAGTAAAATAACAAAACAGATGTCACCGAGACATTTTGTTAATGGAGTTAAATATAATTTTCATTTGCTAGAATGTATTGTAGAACTAGCTATCATGAAACTGCAGTTATAATAAAACTCTCAGTGTATTACTGGATGGTACAATAATGTTTCATAATAAATAAACATAATTATCAGATTTAAACTTGTGTATGAAAAACTACAATTTTGAACTTGAAAATGTAATTTAAAAAAGCTCAGGTTATGAGTTATGTATATAATATAAATCTTCAATAACATTTTACAGTGATCTAACAAAATATTTTTGTATGAGATATAAGTTAGGAATATGTAACACAGCATGTTACAAATATAGCAGTAACTGAAAAATGACTGATCACTGTTTTTTTATTCTATGATTCCAGGTTGAAGATAGAGAAGAAAGAACTTTCATGGAGCTACAACTGACAAATAAAAATGGTGATGCAAATACCAAAATGACAAACGTTGACATGGAAAATAGCTCCCTGAATGATGTAAGCTCATTGCAGCAGAAAAAAGAAGATGCAGCTTTCCTTCCAACAGAATCTCATCAAGAAATAGATCTACAACACAATAATTTTGTCAACATACAATCCGAGTCAACCTTGCAATCACAAAAGTATCCTTCCGTCGTATGTAACACAAAAGAAATTTCTCCTGACTCTTCTATTCAAACAGAAGTTTTGCAAGGGAAATATCTTGAACACAACACTAATGCCAAAGTAATAATAGAGCCTACTTTGTCGGCACAACAGGCTCTGTCTATGATAGATAACAATGAGGAAATTCACATTGACAATTCATTTTCAATAGCCGTTCCTCAAGAACAACAACTAGCACATAACAAAACTATCAGACAACAGTCTGAACTTCCTTCACAGTCACAACAGGTACCTACTGAGATATTAACAAAGGAAATAATTCATCTTTGTTCTTCAGATTCAGTGACCATTCGTCAAGAAAAACATCCTGAATATGTAAACACGGTCAAAAAACAGTCTGCAAATAATTTGCAGTTGCAACAGGAGCATTCTGACATTGAAAATAAGCAAGAAATACTTTCTGATTCACCAAAGCTAACAGAAAAATCTAAAAATAATGTCAAAAATCAATCTGACACTACTTTGCCACAGCAGGAGCCTTCTGTGATAAATAGCAAGGAAGAAATTCATCCTGAGCCATCAGATCTAACACAACATCAAGGATGTAGCAGTATTCATAAACAAACTAAAATTACTTTAACTGAGCCTACTTTACGGGCACATCAGGCTCTGTCTTTGATAGATAACAATGAGGAAATTCATGTTGACAATTCATTTGCAGCAGTTTCTCAGGAAAAACAACTGGAACATAACAATACTACCAGAGAACAGTCTGATCTTCCTTTACAGTCACTGCAGGAACCTACTGAGATATCAACAAGTGAAACAGTTCTTCTTGGCTCTTCAGATTCAATTGCCATTTCTCAAGAAAAACATACAGAACATATAAATACAGTCCAAAAACAATCAGCAAATAATTTGCAGTTGCCAGAGAATCATTCTGAGGTTAAAAACAAGCAAGAAATTCTTTCTGATTCACCAAAGCTAACAGAAAAATCTAACAATAATGTCAAAAATCAATCTGACACTACTTTGCCACAGCAGGAGCCTTCTGTGATAAATAGCAAGGAAGAAATTCATCCTGAGCCATCAGATCTAACAGAACATCAAGGAGGTAGCAGTATTCATAAACAAACTAAAATTACTTTAACTGAGCCTACTTTACGGGCACATCAGGCTCTGTCTTTGGTAGAGAACAATGAGGAAATTCGTGTTGACAATTCATTTGCAGCAGTTTCTCAGGAAAAACAACTGGAACATAACAATACTACCAGAGAACAGTCTGATCTTCCTTTACAGTCACTGCAGGAACCTACTGAGATATCAACAAGTGAAACAATTCTTCTTGGCTCTTCAGATTCAATTGCCATTTCTCAAGAAAAACATACAGAACATATAAATACAGTCCAAAAACAATCAGCAAATAATTTGCAGTTGCCAGAGAATCATTCTGAGGTTAAAAACAAGCAAGAAATTCTTTCTGATTCACCAAAGCTAACAGAAAAATCTAACAATAATGTCAAAAATCAATCTGACACTACTTTGCAGCCACAACAAGAGACTTCTGTGATAAATAGCAAGGAAGAAATATATCCTGAGCCATCAGATCTAACAGAACATCAAGGATGTAGCAGTATTCATAAACAAACTAAAATTAATTTAACTGAGCCTACTTTACGGGCACAACAGGCTCTGTCTTTGATAGATAACAATGAGGAAATTCATGTTGACAATTCATTTGCAGCAGTTTCTCAGGAAAAACAACTAGAACTTCACAATACTACCAGAGAACAGTCTGATCTTCCTTTGCAGTCACAACAGGAACCTACTAAGATATCAACAAAGGAAACAATTCATCTTGCCTCATCAGATTCAGTGGCCATTCCTCAAGAAAAACATCAAGAAAATATAAATACAGTCCAAAAACAATCAGCAAATTATGTGCAGTTGCCAGAGGTTGAAAACAAGCAAGAAATTCTTTCTGATTCACCAAAGATAACAGAAGAAAGTAACAATAATGTCAAAAATCAATCTGACACTACTTTGCGGCCACAGCAGGAGCCTTCTGTGGTAAATAGCAAGGAAGATATTCATCCTGAGCCATCAAATCTAACAGAACATCAGGGATGTAGCAGTATTCATAAACAACAAACTAAGACTGCTTTAAATGAGCCTACTTCATGGGCACATCAGGTTCTATCTTTGACAGATAACAATGAGGAAATTCATGTTGGCAATTCATTTTCCGCAGTAGTTTCTCAGGAAAAACAACTAGCACATAACAATACTATCAGAGAACAGTCTGATCTTCCTTTGCAGTCACAACAAGAACCTACTAAGATATCAACAAAGGAAAAGATTCATTTTGCCTCTTCAGATTCAGTGGCCATTCCTCAAGAAAAACATCCAGATAATATAAATACAGTCCAAAAACAATCAGAAAATTATGTGCAGTTGCCAGAGAATCATTCTGAGGTTGAAAACAAGCAAGAAATTCTTTCTGTTTCACCAAAGATAACAGAAGAAAGTAACAATAATGTCAAAAATAAATCTGACACTCCTTTGCGGCCACATCAGGAGCCTTCTGTGGTAAATAGCAAGGAAGATATTCATCCTGATCCATCAAATCTAACAGAACGTCAGGGATGTAGCAGTATTCATAAACAACAAACTAAGATTGCTTTAAATGAGCCTACTTCATGGGCACATCAGGTTCTGTCTTTGACAGATAACAATGAGGAAATTCATGTTGGCAATTCATTTTCAGCAGTAGTTTCTCAGGAAAAACAACTAGCACATAACAATACTACCATAGAACAGTCTGATCTTCCTTTGCAGTCACAACAAGAACCTACTAAGATATCAACAAAGGAAATGATTCATTTTGCCTCTTCAGATTCAGTGGCCATTCCACAAGAAAAACATCCAGATAATTATGTGCAGTTGCCAGAGAATCATTCTGAGGTTGAAAACAATCATGCAATTCTTTCTGATTCACCGAAGCTACCAGAAGAATGTAACAATAATGTCAAAAATCAATCTGACACTACTTTGCAGCCACAACAGGTGCCTGCTGTGGTAAGTAATAAGGAAGAAATACAACCTGATGCATCAAATCTAACGGAAGAACATCAAGAACACAACAGTATTCGTAAACAAAAAATTAAGTCTACTTTACAATCGCAACAAGAGCTTTCGGTGGTGGAAGTCAAAGAAGAAATTCATCATGAGTCACCAAATCAAAACAAAAAATATCTAGACTATATCAGTAGTGGTGAAGGACAATTTGAAACTACTTTACCACCACAACAGGGACCTTGTATGGCAGAAAACAAAGAAGCAGTTGACTGCAAGTCATCAGCTCCACACAAAAAAAATCTAGAACATAACAGATCTACATCCAAAGAAACAGCTTCAGTAAATGACTGTAAAAAGTCTCTAGTAAACACTAAATCCTCCAAAAAAAAGAAATCTAAAGCTGCAAATCTTAAACAGGACAGTAGTCAAAAATCCTTAGTGTCATTTTATGAGAAATTAATTTGTCGTGCAAGACAGGGATTACTTTCTCAAGTTACTAGTCATGTGCCTCAAAGAGAGACTACTTCACCAGAAGAAACAAACGGTGGCCGAAAAGATTTGAGCAATCTTGGAGGGACTTGCATCATTAATGTTAGTCATTGTTCAAATCAGCAAGTTTCGATCCCTAAACACAAGATTTCTTCTGTCGGTCAGCAATCTAAAGGTAATAAACAGAGCTCAAAAACTAATCAAAATGGTACAAATGGTTATTTGGAATTCACATCACTATCTTTACACGAAGAAAATAAAGTAGTGGAACGAATGTCAAACATATTAAGGAAAATCCAAATGAGCACTTATATTTCTGAAAATGGTACAAAACAATTGCCACGGGTGAGACCTATTCGAATCAAGGTTTATCACACCCCAAATTCTAAAAAATGTTCTAAAAATAAACAAATAGTTTGTGATAACTGTGGAACTTCTCTTCCTAATATGATGGCTTATGTGAAACACTTATTTAAGGAACATCCCAATAAAACAAAAAGTGATATTCCTAAAGAAGACATATAACATGGAGAAAGAAACAAAGAGATATGTGGAATGTAATGAAATGGTCTTAATTTAATTATGTATGTTGGTCTCTGGTTGTTTCTTTTTAAAGTTAACACATGTCAAAACCTACTAACTTGTGCTAATGATCTTGGCAACAGTAGCATTGATTTAAAATTTCAAAAATGCAATACAGATGGAATTTAAGTCTGTAAAATATACCTAATAACTGTAAATTCTTCCATGATAAGATATAGTATGCATGACATACAAAAATCGACTTAGCAGATGAATTTTTCCAATGTCAGTAAAAAAGCAGAATGGGAAGGGTGTAGGAATAGATTGTGTCCAACACTGCGTATAAAATACAGAAAGTGAATGCTATGTACTTAGCACTGTTATCAGCTAATTAGACAAACAATATATTTTCAGACACTTCTCATGAATAAGGTGTAAGGTGATAACAACATTAACCACAAAATTAATGATGCCATGAATAGTTTGAAGAACAGCGGTAAAAATGTATCAAAGTTGAAAGAAAATCAGAAGAATATAAATACTAATAAATTATGTGACTAATAAGACGACCATTTACTTAAAACACCAGTTCCATTTTTTTTTAAATGCAAGACAAAAAAATTGAAGATTTGTGACAGGTATTTCTTACAATTTTCAACTAAAGGTAGGTGAATTCAACAAGTTCTGCTAAAAGATTTTATGAATCATCAAAAAGAAGTTAGTGCAGTTTAAATGGAAATTAAGAGTGAATAAACTGAAAAAACTGCACAAGAAAAGATTTTTTAAACCCAGAATATGATATGTGTTTGGCTATTGACTTCAGTTAACAAATTTCAGCACTGAAGGATTGTTGCTTTTCAAGCTCCTGAAGATTAGTAACTGAAATAAACATAACATTACCGAACAGTTAAATGATATGTTTACATTCACATGGAATCGGGGGCAGATCCAGGGGGAGGGGGGGGGGCTGGGGGCTCAAGCCCCTCCCAAACCAAAATCCTGGATCCGCCCCTGCATGGAATGTACAGGCAACAATTATAAGTTTAATTGCTACTGATAATGAATATCTTTCTTTTTTGGCGGGGTTAGGAATTCAGCCATGACCTTTTGAAAGAACTGTTCTGGCATTCTCCTGGATTGATTCTGGATGACGGTGGATATAAAACACTATATGAAAATAATACAGGTAACAATGAAAGGAAAGAAATGCCATGAGGCAGTATTTACATGGAAAAGAAAGGGGAAAAAACACCCAGCACTCACCAAAGTTGAAGGGAGGAGCGCAGCATCGACACAATACACACAAACAAAGAAAATACAATATTTCGGGTGAAAACCCCTTTTTGAAGTTAACAGAGGTGGCTGGGCTTGCGCAAGTTTGCGCTCAACACAGCCACTCATAGAACGCAATCAACCACTGGAGGTGGTGGGGGGAGCAACGATAATATAACCGCGAGTATAAGAAAGATTAAAATGGTTGAAAAAATAGTTATAAAAAATATAAAAATAAAAATATAATTGAAAAATATACGAAACTATTATATTGGCCAGTGGTGGGTGTATAGGGTGAGGATGGAAGATATTAGTGGAAATTAAGGCCTGGGGGATGTCTAGACTGCAGGATGTGCTGATATGCCAATTCCCACCTGCGGAGTTCATATTGGGAGGTAGTGTCTGGAAGTACTCTAATGGCTCTGACTGTGAAGCAGTTATTAAGGTCGCGGGTGTTGTGAGTACTGGCATGGTGAGCAACAGGGAGGTCCAGGTTTTGGGAGTAAATTGTTTGTCTGATGGGTAATGAGTTTGAGGTCAGGCCAATGTAGGAACTTGGACAGTGGAGGTAGGTGAGCTGATAAATGAGATGGGTTGTTGTACAAGTGGCATGTCCTATTGTGGGGTAGGTTTCACCAGTAGTAGGATTGCTATAGGTAGTGGTAGGTGGATGCATGCCACAGGTTTCGCAACGGGGTCTCTTACAAGGGAAGGATCCAAACGGTGGTTTAGGAGCATCAGAGGGTTGATATTTATGTACAAGAATGTTTTCTAGATTAGGCGGTCTGCTGAAGGTGAAGGATTGCCCGCCTTGTGAATCTTGGGCAGAAGATACAGGGTGGGGGTTGGGGGGGGGGTCTTAGGAGTCAGAAGGCAAATGGAATGATAAGAAAGACCCTGTAAGGGACCTTGGAGACTATGGAAAGAGCGGATTTCTGTGCAGATTGAATTAGTGGGGTCAGTGGTATTCAGCTGACCATTTTAATCCTACTTATATTTGCGGTTTTATATTATCGTTGCTCCCCCCACCACCTCCAATGGTTGATTGTGTACTTCATGCAAATAAGATAGATATGCAGCTGTTTAGTTTAGAAATTGCACAGATCGTGTTTGTTGTTTTGAAGGATTGTGGTCTGCAGGAAATTAATTATGATAGTGTAAAGGAACTAGTAAACAATGTTGAGTTCTTAGTAATGCACTATTTCTATCAACTGTATTTAGGCTAAAGACAATTGAAGTGAGTTTTTAATAATTTTCATTTTGTAATCAATCTTTACAATTCCATTACTTTATAAAAGTTTACTATTCTTTATGATTGTCATGTGATATTTTAAAATGAGCATTTATTTAAAGAATTTTAAGTCTGAATTGGATACTGATTCAGTGTAAACTGGTATGTGACAAGAGTTATGGCACAAATGGTGTGTGTGTGTGTGTGTGTGTGTGTGTGTGTGTGTGTGTGTATGTGTGTGTGTGTAATTGTTTCTGTTTAATAAAGTTGACATGGTTATACATCATGTATCCAGTTACAAAATACTCATCATAAATGAAAATCCAATTACAGAAGAATAATTATGGTAAAAAGTTATATGCCACTGAGCCCCTCAGTTTAGGAAGTATAGAGCTTTTCATTAATTTCCAGCTAGTATGTAGTTAATGTGATCAGCAGAATGCCCTGACATTTTTATTCCTCATCTCTGGTACTCATCTGACAGCAGACTGAGTGGGTCTGGTGAGCCATTCTGAATGTTTAAATATTAGTTGTTTAGTTGTTTTATGCACTGATATAAGTGGTAATAAATGTGATAGTACATGTAATTACTTTCAGAATTAATTGTTCCGTCCTTTTAGCTTTACAAACTCGAAACTGAATGTATACATAAAAATTTAATAGATGGATGGTTCTTAGCAAATACAGATGAGGACAGAGGAAGGAATCACTGCTCTCAAAAGATGGCATAAAAATGGTATTGATACACACTGGGGTTTAAACTCTTTCTGAGTGAATGACATGTACTAAAGAAATAAGAGAATTTGGTTACAAAATTTTTAATTTAATTTAATTTAGTTTAAATAATTGTGATTGAGTGCATACCTCTTTAGTCAATTTACTACCCATCAATTTTTTTCCCTTTCATACCTGCTTTTACAAATTTTAATTTTAAATTCTTCAGCGATTTTGATGTTTGTTCATAACCTGCCATGGTACCTTATTCCAATCACCAACTCCCTTACTTACAAAAGAAAATTTTCCCACACCCTCATGCCTAAAATTCAGTGCCAACTTGTGATCATAGTCATCTTTTCCCTTCCATGCACCATTCCCAATACTCTCCTTCAGTTTTTCAATGAATCACATATCAGCTCCTTTATCAATCGGTGAGATCACTGATTAATTGCAGTGATGTAGCATAGTACACGTATTTTGGGTGTCAAATACAGTGGTTGCAAAGAAGAACTACCAGATTGATCTCTGGAAATTACTGCAGAACACAATCAGTAATTGATGTGATAAAGGAGCTGGATGTGGATTCATTTGAAGACGGAATGAGGTTGAAGATTGTTCTGGTAATGTAGTAGGTGTATACTGCTGATGAGCTGTGCAAAGTTACTGTTGAAAGAATTAAGAGAAGTGCTTAGGTGTGAGATGAAGACCTTGACCACCAGCTGACACTCAATTTCAGGCATTAGGGAGTGGAAAGATTTTCTTTCAAAAGTATGGGAATCAGGGATTGCATCATAACATAACGTGCATTGGGGTTATGCAATATTTCTATATTAACTTGATCGTGCAAGTTTGTACCTTTACGGATGCTTGCATAGGTTCTTTATATGGTCACCAATACCCGTAATTACCCCAAGAGATAAAGGTTTATGGATTAAAACAGTTCTTGCATAAACAAAGTTTATATTCTTGAATTTTACATAGCACAAGTTGAGGTACCAGAAGGATAAGGCATCAGAACTATTATCTCCTTGAATTAGATTGCAGGTTACATCACTCACTTTCACTGATTGTCAATCTTTCAGAAAACTCCCCAAAAAGTTGAAAGATCATCCTATGGCATCCTAGAATAGCATGAGAGTCCACTGTCCTGACCATTAATGTAAAGTTTATAACAAGAAATTTTCTAAGCTCTCCGTTTCACCACTACTAAAAATCTTCAAAGTTCACAGCCTCATAGTTTGCTGCCCCTCACATAGCTGTTCTCGCCTCGACTGCCCGCTTGAAAAACTGTTTGAAAACTATTTTTGACTGCCTGCGCTGGTCTGATTTTTATAGGCTAGGCTTATCTATTGCTGAATAGCTGTGGAACACCGGTGTATTCCCACAGGGAAACACTATTCTTTAGTGAATTATAAAAGGCCCCCACTCCTGTGGAACACTAATTTTACTTGGATTTTCCCGAAATTTTACTATGTTCTAGTTTAATTTATTCCGAATCTTTTTGACCATGACAACTTTTCTCATAATTATTCTCGTGTAAGAGCTATTACTTTCTGAAAGTCACACTTGGGGATGCTAAAACTTCGTTTTTCTTACTTTAAACATCAAGCTACCTCTGAACTGTTACATGTTTGTTACTAACTGAATTTTTCTCTTTCGTTTAAGCATGCTTTTATCTTTCTACCACTTTTTTTCTAAAAATATCTCCTTACATAAATTTTAAAAGTACACAAAAACCACCTTAAAGTGATCGTCATTCTCTGCTTTCTTTGTGGAAATGAATGCAACAAAATTCATCATGACTGAAAAACAACCTTATTTAAATCTTATGTCTCTTACAAAAATGTTTTAGAATTGATTTAAAAAGTGCTTCTTGTTAAGAAAATGGTTATAAAAGTTCTTTACTATATTACTATATGAGATTTACCCCCTTCTAAATGGTTTTAGCAAGATAATGGACATATAACCAGGTTTGTTCTGAGATGAAAAGTGATTTTAAAAGTTATTCGCTACGCATTGTATGTAACACGCCTCTTGTTGAACGGTTTAGGTGAGATAATAGATATATAACAATTGGAATAAATTACCAAGGGAAGTAATGAATAATTTACCAGAAATACTGAAAGAATTTAAAATTCATAGAGGACATAAGTTGGTGGCCACAAGAAAAGGGAAAAATAGGTGTGTAGGGAAATTGCCACTGGAGTGTGCACTCCATCACAATTAAATTAAAATAAACGTGTGCACAGTGTGGGAGTCACAGACAAACATTTAATTCACAACATATTCTGCTGGTGAAAGGTTTACAACCTAAAATTTCAATTTTTTTACATTAATCTTTAAATAGTTTCATGTGTAAACAAGATCCTGCCATCATCTTTAATATATAGTTCCTTCATTTACCATTAAGTTCGTTATATGTGTAAATTTATTTATGTTGTTGTTTTGACTATAAATAGCAATTTAAATGACAACCTTCTGCCTCTGAATGTATTTGATAATGCTCTGTGTATACTTTTGTGTAATACCAGTTCAAAAGTAACAACAACAAAAAAGAGTAACAAATTAAGAATTATGTAAGTTAAGAATCCTTTTAACATAAGGTATCTATTTGAAAGTAGCCAATAGAGACAAGACTGAATTGTGTAGCTTAAAATATTTGTTGTGTTTAATATATCTCCAAGATGTTGTGCTGTGATGTATATATACACACAGAAAAATTTAAAGTATAATCACGTTTTTATAATAGCATATTTCACTATCATTTACACAATTTCCAAAGTATAAATGTTAATTATCTTATATGTGTAAAGGTATATCAGTATTATATTTGTATGTTTTGTGAGTGGTATACTTATTTAGTGCAGTTAGTATTAAAAACTCTAATATTTATTTATTTTATTTGTTAATTGTGACCAAAAATGGAGCAACAAATCTTGTTCAGTTAATGTACCTGAGCTGTGTTGTACAGCATTGACTAGAAGAAAATAAAAACTGTTTTTACAATTGTATGTCTGACAAAGATGTACAAGACTTTTACTTTGCAGTTTTATAAATAATGTGCCTTATTCTGCTCTGAATGACACTTTGCAAGTGTATGTAATGAATCTAGTACGAAATGTTTAGTAGAACTAGAGATAAGTCATAAATGTTTTGTATATATGTATTATTATTGTTATACATATTTATTCTTTGTACAAATATTTGTATGTTGTAATAAATGGAATTAAAACATTAAAACTCTATAGCTCATTTATAATTTTGTGTGTGTGTGTGTGTTTGCAAAAGGGGGGGGGGGTGGTTGTCATGAATGCACTGCTTGTATGAGTGAGATCATTCATAGCTATTGATCTGTATCAGTAAAAAATTGGACTGGACTGGTTGCAGTGTAATTAATAAGCTGATGAAACATAAGAAAAATCAATTTCTTTAAATGTAATCTAGCTTTGCAGTTCAGAGTATAAAATATTTAAATTCAAGGTCCAGTTACAGACGTACTCAAGACATGGATATGGTTTCAGCAATATAATACAGCGGTACTAATCATTGTTAGAAGAGGTAATATCACATTAATTAAAAAGTTCAAATAATCAATTGAATTGGTGAAAGTTTTGGAAAAATATTGTTGGACTTGTGAAATATGCCATGTAAACAGTTACACAGGCACTCCTCCCTAGATCTGGCCCTATCTGATGAACTTTGTCATGGGCCTCTATGTACCACTGTTCACAAAATTCAAAATGACTAAATCGTTTCTCCACAAAGCTTAAAATATTTTTGGACAAACCGGTGCACCATCTCAAGCAGTGTGTTTCTTCAGAATATAAGTTACCCAGTTACATGAATCAAAACATTTTATTTGCCATGTAAATACTTTTAAAAGAAGAGCACTATGCTTCAATATTAGTATTAGCATACAGTGGTGAAATATGCTGAAATCTTTGACAATGACTAAATGTAATAAAAGTGCAAACTGGAATGACTGGAAGAAGAGTGTTAGATATACATTTTAGGATTTACCACAATTGTTCTTCCTCAAATGCAAAACTTTTGGAGAATAATGCATTTACAGAGTGGTGTTACTGCCATTGTAGTGAATGAAAAAAATTACTTGCAGGGTGGGGTAATTTATAAAAGGTAAAAAACAAAGCATTAGTGCAGCAAATGCCAGACCAAAAGAAGTGAACATGGTAGTGGCATAGGTCGAGACCACTGCTATTCATTACTTAAATTATTGATTTTGTTAATGGATTGCAATCAAAAGTTAGGTCCTTTGCAGATGACATAATGGTATACATTAGGGATAAAAAAAAGTAGATGCAGCCAGCTGCAGGGTAGCCTTAACATTATATCTAACTGAGTGGGTCAACATTGAAATGAGATAGATGCCAAGAAAAGTGGGGTAAAAAACTAATGGTTATAAGGAATTTGAATTACCTGTTGAAGACCTGACGTGCGAAATGTTTCATTATAAACTCAACTGCACAGTACACATGGACAGGAGTAAGGATTCAAAATCCTTCACTTAATGGAGAGATTGATGAGGGGTTGAACCAGAGAAGTGATGGAATTGGGTTTCAAAACTTTTGCCAAACAATTACTTGAATATGGTGGTGTAGTACGGGACTCTCATTTTTTGTATCAAATACTGAAGTTGGCAGGGGTGCAAAGGAAAGCAGCTATATCTTACTGTGGAAATTGCTGCAGAATGCAGTCAGTAGTTGATTTGATAAAAGTTCTTTGTTGGAATTCATTGGAGGATAGAAGGAGAGTGAAGAAAGTGCTGGGAGTATACAAGGTATATATTCAAGATGAGGCTTGGAAAGATATTGGTTGAAGAATTTTGAGTAGCTGGCACTCAGCCATGAGGGAGTGGAAAATTTTTCTTTTGCCAGTAAGGAGGTAAGGGATTGGAATAATTTAATGGGGAGGAAAAGAGATCATCAAAACACTGAAAAAATTTGCATAGAGCAATAGGTGAGTGCAGAATTTACATTCAAATAATTTAAGATACTAACAATAAAAAGAAGAAAGATGTAAATAGGTATGTAAAAAAATTGCCACTGGAGCATGCACTAAATACAATTAAATTCAAAGTAAAGCCATTTAAGAAACTTTGAACTTTACTTTTTTCCGCTGTGGTAATTATGAAAGACACTTGAGACAATCTTACCTCAAGGATAGTAATACAGTAACAGCAAGACAGAATTGTAAGCTGGAAGTGAGATTTGGATTAATTATATATAAATAAAATAAAAAAAAAACTACCTGGTCATAAAGACTGAAGTATTAGACATGAGTTGCTTTAAATGGAAATAGTGTGCACTAATTAGTTATGAAATCAAAACTTTACAGAAATAATTGGTTGAAATAAGACCATGTCAGAACATTAAATCAAAAGAAAAACCATAGTTAGTAAATTTTAAAACATTGAGTATTAATTAATTTCTTTTGAGAGTGTGCAGATGAAGAGAAAAAACTGGAATTGAAATGCAAATAATGCACATTATAGGTATCAAATAAAGAATTACAGTGGGGCAAAGGAGGACATCTACACTAGAAATGAAGCGGATATCAGTTAACTATCCGGCCAATATTTACTATCTGGCCAGATACCAGATAGTAGGTCGATATCTGGCGGGTATCCGATTCTCAATAAATTACGAAAGTTTCATGAAATTTTCTTCAAATTCATGAATGCTAAGTATATATATATATATAACAAGTCTATACACAGTCTTAAAATCAAAATACCGTTAACTATTTTTTTAACATAAAAAATTAATTCTTGTACTGAATGAACACCAATTTCTCTGTACTAATCAGTTTTGCTTGTCCTCGTAAACAAGACCATGTTCAAAGAAAAGCATTTCACTATATACACTACTGCAAGGCGCTGAAAAATAAATTCTAGCAAATTTTGTAAATTCGGATACCATGTCGCATTAGCTAATTACCAAATCAATGGGTCATGCTTCTGATCAATTTGCGATGACTTTAAATAAAAGTTGATCTCATTAGCAATCAGGGTTTTTTTTATCGTTATACTGGCTATCTTGTTAAAACAATTCCAAAAGTGTCTTGACCTTCATGAGTCACAATTGATTCTGTCTTGTCCCTTGCACTCCTTTTAACTACTACTGGTGGAAGATTCCTCGCAAGACATTTTTATAGATTCCAATAGAATCTTCTAACGAGCTACAGCAAACCCCAAATAGTTTGCCTTGAATCTTGGCTTTAGGAATGTCCAAATCAATTAGGTTGAATCTTCACTTAAGGAGCTGAAACTACTTTTTAATTCAGTTTTTAAAGAGGCTCTCATGTATGAAAGTCAGGAGTTCTTTGTGCTTTCTCATCATTATCTGACGATTCTGATATAGTCAACTGCTTTTCTTTCAATGTTGAAGACAAATTTGTCCCGGGGATGGCTAAAGGCAGTATAGGCATGATAGCAGCTGTAGCTTTTCTCATTTCATGAAAGTTCACTGGATATTTCTTTTTCAAGTGGTTTGTCATGGCAGAGGTATCTGGCCAAAGACAGAAAAAATAAGTCTTTGTGTTTTGTTTAAGTCCACAAAGAGAAAAAGGAAATGATTCAAACTTCGTGTCAAAACGTGCGTCGCGAAAAGTAATTTAAAATCGAGTTATATCGAAATATTTAAAAATAGGCACTCCTTTCTCTACCGATGACTTTTTAACTTTTCCTAACCTCCAATAAAAACATTCAGCTGGATATTCGGCTGCCGAATATCTGGCTATCCAGCTTATTGGATGGCCGGATAACTGGTATTCAGCCAAACAGCTATCGATTTTGTCTCTTATCTACACTTTTCAGTGGAAATTATCCTAGACCACGTTCGGAGGCTAATCTACTAAAGGAGTTGGGTAAACAATCATTTGAAGACAGTAGGTGTGTAAAGCAAGTGATAGGGCAAACATTGGTCATCTGAAGCATGGGAGTAAAGATAAATAAATAACTACCAATTTTAGTCTTCAAGTAGTAAAACAGTTTTAATTTTTATGTGAGGTATTCAGGAAACGGAATAAGTTACTGATGACAGTATATAATACTGAAATAGTTTGAAGTAAAAGTATACATAAAACAAGTAGTTGTGTTAGAGAAATTTTTGCAGAAACAGGAACATTTTAGAATTTCTGAACAAAAGGAATAATGGTAGATTACCAGCATCTATAACATTCAGCTATCCTAGTTGCCAAATCTGAATCTAATTATAGACACAATTATAAAGAAGCAAAGGATCCATCATTCAAGAGATACCATAGGGAAAGGTGCATTATTATAAGTAGAGCACTTGTGCAGAGGAGAAGAAATTTGAACATTTCAAAGAGATGATAAGAAAGAAGAAAGAAATGTTTATTCCAAAACAAAAAATAAAGGAAAGCAGGAAACCTTCACACTATAACATGGATGCAAAGTCAAAGAGATCGGTAATAAGATAATACAATAGAGGTATAAAACAGCAAGGCATTAGGTAACACTTGAAAGAAAGAAATAAGCAATTAATAGCAAAAACTAATAACAATAAAAATTAGTTGCCAACTATATGTTAACAAGACAATTGCAAGTGAATCCTTGTGCATTTTGGATTCTGTACGCTGTAATAAGTCGCGTTCCCAAAACGAGGCAGTGTGCACGTATCGAGGTAGGGTTATTTTTCTGCGAGCCCGTTCATCAAGCCACCCGCTGCACTGTTTACAATAACAGCCAACCTACAGACAACAGAGACACGCCACTAGGATATTCTTGTACCCTGTTCCATGGAATGCTGCTCCAAGGTGGAGTGGAGAGGAGTGGGGGAGACAGTGTGTTGAAGTGAGTGGACGCTGTGGCCATCTGAGGTGCGCATCCCGTCACCAGCAGTGTCAACACAGTGCGCGGACACGGTAAAGTGATTCGAACATTGTGACAGGTTGCAACATGTCATTGCCTGAAAAATACCCCTGATTAGCTAGTTACAGACTTGTTGCAAAGAGCCAACTGAGCTAGCCATCCGCAAAACTAATCACTTGTCAATGTTGATGTCATTTAACTTGTTTGAATAAATTCAAGTCTTTTGTGAACCCATCTTTTAATGCCTTGTAACCCCTGAGACATGTCATGTACGAGGCTCAATATTATTATGTTGACAGAGAAAGGATCAAGTAGTTCTAATTGCTGACGCCATACAGGGTGTCTAACAAGTATTAAAGTAGAGCCACCCCCACCAAAAGAGACTATTACAACACTGATTATCCCTCACATACCTTTATAGTCACAGAATGCAATCAGTAACAGATATAATAAAAGTGCTGGAATGGGATTCATTGCAAGACAGGAGGAGGGTGAAGAGTGTCATGGTAGTGTACAAGGCATATACTGGTAATGAGGCATGGAAAGATATTGGTGTAAGTATGACCAGTAGTGAACGGAAGGGAAAAGATGACCATGACCGCAAGATAGCATTGGATTTCAGGCACAAGGGTTTGGGAAGGTAAGGGTGTCAGGGATTCGAATAAGTTACCAAGGGAAATGATGAATAATTTATCAAAAATTTTGAAAGAATTTAAAGTTAAAATTTGGAGAGGGCAAATATAGGTGGGTGCAGAAAAAGGGGAAGATGGGTGTTTAGTGAAATTGCGACTTGAGCTTGTGCTCCATTGCAATTTAATTAAATTAAATGAAAATGGTTGGGCAGATGGCAGTAGCTGCACACTTCATTGGTCATTTATCCACACACCCACTACCCATTAACATCCACCAGCCTACTAACACCCTCTAGGTATGTTGATTTTACTTTTTATTTTTTGGTATTTTTTGCTAAATTATTTGCTAATTTCAATTTGTGATTTACTCTCATTTCTGACACCTTAGCAATGAAAGAAAATGCCTTATGCTGGAAATCAAGTGCCAGCTTAAATCTTCCACCAATATCTTGAAATGCCTCATCACCAGTATACCCCTTGTACCCTCCTACTGCCTTCCAATAAATCCCATTCAAGCTCATTTAATATATTAGTTACGGATTGTGTTCTTCTACTAATTTTCAGTGACAAATTTAGCAGTTCTTCTTTATCCTCCCTCCAACTCCTGTATTTGATATTCAAAATGTGATTCCTGTACTACACAACCATGTTCAAGCAATGGGCTGACCAAATTTTTCTAACTCAGTTCTCTCACTTTTATGGTGCATCCCCTCATCATTCTCCCCAGTAAGTGAAGGATTTTAAACCTTTTTCTACTGCCTGTTCAATGTGTCCTGCCCAATTGAATTTATTATCAAATGTCAATCCAAGGTATTCACATTTCAGGTCATCAACAAACAATTCTTCCCCATCTAATAATCACATTCAAACTATAGTTTTTTATTTGTTTATCTTTACATTTATCTTCTAAATCTGATCACAGTATCCCCCCCCCCCCCCAATTTTGATTCTATTATTTTACACTATGTCATCTGCAAAATACCTAACTTCTGGTAGTAAACCATTACCACACTCATTAGTTAGAATAATGATTACCAATGATCCCATTACTCTGTCCATGACCCTCCCATTTCTTGTCAAACTCCTTTGATACTGTATTTTCTACCATAACTTTTAAATTTTTACTTTTTAAAAATTCTTCTACACAGCAAATCATTTGTTCACTTACTCCAATGGTTTTCACCTTATTTACCACCATATTATGATTCACTCTGTCAAAGGCTTTAGAAATGTCTATTGCTATGCAATGAATTTTGACTCCTTGTCCATTTCATCCAAAATATCACTCACTGAGATTTGCCGAAAGCCAAGTTGTCAATTTGAAAACCAGTTTTGTTTCTCTCAGAAATTTCTGATGTGATTACTTATCAATAACTTCAGTAATTTACATTCTGCTGAAGTGCTGATAGGCCTGTAATTTTTGACCCTATTTATCACCCCCCCCCCTCCCCCTCTATGTAGCGGTATGCATTTTCCAGTCCTTTGGTTAGCAGCAAGTATCCAGAATCAATATAGATAACCTTTCAAGATAAATACTATTGATATTGTAAGATTACTAGGGGGGGGGGGGGGCAGCCCCTTGACAAATTACCAGGGAAATGGAAGGTGCTGGATGGGAACGCGTTTCTCACTTGACAATCAATCAATAACAACAATTCATTTATTAAGAAACAATTCAACAATATCAGAAAATGTAACACAATGTAAGTGAAACTAATGTCACTTATTTTGAAACAAGATACAACACCCCAATCACACTGCGGAATGTAGTCCTTTAACATTTTCACAACACTTCACAACAGATAAATTTCTAAGCATAACTTTACAATTACTATGCACACAAGATAAGTAAATGTTTCTGCAAGTCCCTGAGGGATAAGACATAACACGGTCCGCACTTGGGCCTGGGTAGGAAGTTCCGGGTGGAAGTAAATAACTCCACCTACGAATCCGCACCGCCAGTAGGCCGCGCCCAGTAAACACACCGTCATCCAAATGCCTCCGCGGCGAGCTCACCGAATGCGCTCGGGGAGTCCGAGAGGTCAGCGCCTTGATCAGGCACACAAATGAAACAAATACACCAAAACCATATTAACCATCATACATACAATTATTAAGAAAGAAATACAGTGTGGTTAAGGGCACACAATTATTATTTAAGGCACTGGTGGCGCAACAGCTTAAGAAACCCAAGAAACATACTATCCAATTTATAACGGTTTGCACCATCATCTGCCACTCTTCACATGTGACATTACACAGTACTTCCATGCAATTTGAATCAAGCACAATTTAACCACATGTGTGCCAGTCCATAACTGGACCAGGAAGCATAGAACATGAGCCTTACAGTCAGATAGCTGGAAGTAGACTTAGTGTACAGTTGTGGACCAATGGGTAACGGGCGCCGCCCAACTAACTGTACACAACACCAACAACCGGCCAAAGGAGGAGCGACCATGAACACAGAACCAGAAGCAATAGCGATCGCTCTCACAGCCAAGCTGCCAGGAAGTTTCAATCAGGGGAGCCCGTTACAACCTTAGAGCTGCAGACAAGTTCCAAGACAATAGAAGAATCACAGAAACGCGAGCACAAGGCCCCCATACACCGAACCGCGGAGCACAAGACCTCCGCGACGCCACACCACTCACTGCCTAGAGAGCCACATAGCTGCCCCTTTTATCTGTTGGAGGGCAATGATATAAACACCAGCGCAGCGGGAATCTACTCAGGTCCCGACAAAAGCAAAGAGAACACGGCGGCGGGCCGCAAATATATCGAACCGTGAGAAGGACGGTTCAACTATATTGAATACTGTTATCATTAAGACATCCATAATAATGTTATCTACATCAGCAACTATATGCTATTTTAGCTATCTTAGTTCCTCTATTATATCCTCAGGATGAATTTCAAATTTATTTTGTCTGATTATTTTTAGCTGTGCCACCAATCTCATTCTCAGTTTATACCCTTCCATTTCTGAATAATAGTCCACAATGGTTACATCAAACCAGTTACTTACTATCTCTGTCTGTTTCAAATTCCTAGTGACTTCTTCTCCATCCTTATCTGTAACTGTTTGAATATTTTCTCTTCCCTTCCCCCTCAGTTTTCTAATATAGCCATAGAAATTTCTAGACGCAGTTGTCTTCCTGCAACAATAATATTTGTCATAAACCTATCTTTAGCTTCCTTCTTTGCTGCTTTTAATTCCTTGTTTAGCTTTTTTAAGTGTTCCCTACTGCCTTCCTGTCTCTGTTGTGTTCTCTTCTTACCAGCCCCTTTAATGTCCTAACATTCCTATTATATTTATGTACTGTAGCTTCCATATCATTCTTTATTCTTTGTTTTGTTATAAACTTTTCTTTTCCTATTCTACTTATCTCCTTGAACTACTTGCACTTTGACTCCACTGTAATTGTGCTTGTCTTCCATGTACTGAACCTGTCACTGAAATCTATTCAGTTCTGAAATTTGTGCCTTTTTATAACTGTACATATTTCCCCTTTAAATTTTGGTCACTAATCTACTGAATCCTCTAATATCCACCAGTGCTTTGTCATGATCACTCATTTCTTCATTTACTTGTCACCCACATCAGCCCATTATGAGGAAGATATACAAAATGTTTCGTCCTCTTGCGATTTGCTCCACCACTTTATAAAGCCTTTTTCCTGTACAAAGGTGTTTGAAAATCTCTTTTCCTGTGTGTTATCGATCTTATTTCTTCCCAGTTGACATCTAGTACATTTAAATCTCTACCAATCACGACAATTCTAACAACCATATACTTCTGAACTCTATATGTGAATATAGTTTCCGAGTCTCATCTTTATCCAAGGCTGGCACATCGTGTTAAGCTCAGGTAGGTACAGGGGAGAGCTTTTTTTTTTTTTTAGCTCTACGGATTTGAGGCCCGAGGAGGCTACAAATACTACCTTTTTTCCCCGACTCAAGCCCCCCCCCAAAACCAAAATCCACTGAACGCAAGCCCTCTGAACCAAAATTCACTCAAGCCAAGCCCCCCCCCCCCAAAACCAAAGTCTGCTCAAGCCCCCCCCCCCCCCCCAAAACAAAATCCTGGATCTGCCCCTGGGTAGGTAGTTGGGTATTCTGACAAATTGGAGTTCCCCCTTAATATAAATATGATGATAATAATAATACAAAAAGTAAAAAAAAGCATTAGGGTTGGCGCAAAATCTCTACAACAAAAAATCCATGTCAAGACAGACCAAAATTTAGCAGTACAACACAGTCATAAAGCCAACAGTCCTTTATGCAAGTGAAATGATAACACTTAACACGTGACCTTGAAGAAGTAAAAAAAAGAAAGAAAAATCATTAGAAAAATTCTAGGAGTAAGACTCACTAAAGATGGTTACAGACTACAATCAATCAAAACAACAGAAAAGTTTTCAAATATCGAAATTGACATTAAAAAAAAGGCGAACGAATTTTTTTGGTCATCTTAAGAAGTTACCAGAAAATTGATTGACAAAAAAGATAATAGATTTTGTAACTTCACTTAAAAATCCAACACCTTGGCTGAATGAAATTCAGAAGGACCTTAATAGTGCAAATATAGAAGCAACAGACATCTTATAAAGAGACACCTTCAGACAGAAACTAGACAAATGGGAAGTTACAACTGAGCAACCAAAACAAAAACAATACTGACCAAAGTGGTTGGAAGAACACAAACAAGCTTTCTCAGAAAGAATGAAAGCCTCCTGGGACAACAAGAAGAACTCAAAGAAAACTTGATTGGGTTAGTTGCTTAACGTCTTCCATTTATTGGGAGAATTCTCCAATAATAATAATAATAATGCAAACAAATTCATAAGTAAAATCCACAGGTGTAAAAACTACAAAACAACTTTTAAAAAGTAATAATATAATTTATTCAATAATATATTTTAATTGTGGATAAAAATTCATTATTTTTATTTTAATAATTTATTACTCAGTATTAATTGCAGAATTTCCGCACTTCAAGTGGTAATCTGTGAGGATCACGCTTGAGGGGTTATTGTGTAACATGGTTTTATTAAATGAAGAATCATGGTTTGATAGTTCACAGTTCAAATCAGGATTTATTCACAATTCACGTAGAATACCTCACCACCTTCACTATAGTTGAATTATTTGACCGTGCCGAATGGCTAAGTACATCAAAGTTTCATCTCCTAAGTTACAGGTTCTGCTACATCTTAGCCATAACACACACACACATGCACGACTAAGCTGCCATCATGAAGGCATGGCTGTAACAGACCACAACAATCAAAAAGCCAGTTCTCTTATAGTGCGCTGGCAGCAGCCGACAATGACTCTCGAAATCTCTAGAATGCCTAAACAATTAATACTTACTCAAAATAGCTGTTTAAACCCTGAAACTTATTTTCTCTTGACTTCAACTAATCATTAAAAATATCAACCTCAATAAATGTATGACAGCAAACCCATTTTAACCAACTTTTCTCCAAATAAATCTCTACATCAGCAAACCATTGTTTTGTCATACAAAATAAAAACTGTTCTGCTCTTTTCATTTTTATAAATGGACTGATTAAAAAATGTTTGTTATATACATGTAATATTGTGATGTTATTGAGTCAATCTTGCAGTATCGTCAATATTAGAGAATGCTTGAATCAATGTAAAACTGAAATCATCATTCATTTGAACAGAAAAAACAGGAATCGTGAAAAATAGTTGAATGGAGCACTCAAACTCTGCTATGAGTCTCCAAGTCAATTTATACTTTTCTCTATATGCATTGAAAGCTTGGGTGTTCTGAAATTCCCGGTGGGTGAAGCACCCAGAATTTCCTGGATGGGTACTGCTATCCACCACATGCATATTATCTGCCAGATCTGGCTTGATCAATCATTCTTCCACTTTGGTAAGTAGCCAATACCTGGATTTGTTATAAATATCGTCATGAGATTAATCACAATTACTCCTTATTCTTCCTGAAGTTAAGACCAAGCCCAAGATTGTATTCAGTGGACTAGCCTCCTGCTGAGTCTGTTAGAGTCTCTAGTACATGCTATAGTTCCCTGAAGGTGACCATAGGCTTGGTCAAAATGTTGTGAAGAAGGAGGAACATTTGTGATGCAGCATTAATTTCGTGAAGATATTTATAACAGTATGCCGGCTGCAAAAACTGCAAAATCTTTTATAATACCATGATTTTTTAATCAGTTATCACACCAGAATTCTTCCCCTCAAAAATTATGGTCATGATCTGGGAACAGCAGTGAAATGTGGTAGTCTTTGCTAACAAAATTAAACATCCCTCTATCAATTACTCTATTATCTCTGTGATACACGTGTAAGCATTGGGGAAAATCAAACTGTCTAGTACTCCTTCCTGTAACTAAGACTTTACCATTAAAGTTTCTTGTGGTTTATGTAACTCCACCAAGTTTTCAAGTCCTGTTACTTTGTTCATTATACTTCTACAGTTTAACAGTAACAATCTTCTTAATGGCTTTGTAATATTTTTAGCATTATCCATCATTTTCCCAGTGGTGGCCCTGTCATTCTTCCAACAGCTTCAGCTAGTTCTTTAGTATTAGTGATTTTCCCATCATGTGTCTACAATAATTATCTCTTTGATCACCTTGTAACACTATGATTGGGATATGTGTGTGTAGCTTAAAGTTCGTCGTAGCAATTGTGCAGCTACACTTCTTAACGCTATGTTCAAAGCTTTCCTCTACCACTTATTACTTTTTAATTAAAGGTTCATTTGCCATGCGGTCACCAATCAGTAAGCTTTGCTAATTGGTTCAGCTACTTTAATTAGTCACAGAAGATATGTAAAACTACTGAGAAACACACACACACATGCTAGTTTTCACAGATTTATTCTTCTGAAACTACATAGTCCAAAAGCAAGCCACCAGACAATAAAACTAATCTCCTTCATCACCGAAAAGTGCAGATTCAAGTACAGTTAAAGCTGAATGAACAGTGAATACAAGTCCCACAATTAATTAACGAACAATCGCCATAGTACAACTCTCTAGCAGTTTATATTAAATCATGTCTCTCTGAGCAACCTTCACAGTCCGACATATACCTCAGCTCACATCACACAGTGTTCTTTACTACGGAACATACGTTAAGGGCAGTACAACGCGTACGTGGGACACACACGCACGTGGCCGTAGCAAGTCAGCTCCCACCGGCTGTTCCGTACTCCACTGTCGACAATCACCGACCGTTCCACAGTGCGCTAGGCGATCCCCCAACGCCAAATACATTATATATCTCTCAGATCACACTCTCAACTCAAACTATATCTGTAATGTTTACGGTTACACTACAACCTATTCTATCCCCTTGCCAGCATCCCCTAACCTAAAAATGCCAAAGTACTGACCTTATCATAATTGGCCTTAGGTAATAATCAGAAAGTATCTCCTTCCCCATTTTATTTAGGTGTAGGCAACGCCTAGTGAAACCCGACCTACCAATGGTATCCACAGGCACAATTCGGAGGACAGAACTAATGCCTCTCACAAGCAGCACTTAGACTCCATATTTACTCATCTCAAAGCATGGAACAACTGTGGCTGATCATGGTGAGTCAAGACCTTTATAAGTTCCACCCTGGTATGCTGTGCCTCCTTCACTACCTACCTCAGATGATAGAACCTCTATGATAGAACTTGTGTTTTTATCACTATTATTGCCCACACTACCCACTATCACTACTCTATCCTCCTTAGTGAAACCCTTACAGAGTAGCCTATATCAACTGACCTAATGTTGCATTATGTTAGGGAAAAAATCCTTGTTACTTGTTAGCCTGTGCATAATAGAGAAGAAGATCCCTCCCAAGGCTTCTACCCTGCAGTAGAACCATTTCCTTCCATAGCTGGTCACAGTTAATAAAAAGTTAACTTCGTTAATCCTTAATCCGCTACTTAAAAAATTAACTTCGATAATTGTTAAAGTGTTACATTTTTGCAAATTTAATGCAAGTTACAGTTATCCATTAAAAGCTAACCATCAACAGCACATTTCCCGAATGTCCATCTGGAAACTGAGTTCTTACTGGGATTCAATGTTTTAATCAGCTTCTCAAATGTATTCTACACCATGTAGTGGAATCATGTTGACAACAAAAAAGTTTATAATGCGTTGATCCACACCAGCTTGAGATAGGCCGCTATCAGTAACTACGATGTCGAAAGTTTCACCAATGTTTAGTTGACGTAATCTTTTGTTAGATGATGGTGATTGAAAAAAAGACTTCTGTTGCTATCTACATCAGAAGAATCCACACCATTTGAAGAAGACTTTGAATTTTTTTCCTTTTCCATCAAGTTGCTCCTGTTTTTACTTTTTTTTCCAAAATGTAAATATTTGGATATCTGCTTCCTCCTCAGGTGTTGTTTAAGATTACTAAGGCTAGAAACATGAGCCTTGATTGCAGAAAGTTCAGGCTTCAAATTTATAAATCAACTGTTGTCCCAATTTTGATTAAAATGCAATATAACCACAGAAATTTGAACAAGGAATTTTAATCTTCTCGTTGCTATTGCTAGTGCAGCTGCTTTCACTGACAGTTTCAAGGTCTTCATTTTCCATGATGTATTCATGTAATGAATATCAATTTCATTTATTTCACTAACAAACTCCAAACCAACACAGACTAAAATATATTAGTAAAAACGTTCAATTATATAAATTATTAAAATCAATCACTGACAGGATTTGAAACTTGTAGCCGGTTTGCAGACATAAAATACAAATGCTCGATTACCATAGCATGCCTGCTCACACCCATGCCATGCCTAGCATACCAGTTATATATGCACCACACTTACACTTCGCGTTACCTAATTTGTTCACTATTTGACTCACCGAACGTATCACTGTGCCCTGGCACACTTTTCAAACAAACAAAAAACAACCAATGTAATGCACTAAAATTAATGGAATTTCAGTTTAATGGAAGTTAAGAAGAGCATTTACGATTTTTCAGGTTAACTTAAAAGTTAAAATTTTGCAATTTTGTTAATTTCATTAATTAATGATTAACGGATTAAGGGTTATCTGCCCAGCTGTGTTCCCTTCCAATTTTTTCCTTGCATGCCCCTATTCATAAAGGCATGCTACATCTTACCAACTCCCACATCTACATGAGGCTCTTAGCTTCCTCCATCTGGTACCAGGTCAAACCTATTTTTCCTCACAATTTCTAAGGTGTTTGGCGTCTTCATCTTGTTAACCGTATTTCCCCTATGACTTGTTGCAAGCTCCCAACCATCCTTCACGATTTCCCCTCTAAACCCACCAACTCTAGTTTCTGCTATAGTAGAGGTTCCCAACTTGGGGTGCATGCCCCCCTCTCCAGGGGGGTTGAAATTAAATGTCAAATGGGATACAGGGTGTGAGATACTTTCAACCCCCTTGTGGACCATATCCTATATCTACAGCATTGGAAGTAGTATGTCCTATTACCGCCTCCAATTTTTTTTTTCTTATGGCTCTACACCTCAATGGCATCAAGATCATTAGAGGCAGAGTAGGATGGGGCAAGGAATGGGAAAGAATGAGGCCATGGCCTTCTGAAGAAAGCATCCCAGCATTCACCTGGAGTGATTTGGGTAAACCATGGAAAACCCAAATCTGGATGACCGGGCAGGGATTTGAACACACGTACTCCCAAATACAAGACCAGAACGTTAACCGTTCACCCACCATGCTTGGTCCCATCTCTTAGAGTTGCAAACCTTTATTCTAACATCATGTATTTAGTGAGTTTCCTCTGAGATGCCATTGTTAGTGCTGGGAAGTATGCATTTATCTTTTTAATAATAAAATTGTGGCCTAGGGTGGGAGGGGCAGGGCATGGGAACTACTGTTTTGATGGAAAGGTGGCATGGTAAGAGAAATTTTTGGAACCCCAATGCTAAGGGCTGAGTCTCTTGGGCGCTAATCCTTTTGTGCAACTTCCTGATTATTTCACCCGTCTCCCTGATATTTTTACCCCCAACACATTAAAATTAACACCGAACACATTTTATGGTTAGGTAACAGAATCCACTTCGTGATCCCCTGTGCTGCATCATGTTGCTGCACATGCTGATAATCTTATATATATATAAAAATAGACGTGTTTTTTCCTATATTTCACTTTTCAGCCACCACTACCTAGCACAGATCACTGATGTTTGTGGGTGAAAGTAGCATGGAGTTTCCTGTCGTGCACAACATTGGCCGAATGCCGATAGCTGTGGGGATGTGGGAGATATAATGATTAAAGTTGGTCAGTGCAGGGCGTTTTCATATTTCAACCAAAACTTCGTATCTCCGTATACTTCTCTTTCCTGCCACAACTACATAACATAGACTTTTGGTGCTTGTGTGTGGTAGTAGAATCGTCTTTCCTGTCATGCACTATGGTTGTTAGATGTCGGTAGCTATGGGGATGTGTGAGATATGGGGGTTGAAAGTGGTCGACCTATGGCAGTTTCATACTTCTACCAAAGGCAAAAGTGTCATGGTATATCACTTTTCAGCGAAAACTACAGATCACAGATAACTGGCGTTTGTGTGTAGTAGTAGCACAGAGTCACCTTTCGATCACAACAGCGGCCGAATTTCAGAAACTGTGGTACTGTGGTAGATATGGTGGTTGTTAGTGGCCGACCAAGTATATTTTCGTATTTCGACTGTCTCCGCATATGTCACTTTTCTGCCACAACTACATAGCATAGAGCATTGGTGTTTGTGTTTGGTAGTAGAATCGTATCTCATGTAGTGCACTATGGTTGTTAGATGTCGGTAGCTATGGGGGTGTGCGAGAAATGATGGTTGAAAGTGGTCGACCTGTGGCAGTTTCATACTTCTGCCAAAGACAAAAGTGTCATGGTGTATCACTTTTCAGTGAAAACTACAGATCACAGATAACTGGCGTTTGTGTGTAGTAGTAGCACAGAGTCACCTTTCGATCACAACAGCGGCCGAATTTCAGAAACTGTGGTACTGTGGTAGATATGATGGTTGTAAGTGGCCGACCAAGTATATTTTCGTATTTCGACTGTCTCCGCATATGTCACTTTTCTGCCACAACTACATAGCATAGAGCATTGGTGTTAGTGTTTGGTAGTAGAATCGTATCTCATGTAGTGCACTATGGTTGTTAGATGTCGATAGCTATGGGTGTGTGGGAGATATGGGGGTTGAAAGTGATCCGCCTGTGGCAATTTCATACTTCTGCCAAAGACAAAAGTGTCATGGTGTATCATTTTTCAGCGAAAACTACAGATCACAGATAACTGGCGTTTGTGTGTAGTAGTAGCACAGAGTCACCTTTCGATCACAACAGCAGCCGAATTTCAGAAAATGTGGTACTGTGGTTGATATGGTGGTTGTAATTGGCCGACCAAGGATATTTTCGTATTTTGACTCTCTCTGCATTTGTCACTTTTCTACCACAACTACATAGCATAGAGCATTGGTGTTAGTGTTTGGTAGTAGAATCGTATCTCATGTAGTGCACTATGGTTGTTAGATGTCGATAGCTATGGGGGTGTGGGAGATATGGGGGTTGAAAGTGATCCGCCTGTGGCAATTTCATACTTCTGCCAAAGAAAAAAGTGTCATGGTGTATCACTTTTCAGCGAAAACTACAGATCACAGATAACTGGCGTTTGTGTGTAGTAGTAGCACAGAGTCACCTTTCGATCACAACATAGGCCGAATTTCAGAAACTGTGGTACTGTGGTAGATATGGTGGTTGTAAGTGGCCGACCAAGGATATTTTCGTATTTCGACGAAAGGCATGTGTCTCCGCAGATTTCACTTTTCTACCATGACTACACAGCATAGAGCATTGGTGTTTATTTGTGGTAGTAGAATCGTGTCTGTTGTCGTGCACTATGGTTGTTAGATGTCTGTAGCTATGGGGGTGTGGAAGATATGGGGGATGAAAATGGTCTACCTGCGGCAATTTCATATTTCTGCCAAAGACGCATGTGTCACGGTGTATCACTTTTAAGTGAAAACTATCAATCGCAGATCACTGGCGTTTGTGTGTGGTAGTAAAACAGAGTCTCCCATCGATCACTACGTTGGCCGAAATTCGGTAACTGTGGGAGTGTGTGAGATATGGTGTTTGAAATTGGTCGATCATGAATATTTTCGTGTTTCATCCAAAGACTTGTGTGTATCCGTAAATTTTACCTTGCTGCCGGAACTACATAGCGCAGAAGACTGGTACTTATGTGTGGTAATAGTATCGAGTCTCCAATCGTCCACTAGGGTGGTTAGATGTCTATAGCTGTCAATATGAATTCTTTACAATGACGAACGAAGTCGTGGGTACCAGCTAGTGATAATATACAGTTATACCCAGTTTATTACTGGTACCTCTAGAATGCAATTCATTTGTCAATTAGAGCATATAAAACAAAGTAAGTTTAAATTTTTTTAAAAAAATCTAATGTTGTTCACAACTTCAAAAGTATATTAGAAACAAGTGACTTTAGTATATGTTGTTTAAATTGAAGCTATATTTGATATTAAGTACAAATTTTAAATTCCTGGGTGATATACTATGTTTGAGCCAAATTAAAAAAAATGGTCCAAAATTATGATTCATGTCTTTATTTTCCAGTGTAAAAGTCCTCTACTTGATGATTTCTTAACATTAACAACTCACATGCTGGCATAGAAATCTTTTTTGTGTTTTGTTCCCCTTATATTTCTATAAAAGATCCATGGACTAAAAGTTTACAAAATTTTAAGTACAATATTTTGTTTTTGATCAACGAAATCAATATAGTATATTAGGAATATAAAGACACAAGTGACACAATTATTAAATACATTAGTTCCATGTACATGGACATTGTAAAAATTATTAGTAATAAAGTAATATTTAAGACCTACCATGTGATGAAAGTTTATTGATTCAGCGTCTGCAAGGGACTGTGAAATAGCTCAGTTAATTGAAGTTATAAAAATATATGAAACTTTTTTATCCATTAGAGAGGTAAAAGATCAGTCTGCCCAAGATCTTGCAGAAGAAATAGTTACTTCATTGGAAGAGAAAAACTTGGATTTGACCAAATGTCATGGACAAAACTATGACGGGGCTGCAGTCATGAGTGGGGCATACAGGGGAGTGCGGCAGTGTATTAAAGAAAAAGCCCCATACCCATACTTTGTGCACAGCGCTGCACATAACCTGTGGAAGGAAACCGAGTGGTTAGCCAGTTTTTTGAAACCATTCAAAGTGTGTATTGCTTTTTTGGTCATAGTATTTTGCGCTGGCAAGACTTGAAGTCAGTGTACGACACCGAGGCTCAGACTGATTCACTGAATTCGAAAGTAACACTGAATACTCTTAATCTAACTCGCTGGGCTGGTAGGAGGCAATGTATGCACTGAAACACAGGTTATGTGACGTGTTGAAAAGCCTTACGCGCATAACTTTGACTTCCAGGAAAAGCAAGGAAAGAAATGAAGCACACCAGCTAAAGAACAAACTTGAAAGTTTTGATTTTGTATTGCTTTTGGTTGTGACTTAAGCAATATGAAGTTTTAGAGTCTCTCAACCTCGCATCAAAATCCTTACAATCTAAAACCATGGACCTGTTGTATGCATATGAGTTATTTGGTAATTTATTTTTAAGGATACCGAAATACGTGGGAAGTTTGAAGAACTTGTTTCTGAAGCATCAGATGTTTGTATTCGATGGAGAATAAACAAAGAATTTCGCCAGAACAAACTAAGGAAAGTGAAAAAAAAAAAAAAACAACACTTTGATGAGTTGAGTGAAGACGAGAGATTAATAGACCAAAAATATGGTTCCGTTGTTGTTGTTTTAGGGTGCGTCGACATCGAGGTCATTAGCGCCTTGTTTCCATGTCACTGTGTTCTATTTAATGGTAGGCACACTTCGTACTCAATTTGATCACTGTTTTGAAGGGATGAAAGTTGTTCTTGACACTTATTAATTGATACAATCTGATTTTTAGCCAATGCATGTGAAAGTGACATTCACAAAATGCAGTTGATTTCGTTAATAAGTTTCAAAATTATGTGAGTCCAGCCTTTCTTTCACAATTATGTTCAGTGAAAAATTCGTTTAAAAACAAACTGGAAAAAATGAATGACCACAGTTCGCTTTCATCAAGTTACCCAGATGTTTGCACTGTTCTTGTGACAGTATCAAAGGCTGAACGGTCCTTTTCTAAACTTAAATTGATCAAAAATTACTGGAGAAGTACAATGGCTCAAGAAAGACTCAGAAGCTTAGCTTTGATTTCAATTGAGACTGATTGAGCTCAACAAATCAACTTTGCCAAAGTAACTGATGAATTCGCTTCTTTGAAAGTTACGAAACAAATGATTAAGAAATAATCAAATGTAGCTAATCTTTAGTCTTTTCAATGTACACTACTTTCTATTCATCAGTTACTGATTCCTTGCCTTTTAAGCAAAGAATGCATTTCGACTAACTTAATTTACATCTATTACTATAACTATATCTTTAATCTATCTTAAATTTTTATGAAGAAAAGTCATATTTTAAATTATCAATTAAAAGTTTTCCGCTAGTTTAATCTTATTATGTTTAATTTTTTTATGTTAACAACAGTGTAGCAAATATTTTACCAAGAATTTTTTATGTGTGATTTTATAAATTTTTCATAAATATACACTCTTTTTAAAATTTCACTTTTGTGAGAATTTTGCTTTTGTATTATACACATTATTCTTTTTACAACCTTACGCACTGAATATTTAATTTACAAAACTTGTAACATAAAAATAATCCATTTAATAATTTGTTAATTGTATATCTAAAGCAGTGGTTGTTAAATGGTGGTCCGCGGAACCCTGGGGTTCCGTGTTCCGTCCAAGAATTAAATAAAATGTTCGTTTAAAAGATTATAATCGTTCCGTCAGAAGGCTGTCATGGTTCTGCTTCCGTTTGTGATGACTTACCGATGCGAGACTGTTTTTTCAGCTTACTCTTATAAAAATGGGGATCCGCCAAGAAATGTTAGATCAATTAGGGTTCCGTGGCCAGAAGGAAATTTGGGACCGCTGATCTAACATACATGAACATTTGGCTATTGTCGCCAGTTTTGTTACCATTGCATGGACCAATAGATAAAAACAAATTTTTGTCGAATTGGAATAAAGCCCCATGCATACAAAAAGAAAGAAATGTTGAGGGGCCTTACTATGAAGTTTTGCCCCGGGGCCTCCAAGTTTATAGTTACGGCCCTGGTTCTCGCTTGAAAGCAACAACACTATCAAGGGCCCGATTATCAATGAAAAAATCAAGTTCAGGAGGTATTCTGTTACCTAGTCTTTGTATCCATTCTAAGGCGCTGCTAGCCTCTTAGTTTGTGCGCAGATGTCGATGACCAAATAGCTCTATCAACAGTGTAACAGACGGACTACGAAAATACACATGTCTGAGAATTTCAGGGCAGTCTATAACACCTGAGATTGCTTTATGTAGAAACAGGACACCATGAACATTCTGTCTCAACTCCAAAGGATGGAGGCCAAGGTAGAATAAATAAATAAATGAACAACTCATTTTTAATTAAATTGAACAACACACTGTTTCTCTCTTCCCACCATTTTGCATTCATAAGCACTAATATATTATTTGGAAATCAATAATGTTCTTTGAATTCTACAGTTTACCAGAAGTAAAGGATTTCCGCGTACGTTATTATTAGGAGAAAGTATACCAACCAAAATTAATGTAGGATACTTTATATTAAAGTATTGTTAGCAACCATATTGTAAGACCCAAGGCTGAAGCTGGGGCTGTAGTATAGCCTTAGTGCCTCAACTAACTCTTGATGTTGACTCAAAGTTCTGTAGAAAATTTACGAAATAATTTTGAGTTGACCATGTAGCCGGATAACTCAACTTAAATGCTTGAGGTCGCCACAATATTTGTTAAACCACGAATAGAGAAAAGGTTGTAAGCTATCTACTAAAGCACACAAGTTCACTTCTAGAAAATCCAAAGTTTTATTTTCAAAGTCACAATTTTAAATATGCATTTTACAGTTGAGCAGGCAAATCGAACACACTACCAAAAGTTTGCAAGTTGTGGAGAGATATTTAAACCGACCGAACCCCTGATGAAAATTTACAAGTTCATATTACAAGTTAACCTTGCGCGCCATACACCAAAGTCCCAAGATGGCCGACTTGGTAGCTTTTCTTCAACCGACTACCTCCCGCCCGACACGACACTTGCGCAGACTATACGCACATACTGCTCAGCTTACCAAAGAATAAAGATGGAGTAGCATGCCAGCACCATGGAGGAAGGAAATATATGGAGGAGAAATGACGTTAAATCGGTGACGCCGGGATCCTACTGGGCATGCGCGGCGGTTATAGCGGACCGAGCTCCAAACATTGCATTTTCACATTTTTTATTCTGTTCTATACCCCATTTCAATGAAAAAACAAGCGGCAGTAAAAAAGGAAAACACACACTCTGCATGTGCAGCATGTAATTCATTGTGGTTAGAACGGAATTATTTTTTGGTCCAGGCCGCATCTCCACCACACGTCCATAATTTGGAGACTCTATATCCCAAACAGTAGGCGAGATATTGAAAAATGTTTACTCTTGATTTTCGATTTTTTTTTCGTCATGTTACATTAGAATCCATCATCGAAATTCTTCTGCATTTCATTAAAAAACACCTCACCTTTGAGACGGTATATCATGATAACTAAGCGAAATACCGAAAATTTGTATTCTTCGTTATCTTTTCTTCTCGTTGTGTTGCATAAGAATCCATTGTCAAATTTGATTTTGGTCAATTTTTTTTCTGAATTTTAACCAAGAACACCTCACTTTTAAGAAAATATATCTCGAGAATTAAGCGAGATATCAAAAAAGATTATTCTTCATTTTTTATTTGTTTCGTCGACTTACATAATAATCCATCATCAAATTGTGGTTACACGGTTATGATAGTGTTCCCTGGATATATTTGGGCATGTTCCCGGTGATTCTTGGGTAGGGTAATATGGCGTCCCCCCTCCCCACCTCTCTCCACCCGTCGTCACTTCAGTGCGTGGTAAAGGTCCCTTGCGTCGCCTCCATATATTCCTTCCTCCATGGCCAGCACCCGATTATATAGGTTCTATGACGTCATAGCCGAAATGCAACTTTCTACTGCTGCCTAGCCAAAATATGCCCTCGATAACTCGGTAACCAAACAGATATAGAGTAATTAAAGGCTGACAGTGTTTAGACTTTTTTAGTAGAGGATTAGTGGATATGCAGTGAGTAATTTTAAGTGTTTAGTTTTAAATGTCTATTTTAACCTTCGCGTAGTGACGTGACCTACTTCCTGCTTGGGGAAATACCTGCTCGTTAAAACTTCTATAATTTCGTCATTTCTGCTGAATCGCAATTTATCTAAATTAAATTATTATTAGCGTGTTTCCCAAAAATTCCCGAGTTTTATGATGTAAGTTTTATCGAGATTGATGCCAGGATAGTGAAATTACAGCTCTGACAAGATTTATAAAAATGATATACCGGGTTTTAATTTAATAACTTTATTTCTATAGCTTTTATCGAAAATGTAAAATTACCAGAATATTCTCTGAATTAAATGACGTATTTTAAAAGTTGTTTCATCTCTGTATCTAACTTCGATTGGCTTTAATAAATTCCTAAACTGGGCACATGGTTTCATGACGAAATAATTTCTAAAATCTTTATAAAATCTGTTCTACTGCATGGAATGGCCTGAAATTAATATATGTGATACTAGATTTTTGGTTCTTTCAAGAAATCTACTTTTTATTCCGAAAGCTTTCTAGATTCTGTGATAAAAAATGTTAAAAGTGAAGTGCATTTAACGAAGTGTTTAAAAATTGATTTAAGTTACTTACACGTCCAGAAACTACGGAATTTTAGTGAATTTATTCTTTTATTAAATTATTGTTCCTTTAAAACAACTTTATTTCATTTAAAAGTGTGCCGAAATAGTGAAATATCAAATATCAAAAACCTATTGTTTGGTGAGCTGAATTATTATGGATTATCACATTTCAGATTAGTATAAGGTTTTTATATCATTATAGAAAGTTAGTTTAGTTGTTTATTAAATGTTGTTTATTGCTCTCAAGTCGGTTTACAAATGACGAAATGCTCCTATAGTAGAAGCTCATTGTTTCAAAATTGAATTATTATTAATTATTTTATTTTCGGTTGACTTAGAGTTTGTTTACTGTTATACAAAGTTTATATAGGGCTTTTATTAAATACTGACAGTCTTATTGCATTTAAATTGTTTTAGAAATGGTGAAATTGACCCATAGCAAAGTTTATTGTTTAGAAATTGAATTTATGTGAATTAACCTGTTTCCTACCAAAATAATGTTTTCTTATCATCATAGAAAGTTTACTTATGTCTTTTATTAACTTTTAAATACCTTTACTGCTTCTGAAAGGGTTTATTTGGTCTGTTTGGTCATGGTATCCGCATGCTATATAAAGCTTCACTCTCCTAACCTATATAAGCAACGAAACTATCTGTTACTAAACAGTTAGCTTCCTCCTATCTACCTAAAAGTGCGGAGCTAGAATTTGACGAAATTCTAAGCTGCTTACAATATGGCTCTGGCCAGTGAGACACAATTTCATTTTAAAATTGGCTTACAATTTAATTTAATATAATTGTGCTGGAATGCACAATCTGGTGACAATTCTCTTAGTCATCTAATTATCCCTTTTATTCATCTCTTTCCTGCCATCTAATAATGATAATTATTTTCCCAATATCCACCCATGTCTCATTCCAATGGGTGCCTTATACATACCCAACACTCTCTTCATGTACCGTTCCTTTCTTCTTCCAAACTCACCTCCTTTATCATAAGCCACAGAATGTGTTCTGCTATGAATTCGGCAAACGTATCTAGTTTCCATCCTTTGCACCCCTGCAACTACTGTACATGATACCAAAAATGTGTACCATGCTTAGACAAGTAAGTGAGAAAAGTTTTGTATCCAAGTTCTTTTAGTTCCCTGCTCTCATCACCATCTGTAGAAATGGCAGAACTTGTACCTCTATCTGCCCAATGTATCCTGCCTAAATAAATCTATTATCAAATAATAATTCCAGATGCTTTCTACAATCATTTCCTCCACCACCATGTGATCAGAAAAAACATTTATGGGCATCAATGGAAAGAAATAACTGCCACGAGGTGAGATATTTGTATGGAAAGGATAGATAAAATACACCCAACACTCACCAAAGATGAAGGGCTGGGGGAAGCAGCAACACAAAACAATACACGAACCCAGAAAATACAATATTTTGGGGTGAACCCTTTGTCAAGTTAAAAGAAGTAAGTGGCTGAGTTTGTGCAAGCCTTATAGTCAACACGGGCACTCATTCTATGCCTTCACTACTCCCTACAACTTTTTTGAGTGTTGGATGTATTTTATCAGTCCTTTCCATTTAATTACAAACATTTAGTTTTGTATAGTTATACCTAATGAGGAGATTGTTTCCGGTATTATTTTATCTTAATTTCATGTTACGTAAGGAACAAGATATCGTTTACAGATTCTCCTACAGCTGTTCAAAATCTTTTCTCATTTTAATCTTTTTGTGAAACATTATTTCACCATCAAATAATCAAACTTCTTATAATTGCGCAGGTTTCCACGGTCGTCGTATGTATTATCTTGGTTCTCCAGGTGAAGCCGCATTGATTTGTTAAAACCTAACATTTTCTGCCACCGTGCTGTGGCCTTCATCCTCTGATTTTCCCTATCCTTTGTCATTTACAATGTACAGTAAAAAATTTATGATTTTCTTATTTAAATAATTTTCAAACTTGTTTGTTTCAACTTTAAGCATGACAAAAGCAAGCACTTATTTGTGTCCCATAAATATATCATACAATAATTAGCAATGACTGTTGAATATCATCCATATTTAACACTTTTGAAGTGTATGTAACCAGGAGATAATTCTCGCACTTCTTTCCACACAAATGTTATAAATCAAGTATTATCTTGGTTCTCTGGGTGGAGCCATGTTGATTTGTTAAAACCTAACATTTCAACCAGCGCACTTCCATAGCTATATATAGGTGACAGTAACAACAAATGCAGCAGTCCTCTGATGAAGGCTACAGCACGATGGCTGAAATGTTAGGTTTTAACAAATCAACACTGCTTCAGCCAAAGAACCAAGATAACAATCAAACATTTTATTGTAAACATACAGAATAATTTATCAAAAAAATTAATAGCAGTATACTACCCTAAGGTGCTCTTATTCTTACTTCCGCCTCTTTTGATTCTATCTGTTTCCTTCCTTTTAAGATTTTCTGTACCTAGCAAGTCATATTATAATTCTATTGCTCGCTTTGCCAGAAGCCTTGTAGACATCCAGTACTGTACTATCAACTTACTTTATCTAGGAGTAACATTAGACAGGTCCCTCACTTATAAAAGGCACCTTCAGAATACAGTTGTCAAGTATAAAATTCACAACAAACTGCTGCAGCTTCTGGCTGGAACTTCATGAGGAGCTGATGTGAATACATTAAGAACAAAATCCTTGGCCTTGGTTTACTCCTCAGCTGAATATCGCTCAAGTTTTTGGCTCAATAGCCCACATGTCTAGAACATAGAGCTTTCCCAAGCCATGTGCATCATAGCTGGCATGCTCCTATCTTCACCTATCCCGTGGCTGCCAGTGCTCAGCAACATTCCACCACCTCACATCAGAAGGAGAAAGGTCCTTACCGAACTATGATCGAGGATCCCATCCACAGAGATATTATGCAATACAAAACACTGTTGAAGTCACGTAACCTTGCCTGGAAAACTGCTGTGAGTATAACAGCCAATTCCTTCAGCACTACTGATAGCTGGACTGCAGAATGGGCATCATAAACATCTCAGGGCATTGTGCAAACTCTGTCCAAAATGTCCCAGATTAAACCTGCTGCAGTCTGTCTGGTGTAAATTAAACCGTATGAGATGTGGCATGGGAAGAACTGCTTTCATTCTCCATACCTGGTGATGGGCAGATTCACTGGGCTGTGACTACAGTGACATCACACAAACTGTGTTGCACATTGTGCAGAACTGCCCACTCTGTGCCTTCCCTAGAAGTACCGAAAATTTAAATGTGTCAACGCTGGAGGTGGTAGGATGGATGAAGCATGTGGACATCAAGTTATAGAGGTCATGGCTGCCAATGCTGATGTTGGCCTTATCACTTACCAGCTGAGAGAATTACAGTATTCACTCAACTATGCGTACATATTTATATTTTAAAATAGTTCAATTACAGTGTAATTTTTGACTGAGTTATGTTTTATAAGGTTCTGTATGTGTCATTTAGCATCAAACACAAAACAAGTAAATAAAACTAACCTTTTTATTAAGGAAAGTTCTGTTTGGCTAGAAAATTTTGAAAGTTTTACGTATCCATGCATATAATCATGAACTGGTAGGATTCTCATGCGGTATTGGCATTAGATGTATAATACAGCATTTCATTCAAAACACCAATGCCATAGATTGGACGCGATCTTTATGAGTTGCTCTGTACTCAGTCAGATGTAGCCTGTAGCTTAAGAAGGTAATTATAGTAATTTTAGTTTGTCTTGCCAAACTTTTAAATAAGCACTGTTGAGGCAACCTGTGAAACATTTTTATAGATGTATGAGATGAGAAATTATTACTGTCAGCTGAACTGAATTTTTATTAATTTACTTATTAATTTTTACAAACAGTTTTCACTTCTTTCGCAGAAGCATGTAAGAACCCAAGTTGCTATACCGGGGTGAAGTACCTTAACTGAATGTCTACTTGAAATAAAATGTTCTCTGAATCTTCATCTATTCTTTTAAATTGACCATGTGCCTGCCTGGAATATTTAACTGTAAAGCTTATAGGCCGCTACTAAGCTTATTTGAACAAAAGCTTAGAAAAGGTTACTATTCAAGGTTAAAACATTTGAAAAGTCCACTTCTTGAAAATTTTAAAGTTTATTCAAAATCACATTTGGAAAAACAGCATTTACAGTCAATAGGCTATCGAATCAAACGTTTCCAAAAAATTGCAAATTATGAAGAGGAAGACTGAAACCCCTTTTGAAAATTTTACAAGTTCATAGTCACTACTCCTTTCTGTTACTGATGATGAAAACCCAATATGGCCGAGACACATCTATTTTGCAAGTCAACTATTTCCGGCTACTACCCAGTTTTACCCTACACACGCAACATCCCAGCGCAGATTTACTAAGCACAACGTTCCCAGGATAAAGACAACCGCCTCTCCTAGGCCCCTACCTGTATACCCCCATCCACATGCCATATATGTACGGACGCTTATCCAAAATAGTGTAAAAAGATATGATTATGGAATATGTTTAGAATCTACCCGTGGGTAGCCTGGCCTTCAAGGATTATGAAAAGTGTTTAGTGAAAATTCTCAAATAATAAGCTTTCTTGTAATTGAATTTTGTTTGAGTGCGCAATGTTAAAAAATGTCCGAAAGTTAATTAGTGATTCCCTGATTTCTTTCTAAATTTTAGCACTTTTTAGGTGACCCTGCTGAATTACACAGTATTGTGATAAAATTAGTGTCATTGTGTTCTACATTAATTCCTGATTCCAGTGGTGTTAATTTTATTATGACCGGTGGTGAAATAGCATTGTTATCTGTTTAACAATATCGGGTTTGAAAACTGTTTAGCAAACACTTGGTTTCTAGTTCATAATTCTCCTTCTGCTGCTTATATCGAAAAAGTGAAGTTATCAGAATTTTCTTTGAATTTAATTACGTGTTTTAACAGTTGTTTTATTTACAGAAGTGGCTTGGTTTAGTGGTAAATGAATTTTGAATAAAACCAAGTTGTGATAGATGACAAAATAACTTTAAAATGTATATAAAATTTGTTCTACTGCATAGAATGTTCTGAAATTTTAATACGTATATTATACTGGATTTTTAGTTCTTTTGGGAAATCTACTGTTTAGTCCGAGAAATTACTGAAAACATATGGTAAAAAATGTTGAAAGTGAAAATGTATCTATCAAATTGTTTCAAATTTTATTTTCTTTATTTACACGGTCTGAAACTACGGAATTTTAGTGAATTTGACTTTCATTTGAATTTTTACTATTATGAAATTGTTTTACTGCATCGAAAAGTGTTAATAATTAGTGAAATTATCACGTAACCAAAATCTATTGTTTACAAGTTGGATAATAATGGATTACCCTATTCCAGGTTAGTTTAAAAGTTCTTCACTATTAAAAAAATGTGTATTTGGCACTTGTATTATATGTTGAGTGACTTTACTGTTTTTAAAATGGTTTATATATTGAATTGGCTTGTGGTGTCAGCTTTTGCATGGAACGTTTCTCACTTCCTGTACTTGCAATGAAAATTATATGTTTACTGTAAAGCTTACTCCCTCTCTTCAGCTTTAAGCTGTGAAAACTAGAATTTATCCAAATTCTAAGATGTTCACAAGCATCATGAGCAGTTTAAATTATTAAAGAAGTGAACCCAAATAATTTCTGATAAAGTAACCAACAAACAAATATAAAATTCAGTTTCACTGGCAGTAATAATTTCTCATAAATTTATTATCATTATCTGAAACTGAGGAGAATGCTCCACAATGTCCAATTGTGGAAACCCATTTAATATTGCATTTTGTTAATGTGTTGATAGTTGTGCAGCTACTGTATCCATGGACCTCTTTAATATTTAACAGCTGGATTTAGTCCTCCATATTCTACAATCTTCATTCTTAAATATCTGCTATTGTTATTGTTGTTTTCATTTTCTACATTATGAACTTTATCTTATTTTTCTTTGGGAATATTTATCATCCCCCTTCCCATTTTCGACTAATGCCACTATTCATGAAATGAAGTATGATAAATCATTAAAATGATACCCATTATTCTATCTCATTTTGCAGATTGTTAAAGAAACTGTTTTCTTCCATGTCATTTCTGTTATGTGAATCTAAGTTTTAATCATTTTATGAAGCACAACATTCAAAAGTCTTCAGTTTTCCCCCTCCTATACACCAACATTTATATAAATTGTTCTCTCCTTTTTTTCTAGGAAAATGAAAACTTTCCCACTCTGTTATGCCTGATATAAAGTGCTAGTTTATGATTATTACCCTCTCTTTTACTAACTATGCTGATTGTTGAGCTAGTATCAATTAAGACACCATGACCAATGTATGACATTTATACATGACCTCACCTTCTCTTCACTTGCCTCCCATTTTCTACTATCTCATTTAAAATATTTGTTACTGATGGTGTTCTAGTTCAATTTACACAAATAAATCTAGCAGCACTCCTTTTGAAATTCCACCAATTCTTGTATTTGAAACCTGTAATATCCTACCACACTTAAGCAAGGGATGGATTATGCTTTGGTATCTTGTATGTAATATTCCCCGATACTCCCTCTAGTAAATGCAGGACTCAGTACCCTATCCCTATCACTTCACTTAAGTGTCCTTTCAAACTGTATTCATAATCAAATCATATTGTAACATATTTACATTTTATGCTGTCTTCAGGCAATATTACTTTTTTTATGTTATCTTGGTTTTACGGGTGGAATCACATCAATTTAATGAAATCTAATGTTTCAGCCATTATTCTATGTCTTTCATCAGAGGACACGTTATATTACCTTTTCACTGTCTGACCACATGGAAACTTTTTTTCCATTTGTGATTGCAATTACTTAACTCGTTTTAAAATTTATCTTCATTCGATATTGAACTATCCAGCCAGATACATTGTACCAATCCCCCTGAAGCTGTTTGCAATCTTCTCTCTTTTTTTCTGTGCTATCTAAGTTAAATTTCAAATTCTGTAAAAACTAGGTTTTATCCACAAGTCTATAAGCTTCTTTCTGAAATCAGTATTTGATCTCAGAATATTACTTCCTACGTCATTGCATCCTATATCATTACAGGCTTGTAATGCCCCTAGACACCCCATTAATTATGCTCCTTGTAAATAACTTAAGTTTGTGTTTAAGAAAGAGGTGATTGGTTGTAAATACATAGAATCATTTCCAGAATATGTGTCGTGTTTTGATGTGTCTGTTCTGTGTAAATGAACTGTATAGATGTAAATTTGTTAGGAGTGTTACAATGCATTACACACTAAATAACAAACTGTAATTGGGAATACTGCACCAGCCATTATGTTCAAAGTGTTGCCATGCCAGTTTTCAAACAATACGCTCAAGGCAGACTTCAAGGCTTACAACTGCACCTGAAGATGGTGACGGAGAATAAAGTTGCCGAAATATTGTGCATCAATAATAATATTACGCGGTTTGTTTCCCGAGAAACTTTTATAAATAAACAACGCCGAGAATAATCGCATTCATTTATAAAATTTTGGACAGTTTGAAAGGCTTAAGTTCGTCATTACGAAGCTGAATACTTATAAATATTTAAGTAATCTCATTGGAAACTGTTTTCATTTGATTTTAACTAATTTTGAATACGTTAGAAAACGAGTGTTGACACATTTATAGTTATCGAGAACATTTTATGCCATAAAATACAATACAAAACATTCATTTTCCATAGATCCCAATATAAGAGACTAGGTCTGTGGAAAGTTGTAAATAACTTCTTGATAATCACAACTAGGCAAGATTGTAATATGTTTGTATAATCTTGAGAAGAATTCCGATGTATGTTTTTCTAATGTGTTGGTAAAATTAAAGTCGAGTCAAAATTTATTGACAGCTTCATTTTTAAGAAAGCTATCTGTGAGAGTTGAGAAGAAGTTTTAAGTACTCTAGTGGGGCAGTAAGCTTATTTTGTGACTACATGGATCCGTAAATCTTCAAACATTTATAAGTGAATAAAAAGCATAACTATTCTGAATACCTTCACAACCTGTAAGTATTATTGCTTTTGTTGTAAATCAGAGAGGTATGAGAATTGAGGATAACAGTCGAAGCTGTACATTCTATTGACACTGATCTTGGGGTAGAAGGTAAGTACTGGCACTTTCATATAAAATCGAGTTATCATGCATAATGTCATTGATGTTACTACACATCAGATAATGTCTCCTAAAACTATCATATGCACTGTCTCACTTAGCTTGTAGTATCCTGGAAGAAAATGTTGTACCTTTCCATGGCAACAATAAGATTTGATGGAACTTGTGAAGTGCTCTTAGTGCTGGGAAGGCATTTGTAAACAGTACTATGTTATTCAACCTCAAATATTGAAAAGACTGATTATTTCTGTATGGAAAGAAAGTGCTGTTATATCTCATCGAACCAAGTCTTCTCATGTAATGTCACTGAAGTAGTTACTGTTCATATCTACAAAATTTATCTAATAGTACAGATTTTGATTTTTTTTTTAGATTTTTTAAATTTTAACCACTCATTAAATGCATAATAATGTATAAATGATCTAGATGCATGATAATGTTCACTTACACACTTTCTCACTCATAAAAAAACACACACACAAAATAAAGAAGTATTAGATGTACAAAAAGAACTACAAATTTTTATTGTTTGGTTAATAAAAACTGCAAATGATAAAACTAAAATATTTGTTCACATACATATAGAAAATAAGATTTTGTTCCTCTTTTAGAAACCACTGTTAATGTGAAATTACATACTCTGGTCATCATAACTGAACTAGGAACGTTATTTAGAACACTATTTCTGCAACAAAAAATTGAAATATTGGACTGAGCGGTCAGTCTTACAATGGTTACAATTAAATTTTGTTTTACTGTATTCACTGATTATAAGAGCACAGTTTTCAGAACACATTCATGAATTTAAAATGACAATAACATCTTTGTCAGACTTGTTTCAAATATACCTTCTTGCAGGGCCATAATTTTTGACCATATTAAAAAATATCTGTAATATCCTGAAACAAGTTTCAAAATAATGAAAATCAATATAATAATAATCAATATATATGCTGGTAATTGGTGCAGTTGAACATTTAATCAAGATAAAGTGAAACTACAATACATTACACATCTTATGACTTAAGTTACAATAAAGCTATAATTAAAAAACTGAAAGGAACTACTAAACAGATAACTCACATCTGAAAATGCGTAAAGACTATAAAAGAAAAACTGGAAAAAAAGATACAAATGACTCATACTTTTCTAAATTGATACAAATAAGTTCAGTATTGAAATGTGAAAAATTGATTTTATATAATCCTGTCTTATCAATAATTTCCCAATTCTAAACATATATTATATTATTATATTTTTTTAAATTATATATATATATATATATATTTTATTTTAAGAAAGCTTCTACACATCAACTGGGTGCTTAGTATAAAGTAATTGGACTTCAGTTTAATTTTTTAATACTGTACTCTGAAAAATAGTAAAGATAATGATAACAATAAAAACCTACTATTACAAAATTATTTCTTACTTTTCTCATTTTATGTGTCATCCAAAATACTTTTTCGAAAGAAAATGTATAGATCCCCTTCAACCAATCCCAACCTAAGTTCTTCGTAAGTCTATATCCCTTAACTACCACATTTTTCTATTTTAGTTCAAATCCTACTGGAGAGTCAAATACACTTAATTCAGTAAACAAAAAGATTTACACTTACTGATCTCACAGCAGTGTCAGGCATCATAAATTTTGCCACTGAACAGTTAAAACAGATACAGTGTAAATTTTCAAATTGTAATTGGACTTCTTATAAACTTCAGATGTTTTAAATAGATTAATTCTCTTGCTATTGTATCCATATACACATGTCATACAAATCACTTTAGTTTCACACAAGATAAATGATACAAAAATAATCTAAAACTACTTTTCCGCTATGTACTCTTCACAGGTTTGCAGTCGTGTTGTGTTATAATGTTTTTTCAATGTGCTCTGTTGTTATCTTCAGGTATATATACTGTTCTCAAAGACCAAAGGTATAATGATAATCACAGGCAAAATGAACTCATCTAATAACCTTAGTGCCGCTACTTGATGGTTGCATACGCGGTACACTGCCTACCAAACAATCAACTGCCCTGGCCTGGTATTCAGATAGATGGGAGTTTGAATCTCCATCCAGCCATCCTGACTTCCATTTTCCATGGTTTCCAGCAATTGCTCCAGGTAAATGCTGGGATGGTTCATATTAAATGGCCATGGCTGAACACTTTCCCATTCCTTATCCCCATGTGTTTAGGTTGGCTGAAAAGAGTCTCTGCGACCTTATAACTCAAGTCGTATGCTTCACCTGAGAGTCTTTTTCAAACGCCTTACATACCCACATGTTATGGTGGTTGTCTGGCACAAAAGCAACTCCATCCCAGTGGCCAAGTGTATACTGGGCATGGTTACCACATGCAACCCTCAAAGAGAGGAGCAACCAGGATTTTGAGCCAAAGCCAAACAACCAGCTGCATCCTACCAAGTGACAATCGGCACCTGGCAACCCACCAGGGAAAAAATACTTGGCGCTCCTGTCATGCCGGGATCAGTCGGGATGGCCAACTGGTAAAACTAAAAGTAATTGAGCAGCTCATTACTTCCATGTACCTCCAACATCAATAACTAAACACCTAATCATAGCAAGAAAAAAAAAAAAAGTCCCATAAATCAATGTAGTACTGCTATACCACATTAACCCTTACTCCTACAGCCAGATTATAATTTAATTATAAACAGACCTACAATTTAATATTGTAACATAAATAAAAAGGAAGTAAATAACACAAATATATCACAACACAAAAATCACCATGCAACAGCATGCCATAATCCTTAAGATAAGGGAAATGAATGAAGCCAGAGACGAGCAACCCATGGAAAAGTTAAGACTTTTTTTAACACCATTCAGCTGCAAATCCATGAAGACTACATCACTCTGACATTACTTGTAAATCTGTTCACACAAATACTCTCACCACATATATATATATATATATTCCAACACACATGAAAACTGAACTTATAGTGTTTCTAGGAGTGTATTATCATTCATTAGTTTTTTTTTTTTTTTTTTTTTTTTACATAATTGTGATCAACTATGTGTTGATGGAAAGTTGAAGCAGAGTGATAATGCCTCTGACAATTATGAAAAAAGATGTTTTTGCAATTCTCAAATGCTTGGACTCCTTTGGAACCAGTTGAACTACTATCTTCATCCTGATTGGTGCCATGTGAAATTGACTTGGATTTAATGCACTGGCAATGTTTGAATATTCCATCAATGACCTGGCATTTCCAGAATTTTGTACAGCTTTTAAGTTCATCGATTGTCTATAGTTGAGTAGTGCAGAGCTTAAAAAGTATTGAAATGAGTGTACAGTACCAGAAGAGGAGGAGTCATATTGGCAGTTCCTGAAGCTGTCATTAAGGTTTTCAGAATTGTTCAGTAGGCAAGCAACTGAAAAGTCATTCGTTCTTGTAAGGATGTGTGATAACTGTTTTGAGGTTTGATCACTGTTGTTGTCATTGACACATTGTGTGCTTCCCTCTGTACTGCCACCAGTCTGTGCTTCAAGTGTGAATTATTTCTTTCTTAATGTTGCTGGTAGTAACACTCATAGCTAGAGCAGTGTTAACCAAATCTTTGTGGTCAACCTGCTTGGCTGCACAGTTTTCACTCATAATTTCTTTTGATGATGCTCCAACATCTTTTTTTTCATAATCTAAGATTTGCAAGCTAGAAGCTGCAGTTTTATTTGCAGAATTTTTTTCTGTGGCAAAATATTAACACTACACATGCACTCCTATAGAACGTCTGTTGCTGAATATAGCTCTGACTTTATATCTTGCACGGATGTTGCATCTTGTGGTAAAATAGCTTCTGTTTCGGATTTTGTCACATCAGATGTTCTGACTGCTGCTAAATGTGTGAATAGAACTCAGTCAGTTCTTGGCAGTAGATCCTCCATTATTTCTGCTTCAACTCTTTCGACCTGAAACAGTGAAGAAGAAAAAGTGGATAGTGCCATTTTTCCATGATAGCCTTTCCACTTATCACAGAGAGGGGACATCTAGTGCAATATAATGGATCATGGGCGCTGAGAGGGGGGTGCAAGGGAGTTCACTTGCGCCCCTCTGCTATGAAAGAAAATACACAGAAAACGATTAAGAAATAAAAAAAATATTATTAAATTCACTGTTTGAATAATATGTTAGGGCGCCTAGGTTGTTATCCAATTTTGTTCAACACGTTGTCAATAAATTCAGTATCCTTAGTTAATAAGTAATAAGTGTTATATATAATGTATAAAAAACATACAGATGCACCTCCCTTAAAGTAATCCTGCTGGCACCCATGTAAGGTACAAAGAAGTATTACAGGATATCTGTCATGCAACAAATTTACTTTTGAAAGAAACATCTTAACGTAATAAATACTTGAAATGATAAATAAAGGCAAAATGTGAAAAACCACTAAAAACGCAACAGAAACATATGACTGGAATGAAAAATGGTGAATCAAAATGGCTGCAAAAAATTCAATTAACAGCTAAATGCATAAGTATCTGTTATTGCAAAAAAGTCTGGGTTTACCTTAACTTTGTTATTCTCCCTGCTGTCCTGAGATCCCGAGAAGCACACAATACTGTCAGAGTAGAGGTTTTTATGACATGGCAAACAGAACATTTTTCCAAAATGCTTAACACATTCATGTTCTCGAACAATCTCAGTTTCTTCAATTTCATCTTCTTCTGATTCGCTACTGTTGTCAAGTGTAATTTTCTCATCTGAGCCACAACTTTTGGATGAGATTTTACTCGTTTTGATTTTCTTCTGTGCTTGTTTAGTGATATCTGTCATACAGATAACATCATCAGTGTCAGAAACATTTTTGCCACTTCCTTCAAGGTCCATATGCTCTTTTTCTTCTGTTTTAATGTGATTGCTGAGTTTAGTATTCTGACACGAGCTTACATTCATCTCCAATGTTCTCAAAGTTTCAGCATGTATAGTGTTAGTTGCACACCCTGAAATTTCTGTGTAAGCATTTAAATTTGAGTTGTTTGCACTGTTCATAATCCTACATCCACCTGATGGTGCAGCGACAGTTTCACTACTTGCTGGATCTGAAGTTTTCTTCACACCACCTTCTGTGATGAGCTGAAGAGACTCATTCTTAGGATTCTGATTAGTCTTTGTCTCATTAATACTGTTAATTTCTATAGCAGCAGTACTATTTGTTTGTACAGTTAAATGACCCATTTCTCCATTTCCACACTTCTCAACTTCAAGGTTAGTCTCTGTTTTGGATATATTCATAGATTCAGTGGCATTGATACGCCTAGCACAGTCAGACTTATTCAAAGCTTCATTTTCATTACGGTGTTTCTGATTTGTCTCCATACTTTTACATACTGATATATCAATTCTAGTTATGGTTTCAGAAACACTCTCTCTCTTTGAACAAACAGACACAGATCTTTCAGCACCAGTTTGTTGTTCTCTTCTGTGACTGGGGGTGTCCGTGTTATTCATATCTGTTGATTCACTAAAATTACAATGATATGAATTGTCTGAAATATCCAAGTTAGTTCCTGTAAGCAGTTCTGGATGATTCTCATCACTGTCATAGGCTTCTCGCTCAGGCATTCTAGATGATTCATCTGCAATCGAATTTCTTGCATAGGATAAATGATGTAGCTCTTCATTATTCAAGTACTTCTGTGGTTCATACACAGCTTCCTTGTGGGTTATTGTTTTAGGTTTTTTCATATATTCTGCAGCAGATACAATCGTATCACCTACACCACTACTCATATTTTCATTTTCGCTGGGGTGATTCTGATTTCTCTCCCTACTTTCAAGTGTGATTTCCTTAATTGGACTTAGCATTTCATTAACAATCAGTCTTCTTGCCGAAGGAGATCCTGTCCCTACAGTTTGTTTATTGTTTCTTCCTTCAGTTTGAGTTAAGTTTTTAAGCTGTACACAACAGCTGTCAGTTTCTGGCATAGAATTGTGCATTTGACTAGATGGTTCAGACTCTGACATATCAGCCTGATTGGTTGTATTACTTCTCCTGTTCTCCAGCTGTGGCTCGAGAAGGATTTCATCTGATCCTGATTCACTTGAGACATTAATGTTGACTGAAGGCTGAATGCTTAGAGTTTCATTTCTGTATTCTTCCAGTTTGGAGACAGCAACAGAGCATGAAACATTTTCTGCCATTTGCCGCATTGAATCTTCATTTACTGCCGAACTCCTTGCTTTCTCGAGCCTTAATCGGAGTGCGAATCTCTCATCAAAAGATTTAATTCTTCGCTTCTTAATACTAGAAAGTACCCATTCTTCATCATCAGTAAGCGCTGTTTGGCGTCTCCTTCTTCGGTATCGGTCATCTTCTCTGTCATCTCTTAAGTCTTTAAAATTCAAAGTGTTTCTTTGCCTTAAATGACCTTGAACCCCCCTGCAAAATATGTTCCTCCTTTCTTCTGACTGGAAATTCTCTTGCTGTGAGGAAGATGACATCTCTCTTGGTCTCCAGTTTCTAATGTTATTATTTTTTTGAACCTTCTTGGAGAGGAGAAGTCGCATGCCCTGTAACAGAATACATCAATAACATTTGTGTGTCGATTATGTTTGTACAAAACAGTAACAAGGTAGCTGAAATGAGCTAAACTAACTTAGTCAACAACCAGAAGGTTGGCTGAATCCTACCGAAGAAGGCATTCTAAGCCACAGTACCAGAGGTAGGATAGAAAGTTCTTTTGCTAACTCGTAGGCTCTAAAAAATTAAATCAAGATTGAGACACAATAATATATCACAGTCAATTGTAAGAGCAAGGAGCAGTTACGAATAAAAAAAAAACATATGAAGCTCTATGTCATCAGTTTGAAAAGAGAAAGCTATATGGATCTGGGATTAGGCATCTTAGACCCATGTGTCACATGAAATTAGTTATTACAGGAGACCAATAGTGTGGTTATTGAATTTATCATACATGTTCACCAATGGTGTATTAGTAAAAAGGAACCAGAATAATCTATGCAGAACAAATGCATAAAAATAAAGGCACAAAGTGATGGTCACACTGCTGTTTGATATCTTGACCACCATCCTCAATGTGTTGTGGAAACTGGAACACATATTTGAGCGGTTCCTCCTTTGAGAAGATTCCATATTATTTATCTATAGCATTACCATTTGGGATAGATGTAGCATGGCTAGTGGCATATTGCAGCCAATTCTATTCACTCAAGAAGTTTCTCCCTGTTACTCATTGAATGTGACCAATGTGGCTATTCCAGGCAATCAGTGTCTGAACAACAATCCAGTCCACATCCTGCAGCTGATCATTCCGGCAGCCCATATCGCAGAATGGCGATGTAGGAAGTATTTAGGTAGGTCTTAGTAAAGTATGTAGGCGTTGAATGAACTGATGACTTCATCTGGTATACTGTCTCAATCAAATTTTGCATATATTGTTCTTCCCACTTTCACCATCGTAATGCATTGTTGGCAGGGAGATCCCAACAGATTTCAGATTCGCTGCGCAATGCACCTCTTGTTGTAGCCGATCGTACCGGGTATAGGGGAGTAACAGTTTAATGTGGGATCTGAATTACATAAGCGTTCTGGCATACTTCACATTACATAGCATGTGTGCCAGAGGTGAAGGTAGAGTTCTTTTCCCGCTGATATGTGACAAACAGTAGATACCATCAGCTTGGAAAATGGAAGCAGTGCGGTGTAGACACGAGGTTCAACCGATGAGCTCGTGGGATGACACTTAGATGAAATTGCCTACAGTTATTTAGTGTTTTGGTAGAATTGTCATCATCTCTGACTGTGTCTGCCTTGACCACAGTTCTCTCCAGCATCTGAAGTCCTTCCAACATTACACCTCTTTCATTACAGTTCATCCCCTGTCTTGCACACACTTTTATTCGTTTAATCAATCTATCCCATGGTCTTCATGAGATATGGCTCCATCCAGTTTCAAATTTTCTTTGGCCTACTTTCAGCACTAATCCTCTTCACATTTTTATACCATTGGACTCTAAATTCTTTCCAGTAACTGTATTTCCTTAACTGCTTTCATCTCATAATCATTCTGCAATTTTTCCAGTCCTGTTGTACCAGTTCTACTCCTCTGAAACTACATCTCTGTGTTCTGAATCATTCTAATAACTCTTTCTTTCATCATCCATGTTTCAGAACATGTCATTATTGGGTCAAAGAAAGGACTGTAAACAATTCTTTTGCCCTTCTAAATCAAGCCTCTGACATCTCTGTACTCTTCTGCACCTATCTTATGCTTCTTGTTTCGTAAGAACCGTCTAAAGTCCACGACATTCAACTGTTTGATTCAGGGAGAAATTTAATGTTTGTCCAATAGTTATGCATAGTTATGGTGTGTGGGCAGACGCCAGTTCGAATCCCTGTCTGGGCATCCATGTTTTGGTTTTCCATTGTTTCCCCAAATTATTCCAGGCAAATGCCGGAACGCTTCATTCAAAAGGCCGTAGCTGTATTCCTTCCGATTCCTTGTCCCCAGTCCTTTACTGCCTCTAATAACCTCAATGTCAATGAGGCATAAAGCCATAAGCAAAAATAATAATCCAAGAATTTCATTCAATTATATTTTATTATTTCCTATCACATATCCAGTTGTTCTTTCATTTGTGATTTGCAGTTTCTCGATACAATCATACTATGGCTTTCATGTTTTTCTCTTTGATCTTATTTGCCACTCTCTTTATTATTTCATCCGTAACGACAGTGAATAGAAGCAGGGAGAGACCATTCCCTGCCTGAACCTGTTATCAGAGTTCTTTGTAGGAAACTATCCAAAATTACAGTTTCCTAGATCAAAGCTTTGTATTGTTCAGGGTGTGAAAGTGTATGAGGTTTAAAATTAATCAGTAAAGGAGCAGGAAGATATTCTTGCAGCCTAAATATTTCTGTAGGAAAGAGATGTACCCAAAGGGCAATTAAGAGTGTGTGGTGCCAGCAATGGGGGAGAGCACTCTGCTTAGGGCACAGTAAAAAGTAGAAGACTGGATTTAAATGTAGGGGCAACGGAACTGAAGTTGATCCCTGCAGCCAAAGGCCATTGGAGATAATCCTTGAACATGAAACGGGATATCACACAGACAATTTAAAGACAAGAATCAAGTAATAGAAAAAATTTTGACTGTTAACATTTTGGCATCTCCTTGAATTGTTTTTGTTTCAGTGATATGTGATGAAGATATCAAGTCGTATTCTCCATATAGCAACAGTACCACCATTCCACAATTCTCTGAAGTTATACAAACATGCCTTTAAATTTCGACTGACAGAATTGGAAAGCAAAGAAAAAACCTACAACTAAGCCTTCCTCTGAAGCATTTCAAATGACTACAGCATGTTTCTGACTCGGTACTTGGATGTTCAGTCTAACAGATGCATTTTTCCATAAGGAAGAAAACTTACCCTTGGTACAGTCCTTGCTTCAATATTCAGTATAGGCTAGTGGGGTGGTGTGGGACTTGGGTCTCAAATACTGAATTCGGAAGTGAGGAGGGGAGGTCAGAGCTAGTTTTTTATATGGAAATTGCCACGGAAGTACTAGATTTGGAGATATTATGAAGAGAGGTTGAAGATAATGACTGAGTGAATTTCAGGGAGCTAACATGTGGAATGGAAGATGTGACAATAAACACAAATTTGCACCCAATGTTTGTCAGAAGAAATTCTACTACGTGGGTAGTGGATTCAGAAATGAGAATAGCATACCGAGGGAAACACTGAACAATATATCTCAAACAATCAAAGAAATATGTATAAAATGTAAGAAGTTTTGTAGGAATATTTTATCTGTACATAAACTGCACCACAATAAATATTAATGTTAACAAAGATAAGCACCTATATTAAATGTACATCTGTAAAGCTGTTTGACATAGGTATTGTTGAATCAACTTAGATTCTAAAGATTTTGCTATTACAAAAATATCATGTCTTATTTGGCCACATCCGCCTAGTTACAAGGTTCTAAATGGCCACGGCATTCCGCCTTTGCCATACGCACAATCCTAGTGGAGAAAAAGAGGTGTCCTCATCTGTTGATGGAACATATAATCTGTGTTCTGTATGATAAGTGTGTATGTTGTAGCAAAACGTGTCTCTATGAAGCAGGAATAACTTCATTAAAATTGTGGAGGTTAACTTGACGATAAGTAACTAAAAATAAATTTAACACCACATTCCACTCGAAAATTTTTAAATCGAGTTAATTATTCAATCTCTGAAATTGTGCTTCAAGTGATGTATAAAACAATTGTAAAATAATTCTGTTGGAAAAAAAAAAAAAAAATTTACCACATTTCTACTATCTCAGTCAAGAAATTGAAAATTAGACAGTTATTGAACGATTTAGCCCATATGAGTTTTTATTCAATATTATCTACTGAAGAATTAAATTTCCTAAAATTATTTATTTAATTTTTTGGCGAACCCACTAAATTGCAGAATGATCACAATACTTGGTTTACCAAGAGAGATGATGAATAATTTGCCAAAAACGTTGAAAGAATTTAAAGTCTGTAAAGGGCAAATGTAGGTGGGTGCAGAAAAGGGGGAAGATGGGTGTTTAGGGAAATTTCCACTGGAGTGTGCACTACATTGCAATTTAATTAAATATTATTAATACTTTTCTTGTAGGCCTCTAATCACCAGGAGACAACTTACATTGGAAATTAGTAGAAGAATTTTCAGATCAGCAGTGTCAGAAATAAAGAGGGGAAACAGATTTTTTTAAGGTTTTTATCAAAACCCATGGAATAAGAAAATAATTGGCATCCACGAAAATATTCTTAAAATAAATCAAATCATTCATGCTACATTAAATCATCAACAATTAGTAGTACTCCTATGATTTTCCCAAATATTGTATTACAGTCTTCATGAGTAATAAGAACTAAACTATTGCTCAGTTATAAAATTTAAGCTAAACGGTTGGGAAGTTATAAGGCTGTGACAGATAGACAAATGAGTGATTCCATAATGACTCCGTTTTTCATTCAAACGTTACGGAACAGGAAAAATGAAAACTAGTCATACGTAATAGAATGTTCATTGAATCCGATACTTGTTACCTGGGTCACGTGTGCTTTCCACTGTCTCGGGACGGAGGCAGATCGTGAGGCCCGCTCCACAGGCCAATGAGTCCTGCTCGCTGCGTCTCTGCATCTGCGTCGCTTGGGCACCTGCTCACCATCGCTGCTGCTGGTGCTATTCCTTCTCTTCTGCATGGCTCGTAATGGATGTTCTTCTTCAGAATCACTGGAGTCCTCATCGTCGATGACATCTGTTTCCTCATTTTGTGCAGGTGCCTCATGTACTGTTCGATCAATCTCACCAATGTCGTCTACAATTGGCACCTGTCCGGCATCTACCATCTCAGGCTCAGACTCATTTGAGGTTGAAGTACTCTGCCCCATACGTTTCCGTAGGTGGATCTGTAAGCTCCCATCTTCTCCCTGTAGACATTCCATCTATCATACTGATGCATAAATTTCTGGGTTAGATTTAGAGGGATAGGTAATACCTACCAGATGTTTCTTGTTATGCGCATGCATGGTGGAGCAAGCAGGTGTAGCGACAGTTACCTTTGAGTTATCCAATGTTCCGCTGCAGCTTTTGGATTTATCCATCATCCTTTTGGAAGGTGCCTGCAATGGCATATCTGAAGGATTAGATGTTGGCATGTTTGAGATGCAGGCATACTGGGATAGAGGTATCATCTCCTTAATGTGTGTCCTATCCCTGAAAGTCCTCGAACCTGATATGCCATTGGCCACGGAGTACTGTTGGTTGATTTGTGAAACATGTGAAGGTGTCTGTGCTGGTAAGCTGGACAATCTATGTTGTTCGAAGTGTTCCCGTATCTGCCCTCCAAATTGTGATGGTATCTGCCCTTCTAACTGCAACGGAGGCTGCCCTCCAAAGTGTCCTTCTGTACGTGTTCCAAAATGTGCCTTTCTCTGATCTCCTCTTAACTGGACTGGTGTCTGGCCACTAAATTCTGCTGTATCATGCACCCCGTAGAATGCCGATGCCTCCTGTACCCATGTACCAATGCGTGTCAGAGTCTGCGAACCTAAGAATGCCTGATTTTGTGTTCCTAATTGTGTTGGAGTTAGCTCTGTTAAGTGTGCTTGTGTCTTTGGTCCCCCAGTGACCTTAGCATCCTTCAACAAGATCGTAGACTCTTTCTCGGCAGCTACACAGAGTGCCATCAGTTTAGTTCTATCGTGCGCTTGATCAGGATTGTCTTGTGTCTCCTGCATCTGTGGCTTTGGGTGAGACATTTGCATCTGTAACAAATTTCACAACGGACTTTAATCAAAGAGCTCTGCTGAAATGGCAAATTTTAGACTTAATTCTAAAACATGAAAACAACACAGGCTAGTTTCTTTTATCAAATAAGTATGGCTTTTGAGTCTAGTAATACAATATTATGAATTCTAGTTTTAGAATTGTCACTCTTTCTTGTAACTTTATGAGACTGTCCCGGTGTAACGAACAGATGTAACTTTCGCCAGTTTCTAGGAGAAGGGGAGCATGAAAACAAAAAGTTTTGAAAGTTCACTCTGCTGTCTTCAAGACATATAACCTCGATTATATTTATTAAAAAATGGCATTCATAATAAAAATTACATTTCAATAGCACAAGTAAAACAAAATATGCACTCAATTACTAAAAAAACTAACAGAAGAATATTTGTCACATTATACTGTTGAGGTTTTTCATTTATTGATTTTAGTATTATTTAAAACCAAATGTTTGCTGTTCGTAGCAATGGGTGGCATAAGCTTATTACTGAAAGACAAAATGTGATATTGTATGACGATATCAAGCAACTAAAACCCGTCACGAAAAATAAAACCATATTTTCCAATGGTACAGAGGGTCCCCAGTACTACGCTTAGAGTAGCCTAGAACATGCATTAATTAACCAATGATAGTATTTCTCATGTGATTGCACAGTCAATTAAAAGCCATGTGAGCAATGGAGAGTACATTTTGAACCAGGAGTGGATAGACATCATGAAACTTCATATACAAAAACGATAAGCAGCTAGTATTTTTTTCAACATTTACCTCCTCCAGGCCTATAGAAAAGAACTCTTAAACAGACACAAGGTTGCTTCTATTCATTTATGCTTTATAAATAGTCACTTTGCAATGTAAATCATGCCATTAAGAAAGTTTTGTAAGAAAATGTCGTTCCATATTTCAATGTTATCACTAAACAGCCATTTAACATCATATTTTATATCTTTATGATGCTGTTCATGATGTCTTTTTACTAATAACTATTTCTAATAACTATTTGTATTTACATACTTCTCACTTACACAATCAATGAAACTTATTGATAGAAAATTGAGTCTGGATACTTGCTGCTTACCAGAGGACTGGAAAAGTGCAATAGTAGTGCCAGTACATAAAGGAGGGGCGAGAAATAGAGTAGAAAATTATAGGCCAATCAGTTTGACATCAGTGGTAGGTAAGTTAATGGAAAGATTGATATGCAACCACATCAGAAATGTACGTGAGGAACATAAGTGGTTTTCAAGGAGCCAACATGGCTTTAGGCAAGGAATCTCAGTTGATGGGAAATATGCAAGATATTTCTGATGAAATGGACAAGGGAGGTCAAATTGACAGTGTAGCACTAGATCTGTCAAAGGCTTTTGACAGAGTGAGCCATAAAATGGTAGTAAATAAGTTAAAAACTATTGGAGTGGATGAGAATGTGATTTTCTGGGTACAAGAATTTTTAAAAGGCAGAAAACAGAAAGTTAGGGTAAGAAATGCAGTATCAAAAGAAGTGGAAGTAAAAATGGGAGTGACGCAGGGTAGTGTATTGGAACCATTGCTATTCATTATTCTAATGAATAATTGCGTTGATTGTTTACTATCAGAAATTAGATTGTTTGCTGATGACATAATGCTATACAAAACAATCAAAATGGTAGAGGACTCTAAACAGTTGCCGTGTGACCTGGACATGATATCTAGTTTTTTTTTTTTTTTAATTTAATGCCAATGGAGTACAGGCACCGATGGCAATTTACGTACACCCCCAACTTCCTCCTATCCTGCACCCACTTACATTTGCCCTCTACAAATTTTATCTTTAAATTTTATCTTTAAATTCTTTCAACGTTTTCGGTAAATTATTCATCATTTCTCTTGGTAACTAATTCCAATCCCTGACACCCTTACCTAAAAAAGTGAATCTTCCCACACCCTTGTGCCTGAAATCGAGTGCTAGCTTGTGGTCATGCATTACTTTTCATACCTAGTGCAATATCTTTCATCGCCAGTATATGCGCTGTACACTCCCATGACAGTCCTCATCCTCCTCCTGTCTTGCAATGAATCCCATTCCAGCTCCTTAATCATATCCATCGCTGATTGCATTCTGCGGTAATTTCCAGAAACAAATCTAGCAGCCCTTTTTTGTACCCTCTCCAACTCCTGTATTTGATACATAAAATGAGGGTCCCATACTACACTACCATATTTGAGCAATGGTCTAACCAAAGTTTTGTAACCCAATTACTTTACTTGTCTCGTATGTCCCCTCATCACTCTCTCCAACAAGTGCACAATGTTGAAACCTTTTCCTACCACCTGTCCAATGTGTTTTGCCCAGTTAAGCTTGTTATCAAATGTAATGCCAAGATATTTACATTTTAAGTTTTCAGCAAGCAATTCTTTCTCCACCTTATATTCATAATTAACCTTTTGTTTTTTATTTGTGCATCTAATAAGCTGACTCTTCTTTGCATTTATCTTCATCACATATTTACCAAACCAACTAGATATCCTGTACAGATCACCCTGCAACTGTTTACAATCCTCTATCGTTTTGATTCTTTTCTATAGCATTATGTAATCTGCAAACAATCTAATTTCAGATGGTAAACAAGATATGCAATTATTCATTAGAATAATGAATAGCAATGGTCCCAATACGCTACCCTGCGGCACACCCATTTTTACTTCCACTTCTTTTGATACTACATTTCCTAACCTAACTTTCTGTTTTCTACCTTTTAAAAATTCTTGTACCCAGAAAATCACTTTCTCATCCACTCCAATGGTTTTTACCTTATTTACTACCATTTTATGGCTCACTCTGTCAAACGCCTTTGACAGATCTAGTACTGAACTGTCAATTTGACCTCCCTTGTCCATTTCATCAGAAATATCTTGCATATATCCCACCAACTGAGATTCGCATGAATATCCTTGCCTGAACCCATGTTGCCTGCTTGAAAACCACTTACATTCCTCACATATATTTCTGATGTGGTTGCATATCAATCTTTCCATTAATTTACCTACCACTGGTGTCAAACTGATTAGTCTGTAATTCTCAACGCTATTTCTCACCCCTCCTTTATGTATCGGTACTACTATTGCACTTTTCCAGTCCTGTGGTAAGCAGCAAATATCCAGACTCAATTTAAATAATATTTCAAGATAAGGAACAATGTCACATCCAGCTATCTTTAAGATATCTGTAGTAATATTATCTTCACCAGCCCCTGTATGTTTTTTCAGCTTTCTTATTTCCTTCATGATTTCCTGAGGATGAATTTCAAATTTTTTACTATCTTCATTTCTAATTGTGTTGTTAAGCTCATTCCCCGAATTAGACCCACCCGTTTCTGATTCATTGTCCCTAATGCTTTCACTGAACCAGTTACTTAAAGTCTCTGCCTTTTAAAAATCCTCAGTAACTTCTTCTCCATCCTTATCTATAAGTGTCTCTACACCCTCCCTTCCCCTCAGTTTCCTGATACAGCCCTAGAAATTTCTAGATGCATCAGTCAATGGTCCTCGTGCACTGACAATACTCTTCATAACCCATCTTTATCCACTTTCTTTGCTGTTATTAAGTCCTTGTTTTAAATATTCCCTACTACCCTGCTGTCTCTTAACCCTGTTATGTTCCACTCTTCTTAACAACCTCTTTAAACTCCTCACTTCCCTATTATAGTACATAGGTTCTCTTCGGCTACGATGAACATGACGCGGTGCCACCCGGACAGCCAAGAATCAACTGACTCTGGCCGCAGAAGCCTACGATTACTCTGAAAACTCCTCCACCAATTGCTCCTCTATCTCTGCGGTACACTGTGTAACCATCAGGAAAAACCTCTTCTTTTAACCAACTCTCTACCCCAATTACAGTATTACTTGTGGTTCGTGTATCTCTATTAAGTTTGCATATTCGATTACTTTGTTCTTTCTCAGTTTTACCCCAGTCTGTTATAGTTTCAGCCACTTCATGTATTTCTTTAACATCTGTGACTTTTCCCATTGTGAATCTGCAATCAGTATCACTTTGATAATATATTTTTGTCCTTTCACCAGCGGCCCCTAACCTAAAAAAGGCACAGTCCTAACCCTATCATCACTGGAAATGGGCCCCCTCACTGCTTTAGCTAACAGCTTTTGGTAAACATGGGATGAAGATAAATGCAAAGAAGATTCAGCTTATTAGATACACAAATAAAAAACAAAAGGTTGATTATGATTATAAGGTGGGGAAAGAATTGCTTGTAAATATCTTGGCATTACTTTTGATAACAAACTTAACTGGGCAAGACACATTGGACAGGTGGTAGGAAAAGGTTTTAAAACTCTGCACTTGTTGGAGAGAGTGATGAGGGGATGTACGAGGGAAGTAAAAGAATTTGGTTACAAAACTTTGGTTAGACCATAGCTCGAATATGAAGTGTAGTATGGGACCCACATTTTGAGTACCAAATACAGGAGTTGGAGAGGGTGCAAAAAAGGGCTTCTAGATTTGTTTCTGGAAATTACCGCAGAATGCAATCAGTAACAGATATGTTAAATGAGCTGGAATGGGATTTGTTGCAACAAATGAGGAGGGTGAAGAGGGTCATGGGAGTGTACAAGGCATGATGAGGCATGGAAAGATATTGGTGTAGGTATGAAAAGTAGTGAATGGAAGGGAAAAGATGACCATGACCACTAGCTGGCACTGGATTTCAGGGACAAGGGCGTGGGCAGGGGCATAGCTATCGAATGGCTAGGTGGTGCCATGCATCAGAGCCCTCAAGCTATGGGGGGCCCCCCTAAAGCTCAGGAACCCCAGCCAGCAAACTTGGTAGAGCTAATAAAAGGTCGCTCATTTGGCCTGAGGGCCACAAAAATTTTTTTGCACTGGGGCCTTTGTTAACCTAGCTACGCCACTGGGTGAGGGAAGATTCTCTTGTTTATGTAAGGGTGTCAGAAGTTACCAACAGAAATGATGAATAATTTACCAAAAACGTTGAAAGAATTTAAGATTAAAATTTGTAGAGGGCAAATGTAGGTGGGTGCAGGAAAAGGGGAAGATGGGTGTTTATGGAAATTGCCACCAGAGCATGTGTTCCATTGCAATTTAATTAAATTCCCGTGAAATAAACCCGAAATGCATGTTGTTTTATTCAGTGATTGGAACGTGCGAAAAATATAATAGAAACTGATGTGCAAATGTATAGTGTCCGTTTTACATTAAAAACCAGGGGTGGGAGGGGATATACTCCACCAGCCCAAAACTGGTACTAACCTGTTGAAATTTGGATTAACTGCTTCCTTACAATGTCCTCTTCACGTTTTGCACTCTCCTTTTCCGGAAAAGACGCTACCAATTACATTAAAAATTCCGAAATATGACACTGCAGCGCAGCTATTAGTTGCCACCAGCGCTGTGAAATCAATGATAATCTCTTGAAATGGGGATTTCTGGATATCGCGATTCCACCAGGAGTTGTCATCATAACACTGTGGTGGTCAAAGGCAAAACTCCACTAGAAATTCTTTCCGAAGTACATTTAACAGTTTCATGCTGCTCCAGGCTGTATTAAACCTAATTGAAAATAATGGTCCAGGCTCAGTGGCGGATCCAGGATTTTGGTTTGGGGGGTGTGGGGGGCTAGGATTTGGTTCGTTTGGTTTGGGGGGGGGGCCTTGACTCGGGCAAGAAGAGAAATGTCGTCGGGGATGACCGACCTTGGTGCTTTTGGGGGGGGGCTTCAGCCCCCTAGCCCTCCCCCCTTGGAACGGAATTAGTGCTTGAAAATAATACGTCTTGCGACTGACAACACCAGTATTCCAACGATATTACTGAATGCTGTTGTAGCGGAATCGCGATCTCCAGTAGACCCTTGAAATGTTGGTTTAATTCTTTGTTGTTACATTTTCTTGCCGTTTTAGCTTTATTCCGGTGTAAAACGTCACATGAAATTAACAAATACAAAATATTTATCCGAGATGCAGTACAACAAGGCTCGCCATCTTAGAATCGATATAAGCGGTCAGAGATAATCGATTGCTTCCTTTGTTAACATATGCTCAGTTTTCTAGATGGTTGCCACAGAACGAATTTCTCGTAAATTGTTTACTCTTGGTCCAGGCCGAATTTTAACCTAACCCCGATCACTATGACAAAACGAATCTATTTAGGTTGGTATGATCCCTGTACCGATAATTTTTGTGTCATTTTTACAGTGCTGCAAACATTTCGCCGTTGCGGAGCGTCCCACATTTCGGAATGTTTAATTTAATTCGTGACAACTTTTCCGAAAAAGGAGAACGCAAAACGTGAAGAGGACATTATAAGAAAGCGGTTAATCCAAATTTCAACAGGTCAGTACCAGATTTGGGCAGGTGGAGAATTTCCCCTCCCACCCAAAAAACAGAAAGCAGTTTCCAAATTTATCATGGCATCAAAGTTGTGCTCTCATCATTACCGTACCATCTTTAGAAGGCAGTAAGCCTACTTTATTATGTTTTCTGGTTTTTGAATGAGCCCAAACGTTTGTGAATGATATTGTACTGTTTAGCGTAAAATAGATTTCGCTACGGTAGCCTATAGTTAACTTAAAATTTCACTACACACACAAAAATAAGTTACTTAATCTTGATAATCAGTTACTTATTCCCCCGCTCGACATCACAACTGAAACAAAAAAACGTTAACATTTTTTTTTTTTTTTTTTTGTCTTTTTTTTATGAATATAACATCGATTGCCTTTCTAACTCTCAGTTGTACTTTGACTAATAGTCGGTACAGGATAAATTATTTCCTGTCTGCCAAAATCTTACACACACCGCCCCCCCCCCCCCATTTTTTGTCTATTTAGTGCCTCGCGCCATTATAGACTTCTTTTTCTTCATTTTTTAAAATTATTTTTCACAGCAAAGATTCATATTAGTAATTTAATACTTGAACAGTAACAACTAAACATGCTGCTCACAAGTAACATCTGTAACTAAAGCGTGGATTCCTGCCGCGTTAACGGAAGGCAGAGCCAGTTCAAGCCTTCCAGCTAAAGTGAATAAAGATGAATCGGTGCACACAATAGGTATTTAAATATGGCAACAGCTGCGCCGACAAAACCTATAATATGCCTAAGGGGTAAAAGAGAAACTACGGCCATTTATCGCCAATGTTTTAACAGTTTTTCTAATTATACTATAAGAGGAACATTGTGTTTTTTGAGATAACCATCAAATGACTGACCATTTCTAAAAGATATTTTGACTGAAATTTATGAAGAGAAAGTGTTTATTGATTATTATGTATCTCAAATGTTCCCTGCCGTGCAGAGGAAACTAGAATCGATTTCAGAGTGAGCATCTCGTGTTGATAAATTAGCACGCTATTTAAAACAAGTCTCAAAATACCAGTAAAAGATATAATGGGAAATTTGACACTGATAGATTGAGTAGGGCCACATGATTCAATGTATAATTGCTGAGCGCAATTATTGTTAGAGCGCTAGTGCAAAATTTGTCACTTCTTCAAGCTGTTGACATGGCTTTCGTGGAGGAACTGTAAGAAGTGCAACAAAGACAATAATTGTAGTAATTTATTTAAGAAATGTAATTCATCTGGTATATTATGACGCAATTCGCACCTCGCTTCGTATTACCGAGACCGTGGGACGCAATGCAATGAATGTTACATGCTGCGTCAACACCTATGGCACACGGTAGCTAAATATAAAACGAAATGAACTTTGTGTGTGGAAAATCGCAGAACAAACCATTCCCCGTCACACTATCGACGTAATAACAGTATGCTTAACATAACAAACGAACAGGGAAACAAACTGTAAACTTGAGTACTCTACACTATGAAAATTATTAAAATTATTTTATTGGCACCTATGCAAAGTGCCAGGGCAAAATATTAAGGTTTCATTTGACACTGGGCTCAAACTTGTTTACATAATCATTAAGGGGAGCCGGAGGTGGTCAAATAAAACAAAAATACGATTTTTTTTGGTATCAAAATTAATTGGAACATTCCTCTTTGAACTTTGAATTATTGTTCTACTTGCCCTAGAAGTGGAGTTATTACCATTTTCTCCCGCGCCTGCAGAGGAAATTGGTGGGGCCGCGGAGTGCATCTAACACGATCTCGTGACTTCTTGGCGAACTACTTGGCTTTTCTCGTCCTGAAGTTGAATATTTCCTTATGTTACCCATACAGTGAGTGTGCAAGGGTTGG
>CM061919.1:54517103-54578450 GCA_031002005.1 Vandiemenella viatica | reverse complement strand
TCAGAAATTTTAAAATAAATGAAGTAAGAAAAGAACTATTAAAACTATGGCCAAGTTTTTCGTTAGATTATGCCAATTCGACGTATCTATTACAGTAAAATGCCACGCTCGAAATTTACTTACTCCTCTTCTTACGTTTATTGTGCACATTTTTACTTCTTTCGTTTTTTGAGGATAAATTGTTCAAAACATCCCTCCATATTTCATTCGATTCTTTCACCGCTCCTTCCCATCTACATGTATAGCAAAACTTTTAAACTCGTCTAAGCCTAATACCCAGTGTGGTGGGTGAGAGGCAACGCTCTGGTCTCGCATTCGGAAGGACGCGGGTTCGAATCTTCGTCTGGGTATCCAAGTTCCGATCTTCCATATTTTCCCGAAATCACTCCAGCCGAATGCTAGGATGGTACCTTGAAAAATCAATAGCCGAATTGCCTCCCTTTTCTTGCCTCAGTTCTTTCCCGTCTGCAATGACTTCGACGTCGACCAGGCGAAAAGCTATGTACAAAAAATCTTTTAAATCATGTACTAATTTGTATTCATGGTCTTCTCTTCCGTTTAACATACTGCAACTAATTCTTCTCCCAATATCCGCCGAGGCACAATCACCTACTTTGCGGCAGGAGTGATCTGGGGAAACCATGGAAACCCCAAATATGGATGGCCAGACGCTGTTTCGAACCCGCATCCTTCGGAATGCGAGGCCGAATGCGCCCACCCACCAATCTTGGTGTCACCTACTTATACGTTATACACACTCACCACATTCTAAAACCATCTTCTATCATCCACTGTCAACAAACTCAGTACCGTTACTTGATTGGTTTCTGATAGCGTTCGACGTGTGGCGAGACAGTAATTTGTTGAAAAGACAGTCAAAACGGTTTTGCAGGAGTAAACTCATTAGGCTTTGGAACTGTTTGAGTCAAAATAAAACATTTTTAGGTTTCAAAGTATTATCGTATTTCATGACTCATTGTTCAAATTAAGACATATTAAAATATTTCGATACTACAGGTTTGAATATAAATTTTTAATGGTTTATCTATTTTATATACTTTAAGAAACGATGGAGATGAATTCCTGTAGTTTACGTATTTTAAAGAAGTATTTTGAATAGGATAAATTATTTAGGAAAACTTGAACTTTCGAGAGGCATTGTCTGGTGCTGCTGGTGCTCCCTAAAAGACCTAGTTCCTTGATTGTTTTTATCTGTATCGCGGCAGACTTTGGTGAGGCCGCAAACCTGCCAACGTTTAGTCTCAAAATTGTTTTAAAGCTAGTATACGTTATTCAGAGATGTAGTGCAGGGGCTGCTAGATAAGTCTCCGAAAATTTCCGCAGAACACGATCGATAACCGATATGATAAAGAAGCTGGAATGGGATAGATAGGAGAGTGTCATGGGAGTGTACAAGGCGTAAGTGGGTGATGAGGGCTGGAAAGATATTGGTATAACAGTTAGGAGTAATGCATGGAAGGGAAAAGGTGACCATGACCACAAGCTGGCACTCGATTTCATGCACAAGGGTGTGGGAAGATTTTCTTTCATAGATTTTTTTTTTTTTTTTTTTTTTTTTTTTTTTTTTTTTTTTTAAACTGCTTAACGTCTCTCTAACAGCGTGGTCTTTAGAGACGGGAAAGGATGGGGGGCAAGGAATGGGAAGGAATTCGGTCATGGCCATTTGAAGAAAGAATTCCGGCATTTGCGTGAAGTGATTTGGGAAACCATGGAAAACCCAAACCTGGATGCCCGGACGGGGATTCGAACCACCGTCCTCTCGAATGCGAAGCCAGAACGCTTGCCGTTACACCACAGCGCTCGGTCTTTCATAGTTAAGGGGGTCTGGTATTGGAATGGATTACCAGGAGAAATGATGAATAATTTACCAGAAACGCTGAAAGAATTTAAAGTTGAAATTCGTAGTGCAAAAGTAGGTAGGTACAGGAAAGGGGGAAAGTGGGTGTGTAGGTAGATTGCCGACAGAACGTGCACTCCGTCGCAATTAAATTAATTAATGTGGGACAGTTTGGAACCCGCAATATAAATACGTGTTCTAATGTTAATGAAGAAGTAGTTGTAGAAATAAGTGGTCAAAGCGCGAAAATAATAGTATTTTGTGTAATGAGGGTGAAGTACTCGTATTTAATATATTTGATAATAATAGTAAATTACTGAATGTGACTGAATTAACAGAAAATGATATGAATATTAGTACCAGGTGTGCTGTAATTTCTATCCCTGTTAGTGACTTTCTGTACCCTGAGGATGACACACCTGTTTTGCCTCCTGACAACGAACTGGTTCAGTTGAAGTGATATCTAGCCAAACAGTTGTGAATAATTTCCCTAATGATGACACTGATAAAATAAGTGACTATGTTGATGTAGATAATAAGATGTGTAGTTTTGAAAGTATTTGTGAGATACAGACCGTTAGTGTAATTACGCTGCAATGAAATCTAACACAGTGGTTCCTAAATGGTGGTCCGCGAAATCCTGGGGTTCCGTGGAAGAGTCACAGGGGTTCCGTGATCCATCCGAGAATTGAATAAAATATTCGTTGAAAAACCGTGAGAAGGCTATCAAGGTTTTGCTTCCGTTTGTCATGAGTCATGACTTACCGATGTGAGACTGGTTTTTCAGCTAACGCTTATAAAAATGGGGATTCGCCAAAAAATGTGTGATCAATTAGAGTTCCGTGGCCAAAAAGAAATTGGGAACCGCTGATCTAACAGACGATTGATAGCTGATCAGCCGAATTTCGTTACTCCTAACCGAGGGCTGGTTAGGCTAACCTGCGTGAAAAGGCGCAACAATACATTGAATAGCTGGCCCAAACGTTATTCACTGACACACAAACATTGTATGTCAAGTAGCTGGTTGAAATGAAAAATTTGGAGGTCACAGTTAAATTAAAGAGAAACTGGAAGTACAAATAAGTAGGTTTTAAGGTAATTGTAATGTAACAATTCCATGGTACACACAAGATGTGTACACCCAAACTGAATCAAATTGAAAATATGTGATTTTTTTTTTAGGATTAAGTGGTATTTCCATTGATATTATTTTGTTTGTGACTTTTTGATGGTTCACTAATATGCGTTTTCTATTTTCTATTAATTTTTGTTTATAATTTTGTAATTTTCTTGAATTTAAACAAAATCATTTTGAATTTTATATTGATTTGATATCGACATCTGCTCTGATTTTGAGGGTTTGTTTATTTTTCATACTATGTTGATTTTGTAATAATATTTATTCTGATTTTGATATGTGAGAATGTATTGCTTGTTGTGTGAGAGAATGAAAGGAATATTAACTATAAGTCATCGAAGCTTAAAAGGGGGAGATCCTCCATCATATTCGCCAAATCCACATCACTTTATTTCTGTTCCCTCATTTTTCCACAAGTGAAAAACTTTCGTGACCTTAAGTGGGTAAGGGGGGGGGGGGAGTGAATTTGTGACATACTGCCACATATTACCACCCCACCTCTTCCAATTCCTATAATCTTTAATCAGTATTAACTTATTTCGTCAAATATTTAAATGAACTATCTTGGTTTTTAAGTATTGTTGCCTTCGGTATTATCCACGAGTGATTTTAATGGCCTCGGGGACCCCATTATCGTAGCGATGTGTAATAGTCTGGGGACTCCGTTGTAGATCGAGAATGCGCTCGCTAGCGATAATTCAGAAAGTAGAGTACGCAGTAAGTGACGAGATGATGTAGGCTCATAGGGCGTTAAGGCAAAAGCTTTGGCTCGTGTGAATGGACAGAATGAGAGTTATATGTACCTTAAAGGATTTCAATTAATAGAAAAACATATTTATTAGGACGAGAATAATAGCCAACCAATTGCATCAATTTTTTTTTTTTTTTTTTTTTTTTTTTTTGGTGGATTCTTGGTTCCGAGGCCTGTGGGTCCCTGCAGCCGGTGATCGGGCCCCCCGTCAGCCGGCGGGCCAGGTTACATTTGACCCGCTTACCCCCCTCCCCTCGACCGCGGTTTCGACGATGGTAAGATCATCTTCTTCAAAAGGATGTGTAGAATCACATATGCATCGAAAAGAGTCAAAGAACCCTTATCATATCGTAGTGCGATGTGTCATTGGTTAAAACGTAAAATTTATAAACTTCAATTACATTGTCAAACATGTTAAATACATCTGTCCACAAGTCCAAAATGTATCAGTTAGGCGGGTGATTTCCGCCGACTCAGTGGAGGCTTTGGGAAACAAGCTGCCCGAAAACCTTGGATCACAGAAGAAATTTTGGAGCTGATGGATCAGATGAGAAGGTAAAAAAATGCTCAGGATGCATCAGGAAGAGATCAATACAGGCAATTTAGAAATAAAATAAACAGGAAATGCAACAAACCAAAAGAAAAATTGCTAGAAGAAAAGTGTGAAGAAATAGAAAAGGAAATGGTCATAGGTAAAGTAAATGTTACATACAGGAAGATCAAACAGAATTTCGAAGAAATGAAGAAAAGAGGTATGAACATTAAAGCTGCCGATGGGAAACCTCTTAAGTTCAGACGACAGAGCTAACCGGTGGAAGGAATTCATTGAAAAACTTTATGATGGGCACGACTTGAATAATAGCGTAATTGAAAAGGAAGGCGATGTTGACATTGATGAAATAGGATATCCTGTTTTGAGGATAGAATTTAATAGAACTATGAATGACTTGAAAGCAAATAAGGCAGTTGAAATTGATGAGGTCCCCGCAGAACTTCTTAAATCCCTAGGGGAAGAAGGAATCGAAAGATTATTCAATCTGATATCAAAAAGTTATGAAACAGTAGAAATTCCAAATGATTTTAATAAAAATATAACCTTCACACTTCCCGAGAAAGCACAAGCCGACAAATGTGAGAATTATCGCACCATTAGTCTAACATCACATTCTTCAAAATTATTGATCAGAATAATATACAGAAGAATGGAAAGAAAGGGTAGTAGAAGAGATAGTAGGTGAAGACCAGTTTGGGTTTAGAAAAAACCGCGGTACAAAGGAAGAAATTCTGGCTTTAAGATTAATTCTTGAAAGGCGGATCAAGGAAAACAAAGATACTTTTTTGGCGTTTGTTGATTTATAAAAGCCTTTGACAATGTTACGTGTGACAAGATGTTCAAAATTTTAAAGAAATCAGTTCTAAATTGTCGAGATAGAAGAACACTTTATAAAACATATAAGAATCAAGTGGCTTTAATAAAAATAGAGATTCATGAGAGACATGCATCAGTTAAAAAGGGTGTGCTATAAGGTTGTAGTCTATCTCCGTGAATATTCAACTTGTATGTTGAAGAAGCAATGAATGAAATAAAAGAAAAATTTACGTGTGTGTTCAGGGAGAAAAAATCAGTATGCTACGATTTTCAGATGACATTTTCTTGTTAGCAGAAAGGCCTGAGGATATTGAGAAGTTATTGAATGGCATGAACAAAATACTGAAGGAAGATTTTGGACTGAATATAAATGAAAGCAAGACAAAAGTGGTGAAATGTAGAAGAAATGATACCAATACTGGTGTAGTGACCCTGTCAACTTATCGACAAGAGCGGACAGGGTAAGCTTCCACTGGAGCCGTGGTTAAGGGTAGATCTTAGGAGATTGACCATGGTTCTGATATGAATACATATTCGTCGTAGGTTCCTACTGCAACATCTGACAGGTTATATGGCTCACCACATTCAGATATTAATATAGGAATTGAGTGTACAGTAAAATTGTAATATGCTTTATCGCTTTCAGTTGTTAAATTAATGTCGATCAAAAGTTCATTTTTACTAATGAAATACTGCTCTTACTTTTACCTAGATTTCGTGTAATATTGTTATTTCAAAGTTCGTTTACTTTGATACTCATTTTTTCTCATAAATTTAGAACCTCTAATATTGTCTCACAGCCATCAAATGAAACCTTGTGTTTTAAATTTAATTTTTGGATTTTCTATAGCCAATTGCTTTCATTAAAATCTAACTATTTGCTAAGATACTCCAGACTTTTATCAACGAATACTAGAGCATTGTTTTAATATTATCACTTTCTGTGGAGAATTTGGCTTCTAAAGGCGTTTTCTTGTTTTCTTAACCAAAGAAACGGTATCATTTACATTTTTCTAGCGCTGATTTTAAAGCTGACATAATATAATACTTATCTCAGTCTGTTGGTTAACATATTTGTGAAAGTTATGTAAAGAAATGACTTGTGAAATTCAAAAAGATTTTAACTTTTGTGTCATCAGTTTCATTCGTCGCCAAAATATTGTGAATGTGTGTTGGATTATCCTCCCCTACACTAATAAAAAAATAGCTCAATGACTTCTAATTTACTGTAAATTTACGCACTTTCGTTATTGTTACCACTTTCTCATTCAAGGGTCACTGTCATTTTTATATGTCTAATTGCCACATTGGAAGTATTACTGTTACTTTTCTTAATAATATAGGTAATATTGTTTCTGTCATATAGTACTTAACTTGTAGCCAATAGTAGAATTGTATTTTGTTCATGATTTCCAAAACTATATTTAAATAAAAAAGCCGATTACTTATAAACGGGTATTTTAATTCATCAGAATAAACGCATTTATAATATTTTATAAGTAATGTTGTGTTGTTGTTGGGGTTTAAAGGCGCGTCGACGGCGGGGTCATTAGCGCCTTTTATAAGTAATGTTTCTTCCATGAACTAATAAATAAATCCATTTAAAAATTAATATTCTACGAATGCATGTAAAGTAAATAGTAAAAACAGCACAGTTATTCAGTTTACCCATTTGTGCAAAGCACAATGAGCACTTTGGTTTATCGGTGGCAACTGATCATGCTAATGTCATTTGAAAGGGCTATTATTAAGCAATAACTTTTGTTAAGAAGGTCATATTAAATTCCATTTTGAAATGACAAAAAAATGTTTATGTCCTAATAAAACTGACATAACAAACAAAATAGCGCGTGCAGTAGCGGTAGCAAGGAGAGCGAACTATCTGTTTCTCTGAATTCGAGACGTGAACTAAGGGGACAGCCATTAATTACGTGAGGTGAAATAGGGGGGGGTCCGGCGAAATCTCACCAGATCTCACCAGGGGGGAGGGGGGGGTCTACGGAAATCTCACGTGAGATTTGAAAAATTTGGGGACAGTAGAGTCAAAAAAAGGTCTACAATTTGCGCCAAAGTCGATTTTTAGGAGGGTATTTTCGTCAAAAAAAAGGTCTACAAAAGTTTTCAGGGCGATTTTTAGGGGAAGTTCTCACGGACCAGATCTCACCATCTCACCAGAGGGGGGGGGTCCGGCCAGATCTCACGAAATCTCACCAGAGGGGAGGGGGGGTCCAGAAATCCGGAAAAACACGTCACGTAATTTGTGGATGCCCCCTAAGGAACTAACAGAGCGAACTAGTTCGCGAGGGAGTTGCGAACTAAACTGAGCGCTCTTCTTCGCGAACTATAATGCGCAAGGTCTAGTCCACACCCCGCTATCGCAGTGGAGCCCACCTTAGTATGAGACGCCAGGCATCATCTTCTCTGCAACCGCTGCCCCGCCGGCGCTGGCGTCGACGCCCTCGGCGTCGATGTGGTACGTTAAAAGACTTTCTTAAGGCGCGTTCCCACGATCCCTTGAAACGAAGGCGAGGCGGGACGGGACCTCATTAGCCGAAGTGTAGGGACGACCGTGGGCCGCAGGTTAATCCTAGCTTACCTCGCCGCCACCTCCGCACCACGTTGCCTAGTGTCGTTTGGCACAGAGCACTTTATAGCAACAGAAGGGGTGCGCACCGCTTCTGCAAACCGATGGCAACAGCGCACCGCTACACACGCATGTGATGTTTACCGACTCAGAGTGGGTAACTGCGTCTCGTCTCCGCTAGCAGAGGCGGCCCTGTTCCCATGGCGTGTAGTTGAGTATTCGTCCCGTCCCGTCTCGTCTCGCCTTCGTTACAAGGGATCGTGGGAACGCGCCATTAGAGAGACCAACAGACCCCTGCCCCCAGGGTTTAAATAGATATTTCCCCTTCCTATCACCACTGTGTGGAGATGGCAATACTCCTCGCTAACCTGCTATATGAAGTCACTTTACCAGGTTGCAGTAATGACAAGTGCTTGGACTGATTGGGGTGCTACTTCTTAGGTCATAGCTACTATTGCTCAACTATTTCATGCTTGCCCGCCCTGGATACTGACTTGAGAATTAATGATATTTCAGGCAAGTGATCGACCTAGATCACTACACTAGTAAATTAAATATAAAAATAGGATCTAATGCAATAGGAGAAGTAAGTCGATTCTGCTACTTGGGAAGCAAAATTACAACCGATGGCCGAAGCAGGAATGACGTTAACACTAGCAAAAAGAGCCTTCATGAAAAAGATAAATCTTTTAGTTTCCAACACTGATCTAGGAATAAGAAAGAACTCTAAAAACTCGGTATGTGGAGCACAGCACTTTATGGTAGTGGAACATGGACTTTAGGAATACCGAAAAGAAGGAATATTGAAGCATTTGAAATGTGGTGCTACAGAAGAATGCTGAAAATTAAGTGAACAGCAAAGTATGAAATTTACGAGTCTTGGAAATGAAGGGTGAGGAAAGAAGTTTGTGGAAGAAGTTTACATAAAGAAGAGACAGGCTGGTAGGTAATATTTTGAGACATGCTGGATTGGTTAATTTGTTAGTGGAGGGAACAGTCGAAGGTAAGAAATGTAGAAGAAGACAGAGATTAAAATATATGAAGCAGATAATTGAGGACGTGGGTTATAAGGGATGAGGTTAGCACAAGATTGAAAGTGATGGAGGATTGCATCAAACCAGTCGAAAGACTGATAACAGCAAAAAAAAAATTAGCAAAGACATTACCGCGGGTACTCCTTGAAGCAACCTCACGTACCCCTGGGAGTACGCGTACCACTAATTGGCAGCTAATGATTTTAGAGAAACTAACACAAGGGCGCTGACAGACTTACCTGTTGCTCTGTCGGCACGGCAGGCGTTTCGAACTGTGCGGAGGTTGTTTCTTTTTGCTTGCTAGGCTTAGTATCCCGCGAAGACATCATGGCCGGCAGGCAGCCAGACCTACTCCCTCGCCAGGCACCCTCTGTGTCTCTTCTGATCGACAGCCAGAGAGCAACTGACGCAACTGACGCAGTGACGCACAGAGTGTCGTTTCCCCCACTTTCCCCCACCACCACCAGTCACCGCCAATGGCATACGCGGCGTAAGGGAAGGGTGGGGAAGGAGGGAAATTCAGTCACCTACAGTGGTAGAATAACCTTGAGTGGCACATAGAAATGGTGGTATAGCAGACCATTGCAAAGCAACCTATTTTGTTTGTTTTGCTGAAATCGATTGCGATGGGTGGAATGTGATGGCATTCTATAGGAGGTGCGTTCGAATTCTGGCAATGCGGATTTCGGTTTTCCTTGGTCTACAAAAATCTTTTTTGGTAAATGGTTGATCAAGGGCACTGCCAATTTCGCTTTTCTTCTTCATCCCCCTACCCTTCCGAATTGTAATGACCTATTCGGAAATTATTGTTTATCTTTAAATCCGCATTCTTCAAGAAAATACACAATAAACATTAACTACAAAGCTTGTGTCTCTAGACCGTGGTCTAGAATGCATAATTTACATAATGTTGGAGCAAAGGCTGTGGTAGTCGTGTTACGGCTTTTAGGTTCTGTCGATGGTACTCCATCACACTACTGAACAGTGAACCCTATGGAAAATGTAGTCATGTCGGTCGTAGTATACATAAAACATCAAATTTAATAGATGAAATATCTGACTCACTCCAAAGTGACCGGACATACTATCAAAACACAAAAATGTATACCGACTGTTGACCTGTACACAGCAGTGCTGTATACCTGTTTCTTATTAAATGTAAATAAAATGGAAAAAATTTTACGTGTCTCATTCTGAAACTTATTCAATTGCGCACTTATCATAATCATATTAACTGCAAAAAGTTCTGCACATCGATAAATATCTATTAGTAAATTAATTGCACAGACTTGGCTTAACTCTGTTGAGATAAAACAATTTGATTTAGCACAGCATATGGTTTAAATACGTATCCAACAGTGAAGATCGTAAAGAGTTACGGTAGTAAAATAGCCTTATCAGAGTGTGAGCCATCGAGCGGTATTTCAAGGACTAAGACCACTAAAACTAGCAGCAGACGATGCTTACGAGACAATGATATTTGAACAAGGTCACCTTGGTATTATTTCATACTTTGTTTATCTTCTTAACTATAGAATTAAAAACATTATTACACATAGGATTAAATTTGATTACTAAAACAGTTAAATATTTCATAAAGATCGCCCAGTAGTTTGTTTCGAGTTGCTTCCACGTAGATATTGGGGAACATGGCGATGGTTGTTTTCCCCTCGTCAGTGGCCTAAACCGAGCCTGCTGGATGTGCTATAATGCGCGGGCCTGCATTCTGGAGTACGCAGGTTCAATCCCCAACCGACCATGCCAATTATGTTTTTCCATGTTTTCCCGAAATCACTCCTGGCGAATGCGAGGATGGTTCTTTCAAAACGCTATAATTGAGTCCCCCACCATGCCCTCCCGAATCTAATGACATTGACAAGCCGCAAAGCCCGAAGCAAAATAAAAAACGAAAAACAATCTCTTGACACTGTTTTTCCTTATGACCTTACGCCTCGTCGGCATGGGTGCCTGCAGAAGTGGGAGATGACTGGGCACGAGGAACAGAAACGAATGCGACCGATATCCTTTTGTCGGAACCTTTTCCCGGAGTTATTCCGGGAAACTTATATCAGCATGGTCAGCGCTCACCCCCGCGCTCTTTCGAGTTATTCTGCTGGTGTTAACACTCTTCAAACAGCAGATTCTCGGTCGCAAAATTCTATTGAAGTTTTACTTACAAATATTTCTAAAGCTTTCCAATGACAAGTTCATAAAACATTAACTCAATGATAAATTCAACTCGCGTTTATCTATAAAACTGATAAAATGTTATATTAGACTTCTTTCTAAAGTTGACCAAGGCAATCATCCTATTAGGCAACATTACTCTTGCCCTGTTACATCTCTCCATATCGAAAGTTCTAGATACATTCAATGGTAGCCGCAAGTTGCTGCGACTCATCCAGGAAACAATCTCCGAAGGCTTTCAGAAACAATTAACCACTCTGTCAACTTTTGTGACATTGAAAATGTCCATAATTTCGTACAATGTTATATAGTAACCACATCAGAAGATAAACAATATAAACGATTTTTAAGGATTTATACTGAGCCAAAATGTAACAGCCACCGCTGATAATAAGTTAAACTAGGAAAAAAAATATTTTTTAGAGCAATGAACAATTATTAAAAACTCTCATATAAACTTTCTCAACTGTCTTACTGTATATCGTACACAAATCATACTCTGACATTTTAAAAAAGCAATCTTCGATAAACTTCAAAAAAATCAAATAATTCTCATCTAAATGAAACTAATTAATAAAAGTAAAGGGTGAAGCCCTTCTGTATTCTTCTTTTTCCTTCCAACATATCTGTGTGGTGTTTATTTCGGCAAACCGCGTTTTCCTTTTGTCCTATCTTCTAAGTCTTCTTTTTTTTATCTCTGTGTCCTTTTGCTTAAGGACTGATTGAGTTAACTGCGATTATCTATCCGCGGTGTTCATCACGTTAACTATTTGTTATTTAATAAAACAAAACAAAGTTTTCGTTATAAAAATTGTTCTCGAAAATATATTTCTTCTTAGCATGCAAAAGGTGTTCTCCTACAAGACAAAGCCATTCTACTTTTTAAGATACTTTTTTCTAGTACTATTCTAGATCTGAAGATACCTTTTGTTAATTCTATTTTACTTTTGAAGATACTTTTTGTTAATAATAGTAGACTAATGAAGTTACTTTTAGCACTATTCAACTTTTGTAGATGCTTTTTACTAGCACTGTTCTTATTCTTAGAGCGTGCTTGCTTCAGTCATCAGTTACAATTTAACTTCCTGAGCAAGAAGGTCTCACATTTCTCTTTCTATATCTGATCCCATTTCTATTAAGACTGCATTTACCCTTATAATTTCTGCTACCGTATTGTGGCTCATTCATATGTGTATCAACTTGAATTTAAGCATAAATATATGTGCAAATTTGCAAAGTTCTCTGCATGGGTGTGCTTTACCTTGTGTTACACCCACAGTTACGACTGGTATTAGAAAAATGCATTAAGTTTGCGTTATAAGTACAGACCTTGCCTACTAAGTTACGTCGATAAAAGAAGGATGAAAAACAATTTACGTACTTTTATTAGTTTATAGTTAATATAAAAATAGTTAGACAAGATTGGATATATGCAAATGCAGGCTTTCCCGGCGAATAAATGTCAACAAATCTTCTAGGGTTTGCAGCCGGATTTTATTATAAAGTGACAAGCTTTCGGCTACTAGCTCAGTAGCCATCTTCAGGTCGATTATGTATCGGCGATATTGCCTTGATCGATACCAGGCGTTTACTGGTGTCGCTTAGCAACCTCATGAGCAACGGTCAGCGTGGTGAGCACTTGGATGGGTGACCGCCGCCCCGATCAATTACAGTGAAGCGAGACTGCGAGCGTCATGAGGTTGCTAAGCGACGCGTCGCTTAGCAACCTCATGACGCTCGTAAACGCCAGTAAACGCCTGGTATCCATCAAGGCAAGATTGCCGATACATAATCGACTGAAGATGGCTACTGAGCTAGTAGCCGAAAGCTTGTCGCTTTATAATAAAATCCGGCTGCAAACCCTAGAAGATTTGTTGACAAGATTGGATATGTTCGCTTTGAGCACAGGGCAGAGAATTTGAAGTATTATATGTTATTTCTAAAACATGTAATACGATCACACAGATAAGTTACTTAGCAACAAAAAACTGCATACAGTTTACAGCATTAACTAGAAACACATAGTTACTCGCGTTAATTACTAAATTTAATTTCAACTTAATTTCCAAAACATCATTACTATGAATAACTTTGTTAGCTTCTCTCTCTATCCCAATGCTTATATTGTATTCAGGCATTTTCAGTATTACAAATAAAAAAACGGTTTATAAATCATAAACCCTACACAGTCTTGACCTTTATTTTTGAGGCTTTTGTCTCGTCGACGTCCAGGTCATTAATGGCGGGAGAGTACGGAGGCTAAGGATTGGGACTAAATTCGGCCGTGGCATTTTGAACGGACCTTCCACACATTCTGATTCATTTTGATAAGCTATGTAAAACCAAAAACTGGATGGTCGGTCACGGATCTGATCCGCGACCTCCTTAATGCCAAGCCCAAGCGTTATCGTTCAACAGCCTTCGTGTTTAACCTTAAATTTTATTGTGAGATAATGGATATCTACTCTCTGTTTCGGCTTAATACGGGAGGTCTGTAATGAATTTCATAAACAGTTTCTTATATCCGGTGTCGGGTAGGTATGTCAGTTTATGAAATAACTTCCTAAACGTAATAAGGATAGAACAACAACAAAGAAAAACTAATTTAATTTTTAATTTAAAAAAAACGAATAGAAAAGCAGTTTGGAGTCTTTGGTGTGTTGTCTGTTTGTGAGAAGGTCTGCGGTATTGCCTTATCACGTTGCGAGAACTGATAAGGTTCCAGCGTCGTGAGGGAAGAAATCACACAACGCTTGCGGTGAAGGCCGGAAGCGACAGGAATGCAAGCCAGCGGTCACAGTACTACCCACTGACTCAAACTTGATGTTCCCTCTCATTATAACATAGCCCGCAGTTTAGTAGCAACTCGAATAATTCTTTAGGATTCAATAGTGCTACTTTTTTTTAGTTGTTTTGAAATATCACTACAGACCTGAGAGAACTTTTCTTTTATTTTGACTTGACGGCTTCTCAGCAACAAAATCGTTAGGGAGCGTCCATAAACTACGTGGATCAGTCTGATGGGAGGGGGACTCCAGCCAAGCCACGTAACTTTGCATTAAAATTATTTGTCACAGTTAAACTAAAGTACAGAACACACAACAGCATACGGATATTTATTTCCGTCATTTAGTTATCTCCGCATGGTATTTAAATATTCTATATAATCAAGAAAAACAAAGATACTTTTATGGCATTTGTTGATTTAGAAAAAGCTTTTGATAATGTTAGGTGGGACAAGATGTTCAAAATTTTAAAGAAGTCGGGTCTAAAGTATCGAGATAGAAGAATACTCTATAAACTATATAAGAATCAAGTGGCTATAATAAAAGCAGAGAATCACGAGAGACATGCGTCAGTTAAAAAGGGTGTGAGACAAGGCTGTAGTCTATCCCCGTTAATATTCAACTTGTATGTAGAAGAAAGTCAAAGAACAATTTCCATGTGGCATAAGTTTTCAGGGAGAAAAAATCAGTATGCTACGATTTTCTGATGACATTTTCTTGTTAGCAGAGAGGGCTGAGGATATTGAGAAGTTACTGAATGGCATGAACAAAATACTGAAGGAAGATTTTGGACTGAATATAAATCAAAGCAAGATAAAAGTGATGAAATGTAGCAGAAATGATACCAACACTAGTAGATTAAATATAAAAATAGGATCGGATGGAATAGGAGAAGTAAGTGAATTCTGTTACTTGGGAAGTAAAATTACAACCGATGGCCGAAGAAGGAATGATGTTAAAAGCAGAATAGCATTAGCAAAAAGAGCCTTCATGAAAAAGAGAAAACTTTTAGTTTCAAATATTGATCTAGGAATTAGAAAGAACTTTTTTAAACTCTTTGTGTGGAGCACAGCACTTTATGGTAGCGAAACATGGACTTTAGGAATACCAGAAACAAAAAAAATTGAAGCATTTGAAATGTGGTGCTACAGAAGGATGCTGAAAATTAAGTGGACAGACAAAGTAAGAAATGAACGAGTTTTGTAAATGATGGGTGAGAAAAGAAGTTTGTTGAAGAAGCTTACGGAAAGAAGAGACAGGCTGGTAGGTCATATTTTGAGACATGCTGGATTGGTTAATTTGTTAGTGGAGGGAACAGTCGAAGGTAAGAACTGTAGTGGAAGACAGAGATTAGAATATATGAAACAAATAATTGAGGATGTGGGCTGTAAGGAGTATGTAGAAATGAAGAGGTTAGCACAGGATAGGAAAGGATGGAGGACTGCATCAAACCAGTAGAAAGACTGACGACAGCAAAAAAAATAATAACAGAGTTAGACATACGTGTGACTTGAAATCATAGCGTTGAGTCTAACGCGACCGGCGCATTTAAACTAACCGACAAACGACGGTGTATTACGATTAGAAAAACATTAGACATGCCGTATCTAGACTCAAATTTGCTTACGGATGTCACTCGGTATTTTCCAAGGCAGTGACAGTTCGTCTTGATGGTTTGAAATAAAACTGTTTTAACCTGGATCGCCCGCATGTAACAACACCTCTCGTTGATAAAAACAATTCTAATTTTGTTCTGTCAAGTGAATTTCAGTTCAACTTCAATTATAGTGCTCGCTGAAGTGTGTTATTTAGTGTGGTGTGAAATGGCGCTCTACAATAAACTTTACGAGGCTTATCGATAATGATTTTCCAACGAGTTTTCACTATCGAATGAGTTACAGAAATCTTTTAAGCAAGTCATAGATTTATTCTCTGGTAGTGCAGAAAGAAAGGTGACAGAACTGCAGCAAAAGAAAGGAAAAACTGCAGCTCTTCTTAGTTTTTTTATGCGGCAGGTGTAGTTTGTCCTATTTTATCAATTAATGAACAATGATGAATGATATAAGGAGAATGTTTATAGTAACACCACAAGAAGAAAAGCATCCCTGACTGTACCTCAAACAGACGTATTTTCCCAATCATTGATCATTTGCAGAAGTGTCTAGCGTCAACTGTTCATTCAGAATATTTGTAATTATAGAAAAGTATATAACGCAAATATCAGTCGTGTTCATTTTATACACAATCATTTCCGCGATAATCTGTCTAAAGAAAACAGTACAAAGTGTCTTTCGGAATTAAAAGGGAAAAACGCTAAATGCCACTCAGGCTACACGGGGGAAAGAGGAGGGAGGGGGTGTTCAACGGAGAACAAAAAGAAAAGTCACGCAGTTTATGGATGCTCCCTTAGGGACGAGGGAGGATAGAGTGCAAGGATCTGGGAGCAAATCGTCGATGGCCGCTTGCATTTTCGGAGACTGGGACCAATTATGGAATCTAACGTTGCCGATGAAATTTTGTTTCAATGTAATCGCAAAGACATGGCACGCAATAAGATTTGTTTAAACTGTAAAAATGTATTTAAGTTATTAAACTTAAGCACATAAGAACACGAAATAACACTCTAAAATAATTCCACCAAAACTCTAACCCAAAGAAGCGTGATAACAAAGCCACCCTGTGTTTTTATTCTTATTTTTGTTTTTACCTCAATGTAATATTTTTGGCATTGTTCCGTCCGTTGTATTTCCGCATGACATTCATCATAGCAGTTAGCAGTTACGAAGCATGTAGAGCGGGTGGTCTACATTGCCGATGGCAGGGGACTAAACACTGCATCCGTCTGAATGAAGTTAAACTGCAAGTATTTCTGATGAATACGATTCTACTTGGCAAATAAGCACTGAGGTGTACACACACGACTTAGATGCGTATTTGCACCAGTTACATACGTACAGCTAAAAGGAGACACAGGGCGACTAATCAACTATGAATAATTATAGTACACTGTATAACAATTGTAACTCCATTCAAATCGAAAAGGCTATAAATATTGTTGTGCCATTATCTTTGTGTTTTTAGATCATATTCCTTGTTGCAAGCAAAATATAAACTATTATATTCCTAAAGTTGGATCATTTTCCTTCAACCAGACTTGTCTATTGGCACGCAGGGGAGCTATCTCCTCTAGGTGGTGGTGTCTGCTCTCACCTAAGTAACAGTAGTCACCTGTTTGAGTTCTGACTCTAGAGACCCACAAGCAATATCTTCGCCTTATGGGCGTTCCTGTAGAAAAACTAGAGATTTTTATCTTCGTTCTCCAATGTTGGCCTACCTCAACGAAGCTTAGGCTCAAAAAGTCTGTAGTGCGCTTTCGCTGTGAAGCAAAGCAGTATGTGTGCCAGCTGTACCAATTTCCAGTCTCCTTTCTCACACTCTTGATATTAAACGCATATAACTTAACAACAAATACTAATAAGAATAGCTCCTTGAATGTAGTCTTACGTATGAATAAAGGAAGAGGGATTGCGGACAAGACTAGCTATCTGTCATCGGTAAATAATTGTTCAAAGAACCAGAATGACTGCAAATTTTATGACCAATTATGAACTGACGTTCAGAGCTAAATATATGTGATAACAGTGTGTATCGCATACTCATATTTCTACGTTTTTTCGATGGAAAAATAAATATTTGTAAACATCGTAGTTAATATTTTGGGTACCTACCAAATTCCTTATTTCTCTTTTCAGATTCAGTTTTAAGAAAAATGAATGTTTGTAAACGTCACAGTTACTTTTTTGTTTCTCCGATAATGCTAACCAAATCCTTGAACGTAATTAGTAATAACAAAACAGCATTTGTTACAGTCAATGACACCTTCTACTAATTAAATTCTTTAACACAAATTATTTCTAGGTTTTGGTCCCTCTGTACTGTAACATTGAGTAAACAAGTGTTCACCACTTAACGATGTAATCTGTTTCCCTGTATGCATTCTATTACGATTTTTTTCTGTGTAATAAAACTGACAACTTTTCTCGGCATGATCTATTCGAAAAATTTTGATGAAAATAGTTGTGACACGAAGGTTAAAAGCTAGTAAAAAAAATTAAAAAGTTGATGCTGTGGATGGAGTTAATTTTCATATATAATCAGGCACATTATCATACACTGAGCAAGTCATGAGATAAGATACTCCATTGGAAATATGTTGACATGGTATTCATCTAATGAACTTAATCCCATGAGTAGAGATCGTGTAATTTTTGCCCCATTATACGTGTGATGGAAACACGGCGATTAATTTGTGCGATGCTGGATGAAAAATAATGAAAGAAATTTTCATCCTACAGTATCTCACGGATGCAAGTGATGGTGGTTCAGTATTCCTCATTATCAGATTCCGTATCAAAGGCCTTTGTCCATTTCCAAATATATCCTTCAGATGTATGGAGTGAAAACGCACGACACTTGCGTTCGTGATTTGTCTGCCAGAAGTAAAAGTTAAGCCTGCAACCCTCTTGGTGTTATCCATATACACACAATACTCCGAGGAAAGAAACAGGTCAAGCTACTTTTGATATGTTGCAAGTCGTAGCCTAGTCTGAAATTTGATTCAGGGAGGAAACAAGTATAGTTTTGGATATAAATTACGTCAAACATATGACGACACCAGAATTACTAAATAGACTGTTCGGCTCGGCACAAAATGTTTAGCGGTTTTGCTTCGTCGACGTAATTTAGATCTCATTTTGTCCACCGACCTCGATCCAAAGTACTCTTAATGACCTCACCATAAAGGTCAGAGCACCTAGAAGGCTGCTGGTTATCACTTGTTCCTCAACATATAGAGGTTACTCCAATCGCAAAGCAAGGAGTGAGTGGTAATATTAGGAACTACCATTGGCGAGTATCTAGGTTCGATTCCGCAGCGTCCTGCCATCCAGACTGCAGTTTTCTCCATATCGCTTCGGTCGAATGATGGGATGGTTAAGGCCGTGGCCGAATTCCGTGACGTTACTTAGCTGCAATATTCTACCAGCTGTTAAGAACTCGATCTAGACGAACGGTAAAACCAAAACAAATAAACTAAATGTGATTTCTTCCAGTCCCTTGTCAACGATCCAACCGATTCTAAAGATCTCGACGTCGACGAGTTGTAAATTCATTAATATGGAAGACAGCCCAGTGGAACTTATTGCGGAAGGAAAATCAGATTATCATTAACACGAAAAGGTCGCTCTTTCCTTACGATTATTTCAAAATAGAAATTGGGATCCTGAACAAATAATTTATCCTAAAAAATGCAGGTCCTCTGCTTTGGTCCAAATCAAATAAACGCTGTTAGGGGTTGTCCATTAATTACGTGAGTTTTTTTCCGGAATTCTGGACCTCCCCCTAATCCCTCTGGTGAGATTTGGTGAGTTCTGGTCGGATCCTCCCCCTCCCCCCCCTCTCCTAAGATGACGTGAGATTTTGGACGGGACCCCACCTTCTCCAGATCATCCTGGTAGTTTTTTGGACCTTTTTTTCTAGCTCTCCTACCTCCAAGGGTGGTTATATACAGCCTAAAATCAGGATCCGCGTCGTTTATACCCTCTTATAGTCGACATGCGTGTCTTAAGTAGATATTTTTCTTTTAGCTCTACTGTCCTTTCTACAATTTCAAAACCTCACGTGAGATTTGGTGAAAGTTCGCCGGACCCCCCCCCCCTCCTATTCCACCTCACGTAATTAATAAACGCCCCATTACAAACAATGTAGCACTAAATAATACAGTAAATATCCCCATATCTTAGTTTTCACGCTACCTATTGCGTCGGTTGATCACCATAAATACTTACATTTCCAAAAACATTAGAAAACTTTACTTTACATATCTTCTTTCCTTTACTTTATTCATTACCGTAGCGTAAAAAATGTATCCTTGCAATCCTAATTTTGATATTTAAAAGAATTTGTACAGAAACAACGTTCTGAAGTCGATTAGAGTAAAAATGATGAGGCGAGTGATATTATTTCTCGGGAAGCTCAGAAGGACAATTAGGCTTCTTAAGTTACGGAGCTTCAATTTAAAATGCAACTCATCTAATATAATCTGGTAATTTTACGGGCTGCCTACACTTCTGCTCGGATATCCTCCGCAAACCGTTCGATGCGGATGTAATACACAGTAAACAAGCTTTGTCAGAGGTTTATTATGCTTTGTCATCTGGAGTATCTGGTTTAGATTCCCGGTGTGCCCATCATCTTTCCTTTGCCAGTGTTCCGTTTATATTTTTATGTCTAACAGTAACCGTGTTTATCGCGGACTTTCTGTATAACAGAGCGCACAACACGGAGACTTCGTTGCGAATAATTTAAAATGCTCGGCATGTATATATTGGACGAATTACTATTGTTGATATCTTGAAGATCAACCATTCCCCACTTGCTCTTCGAATCATCAAATTTGGTAGCAGATCATCATCTTGTTATTCTTAACACGCCAATTATTCTTTTAAACTTCAAGTAATTACATTACTGTAGTGTCCTAAAGAAACCAGTTTTTCGATACACAAATATTTAAATCTGCCTTATAATAATTAATTGCATGTGAGTTTTCCTCAAATTATAATATTATATATCTACCACAAATGATTACTGAGAGAACAATTTCAAGACATTCTGTACGCAGCCAGTCCAATCCGATGGGCCAAAGATTCTCCTAGACTTGATAAAAGCTCCGCTCTGAATACGAGGGCGTGGCCATTATTCATGCGCATGAGTACTAATAAGGTTGTTTATTGGTCTTAATGAATGTTTTGATAATTATCCAGTAACATATTAATGCCTAATACTAAAATTATCTACAAACCAATAAATTAGGCAAAATAAATTTTAAATTATTCGATTTTTTTATTAAATCTTGGTTTTAAATGTAAATGTAACAAAAAATTATTATTACAATCATATTATTTACTATGTTATGAACTATAAATATTCGTATAATAAATTTTTTATTTCATTCACTCTCGATGACAACTTAATAACAGCAGCATGACCACAGACTGAAAACCATGGAGGAAGGAATATATGGAGACGAAATAACACTAAATCCGTGAAACCTCATATAAAAACTCGTCTCCTACTGCGCATGCGCGGCGGCCATAGGAATAACCCCAAAATATTGGGCTGTTTGCACTGTGTCGGCTGCTGAGAATATTTCATTTTCTAATATTCTAAAGTTTTCTATAATGCCAAGTTGTGTTGCATATGGTTGCACAAACAGACCAGACAGGAAACAACCTGGAATAACGTTTCATAATTAAGTTACATTGTAATTATCGTTCTTGAAGTTTCTGATAGGTAGCTGTAACACTAGGGCCTATCGTTATAAATTTATTCATTGCTCTCAACAGGATAATGTCGTTCTCAAATATTTGTTGGTGTAGTGTAGACAATCAGTATATGTTACTACTTTGCACATAAAAGGCTAGCCTTCTTGTAAACAAGTGTTGGAAGTCTAATTTAAGCGGGTCAAGTTTACATCGCGATACAATGAATATGGTATTCTGCAGGCTTTAAACCAGTTTAGTTTACACTGAAAGTGTACGTTGAAATTAATTGTGATAATTTGTGCTGTGCGAACTATAAAACGTGATGAAGCAAACGTTGTTGTTACCCGAAATTTAGTTCGCGATGCATTTCATGTGTTTAGGTGTGTCTACATAGTTTGATTTTGTAGCGACAATATTAATGGAAATGTGGGTAGGTTGAAAACAGCCTGTACCAGAAGGGACAAACACTTTTTTATTAGTTGTTAGTAATTTCATAAGCACCATGTTAGTGACACAACGTGTATCGCGTATGGAATGTATACTACTCTCATTTAAGCTTCTGACGTTTAGAGACAGCATATCTTGAGAATAAAAACGAGATATCGAAAGTTTTTATTGTTTACTTTCAATTTCTCTCGCCGTGTTACATAAGGATCTATTATCAAATTTTGACTTTGGGGATATTTTTCTTGTGAATTTCGACCTAAAACACCTCACTTTTGAGACACTATATCTCGAGAACTAACAAGGGGAGGGCACGACCTTGGGATTTTATTTTGGGATGAAACTTTGCGTAATAATTGTATCCCTTTAGGATGTTTACCTCCTGCAATCGTAAGACGCAACGCTTTATAGATTCGCAGAAAACGGCATTTAAAAATTCAAGCCCAGCTTATATACTAGTGAAATCCCGGTCAGGCTAGCGGCGCAACAGCCTAGTCAGTAACGAGCCTGCGTCATGCCTAGGCACTCTGGGTTCGAATCTCGATTCCGTCTATTTTTTTTTCTGTTTTTACAATTATTAAGTTTTTATTCAATGTTATTGATTATTTAATGTGAATATCAAATTTCAAGTCATAATATGAGTATATTAAATACCCTATAACTTACTTAAAATACTTTATAATAGTTACAATATTCTTTAAATATAATTAAATTTTAAGTTATTTTATTAACAGTGTTATAATTTTTATTCCGGATATTACCGTTGTTCTAGTAAAAATTCGGCTTTCATTAATTGTGCTCGATGCTAAAAAAATTATTGTTTTAAATGTTTTTATGATGATATCATCCCTGCTCACATTTGTAATAAAAAATTAAATAAAATCAATAATAAAAAAACACAATGAAAGTTTTTTACTTATGAATAAATATTATTATTATAATCATTCGTAACAGTGTATTTTAAACAATAAAATATTGTAACTATTATAGTTTTATAGTATTTTAAGTTAAAGGGTAGTTGATATAAAAATTGAAAAAAAAATAATAGACCAAATCGAGATTCGAACCCAGAGCGCCCAGGCATGACGCAGGCTCGTTAATGACTGGGCTGTTGCGCCGCTAGCCTGACCTGAATTTCACTAGTATATAAGCTGGGCTTGACTTTTTAAAGGCCGTTTTCTCCGAATTTATTGAGCGTTGCGTCTTACGATTGCAGGAGGTAAACATCCTAAAGGGGTACAATTATTACCCAAAGTCTCATCCCAAAATAAAATCCCAAGGTCGTGCCCTCCCCTTGTAAGCGAGATTTCGAAAAATTTTATTCTTTATTTTCGATTTGTCTCATCGTGTTACATAAGACTCGAACACCAAATTTGACCTTGGGGAAATGTTTCTTCCGAATTTCAACCCAAAACACCTCGCTTTTGAGACAGTATATCTCTAGAACTAAGCAGGATATCAAAACAAAACAAAAATTCATCATTTTTGGTCTGTCTCGTCAAGTTACATAATAATCCATCATCAAATTGCGGTGCCACGGTTGTCGTACGATTCCCTTGAGATTTTTGTGCCTATTCCCCGTGTTTCTGCAGGCAACTTTTCTCTACCCTGCTTCACTCCATTGCGTGGTGAAGGTCCCTTGCGTCGTCTCCATATATTCCTTCCACCATGCTGAAAACACGTTACACACAGGGTACACCCATGGAGGTAGGAAAAGAGAGGAGACAAGATGTCGATAAAACTGCGAAGCCGCCTGTAAACTCTGGAGCCGACTGCGCATGCGCGGCCGCTATATTCGTCGATTCAAAACATTGGTCTGTTTTCATTACCTTTCCTGCTGTAAACATTTCATGTTTTGATATTTCAAAGTGTTTTATAATGCCATTTCTGCTGCCTATGGTTGTACAAATAGAACAAGTAAGAAACAACCTGGAATAACATTCCATAGGTGTCACGTTGTAATTATTGTTCTTGAAGCGTTAATAATGCGGTGTCTGCAAGAGTAGAGCCTGTCATTATAGATTTACAATGCCTGTTAAAAAAGTTTATTCACAGTTCTCAATAGGACGACGGTGCTATCAAATATTTGTTGATGCAGAGAAGCATTGATTCTTACTATTTTTCACGTAACAGGTTAGCCTCATTGTAAACGAACGTTCAAAGTCTGTGTTAAGTGGCTCAAGTTTACATCGCGATTCAGCGAATACATTATTCTACATGCCTTAATCCAGTTGTAATTTATATTGAAAGTGTATGATGAAATTAATTGTGATAATTTGTGCTATGCGAACTAGGAATCTTAATGATGTCAGTTTTGTTGTTATCCGAAATGTTATTCGCGATACGTTTCATGTGTTTAGTTGCGTTTGCGTCTTTTGACTTTTTAGCGGCAATATTATATCAAATTGTGATTAGCTTGAATTGCAGTCTGTAGCAGAAAATTCTTTCTGTAGCAATAAGGAAAAAATTATTTGTTATTATTTACTAGTAATTACGGTAATGATAGAATCCCCTTGAACTAATGCTGCTGGTGAATTTAAATAGATCTATCCACTACCAGTGAAATATCTTCTGAGTAAACTATGAATTATTTTGAAGGTTTCAGTTGTTTTAAAGTCCAAACCATTCACCTAGTCCTAGACTATATTTAAAATTTCATATATTACTTGCATTTGCTTGTAAATAGGTCTAGACCTATTTTTCTTGATTTGGTAATCTTTCCCATCAAAGATTTTGAAATGGAATGTGATAATATAATCAATTTGAACATCTATCTAATCTATTTGATATAGCAATATGAACCTCAGTTTATTTTTGTGACTGTAAGGAGAAAAAAGTTCTGTTTCGCTGTACAAAATTCCTAAAAAAAAAAAAAAAAAAAAAAAAAAAAAAATGTTATCAGGTTGTTTTTCTTAAAATCTAATGTTAGTAGGTTGTATCAATTAGGGTATTTATAAATGTGACCCTGTAAGACTTCATTTTTAGTAATGCCTAGGTTAATAACGAAGCCAGCCAGCCATCATCTGTCTTGGCCTGAGCCAATGTAAGTATTAAGTACCAAGACCTTGATGTCCTCTGACTTATTTCTGTCTAGGGTTTTTCGAATTGACTGTCTTAGTCAAGTTATGTCTTCGTTACTGTCGTCTGTGTGTGGTTTTTTTTTTTTTTTTTAGTATCTGTAGTTTTTCGTCAGCGTTAGCTTTGGTCTGTCATCATCATCATCATCATTGTCATTTGCCCGCCGGGCTAGGCCCGACAGGCTGGCTGTTTCACCGTGTCGCCGGTCTTCAGCCTCGGTTGTTATTGTTGTTGTCGGTATAGTCATATCCCAGAGACTCCGCAATGACAGCATGCCGCCCACGACGGCTCTCGCTTTCAGATGGAGAGGAGGCCGCAGTACACAAGCTCGCTTTACGGCCTTTGGTTCGCCATAGTGGTGCTGGTAAGGGCTGCCGTGATGGCGGCAGCTACTTGGCCAGGTATCGCCTGGACCGCTTGAAGGAGCGCTGCCATCTTGGCATCGCTCACGTCTTCTTGGCAGGGAGGTGGCAGCCTCGTGCGCCCCTCCCGTCCGTCCCGCTCGGCGGCTTTTTTTTTTTTTTTTTTTTTTTTTTTTTTTGTGTGTCGCGGCCTTATAGGCCATGTTTGCGTATCCCGCTGCCTAGGCAGCTCTATCGCTATGTGTCACTATGTTTGGATTGTGGGTTGTTTTGGTGACTCTGTTTAATACACTTTAGGGGGAAAAAGGGCTATGGACGCCTGAGGCGCCCTTATGTCAAAACCCCCAAAGGGTTCGTATGATAGCTGGGGATCATCGTCGTTATCAGCTGCGTAAGCAGCTGGACGACTCTCCCCAACTGGTCGGCTTGTGTGTCTGCGTGGTCGCAGCGCCTTTGCTGTGAACAGCATGCTGGTCCCGTCGGCGGATGCGATGGCGGCCAGCTGGTTGTCTTGTGTTGGTGGTTTGTCTGTTGACGTTGGGTTGTCCCGTTGGGTTGTAGGTCTGTCCTTCTCTCCGTTCCTCTTGGTGGGTGAGTGCTGCTGGGTCGGGGTGGGTTCCTTCTTCCTTCTGCTTGATGACGTTTCCTCTCTGGGCAGCCTCCGTAGCAGGCGGCGTGGTCAGCACCACAGTTCGCACATGTTGGCGTGGCGTCACGCGGTCGTGGGCAAACCGTGGCGCTGTGGTTTTCCCCGCACCTTACGCAGCGTATTTGGCTGCGGCAGTCCTTTGCCAGGTGTTGATACCGCTGACAACGGAAGCATTGGATGACCGCGGCTCGCTTCTTGCGGGGACGCCCAGTCTTCTTCTCGGTGGCCTGCCTGGCTGGCTGCAGGGTGTCAGTCTTGGTGACTGGGCAATGGTCGACGGCTGGGCGTGGCACTGATTCTGTACCCTCACGTTCCTGAGTCGTGGTGGTGTTGGCCGGTTCAAGGCTGCCAAGGTGTTCCATGGCCGACTTGATGTCCTCCTGGCTGGGACTGGTTGCCAGGTATCCGGTGAGTGCCGGCCAGGAGTTGGTCGGGATGGTGGCCAGATGGCGGAGCACATCCCGCATGGCGCCGTGGTGGAGGGCGGGACCGCTTGCGGAGCTGGTCCAGTGCCCCCTCATGGCTGGTTGGCTGGACCGTGGTCTCCTCGTTGCTTGGAGTGAAGAGCGATGGTCCCACTCTCCTGCTTGGTGCCGGCGACGCGAAGAGCCTGTAATATAACTCTTCGAAATACTGGTCGCAGTCGAAGTCCTCAGCGAAGATGCAAGGAAAAGGTACTCGCTGCGACCAGTCCTTCCCCTCATCGATGATAGGCTTGGCGAGGCACGAGTACTTCTGGTCGCAGAGTGTGCGGCGCAGTTGTTTGGGTATGTTGGGAATTTCCCAGACATACACTCTGCTCCAGACTCGTACCCTTAGCTCAATTTTCCATGGCCCTCCTTTCTCGATAAGGAAGTTCTTGAGCTCTTGGTAGGTGGACCGCAGCGCCTTGATGCGGTATCGCTGGTTCTCATTGATGCACTGGAGGTATAGTGGGTACCCGACTTCGAACTTGTGGTCGTCATCCACAATGGTTGACCATGATGCATCACCCAAGGAGGCAGGCGATTCCGGCCACGGCGTGCTGTGGCCACTCGGGGTGCAGTCCCCGCTGTTCCCATCGGATGCAGAGAACCCTGGTGTGGGTTGCTCACTGTCAGTGCCTGACCGTGAGGCACCTTGGCTCCATGGGGCCAACCGCTCACCGCCGCTATGCGGCAGTGACTGGCCGTCCGGGCTGCGTGCTTCCGGGAGTGCAGGCAGCTCCCGGGGTGCGCCCTGGTGGCGCTCCTCCACACTGGGAGTGCCGGCTTGGGCCGACCGTCCGCCACCCCTGCGGAGCGCGGACTGCCACTGCTCGTCGGCTGCGGACGGGATCTGGCGAGGCAGCTCCAGTGGCGCCTCCTGGGTGCCGGCCGCGGCGCCAGGCGTCGGCTCCAGGCGCCCCCCCCCGTGAGCGGAGCGGTCCGGAGTCGACCTGTCTCCACCACTGTGTGGCGGAGACTGCGGTCGGGCGGTCTGCGCAGCGCCTATATCACACGGCGCTCGTGGTGCCGCCTGGTGGCGCGTGGGCGTATCGTCGGGTGCGAGTGGGCGGCGCTTTCTAACCATGGTGCGCGCGCAACTGCAGCTGCTCCACGATACGACTGCTCACGCTGGCGACGACTCGACCGTTGTCCGTTGTTGTTGGCCGTTGCTCGGCGGCTGGACGGCTAGTGCGCCTTGCCTTGGCTGCTCCGCTCTGAGCTGGCCCGGTCGCGTCCGGTGCGGGCCTCTGATGCGTCACCCTCCGCGTCTGGCTGCGTCGCTGCTGCTGCACACTGGTGGTGGTGGGGGGCGCTGGCTTGGCCCGGTGGCGGAGGTTGAGGCGGGACGGGCACCCGCCCCAGCTAGCTGCGTGAGTAGTGGCCCCGCAGTTGCAACACTTCGTTGCTTCCCTTGGTTGCGGGCAGTCCGCTACTCTGTGGTTTTCACCACAACGCAAGCATCTCTGTGCCCCGGTGCAATCCCGGGCTAGATGACCGAAATTGTTGCACCGGTAGCACTGAGTGAGGGCGAGCGGCGGCTTCTTCTTCAACTCTACCCGGACCTTGTGTCCGAGTAGTAGCGAAGGGCGCTTTCCTCTTGGTACCCGTTCAGCCGGCTGTACAGTGTACAGTGGCAGGCGCTCGTCGGTGCCCGGGCGCCGCATCTGGTGGACTGCGAGGGTGTCAATCCCGCAGCCACTCAGTTCTGCGGCGACCGCTTCCTCGGTGGTGTCGCCTGGTAGTCCCCGCACCACCAGTTTGGCGGGTCTCCTGGGCAGCTGTGGGGCGTGCTCGATGCCGTACGCCTCCAGAAACTTGTGGAGAAGTTTTAGCTGCTGCGGGTGTTGCGGCATGAATTTCAAACCGCCCTTGATGGGGATGGCAAGGATGAAGTCCGCTGTGAAGGCTTGCAGTTCGGCGATAAGCTCGATGTAGCCTCCGTCGAACCGCGCCGTTACTGGAAGGACCGGTCCTTGTTCTGGTCCCTCCTCCTGTGGCATCTCCTCGGCCGCTGTGTTCTCCTCAGTGCCATCTTCTTCTGCTAGGTCAGCTTCTTGCAAGCTGTCCCGAGGGTATGGCATGAGGAGAAACCGTCGTTTGAGGAGCTCGATGTGCTCTTGGATGTTGAAATCGTTGGCCCACAGTGTCGGGAACACTAGCGCCTCGGGCCATTCTTCGGGCCATCTTGGGTAACCCCTGATGATCCGTTGCGCAGCAAGGTGGCTGCACTCCCTCCTCGTCAGGCATTTCATGAGGTTCTTGTAGTTGGAAGGCAGCTCGTATGAAAAGTTGTTATCGTGGTCGAGGTGGACGAGTACAGACAATGTCCACTTTTCAGTGTTGTCTGGACTCAGTCGTCTCTTCCACAGTTGACGGGTGTCTTCGTTGAAGGCCGCTATGAAGTCTGTGACCTTCAGCGTGTTGGTTATCCATTTCGACCCCTCTAAATGCCGTTCTTCTACGGTAATGTGTGGATTCTTGAAGTCGCGAGGCATCACGTCTGCTGCTTGCTTGATGCTGGCTCACTATGAGGCCCGCTGCCACGGCGGGGTCGGCTGCGCTGCGAACAATTCCTTGGCTGGCCACTCTGCTCTGCTCTGACTGGCCACTTGTCATCATCATCATCATCATTGTCATTTGACAGGTGAACGAATCCACCTGTCTGGCTGTTTCACCGTGTCGCCGGTCTTCAGCCTCGGTTTAATTTTTTTGCTGTCGGTGTAGTAGTAATCCCGCCTGGCTCCGCAGGAAGCACGCCGCCCTCGACGTTTGGTGGATGGAGAGCTGTCTGGAATGAAACAAAGCTACTTACGGCGTGGTGGCCACATTGCTTGCGAGTGCAGCTGCAATGGCTGCAGCAACTTGTTGTGGGAGTGCCAGGACGGCGCTCATGACGGCGTCTAGCCCAGCCGCGTGATCGCACCCTCCTCCACGGCCGGATGGCGAGGCTGTTCGCCCCCTCCACTCGTCCCGCTTTGGTGCCGGACGCGCACTGCCGTTTGGCTGGGCGCTGCTGCTGGCTGCATTGTTGGTGGGCAGCACCGTCTCCCCTTCCTGCTTCTCTCTCGGGTTGTTGGTTCGGCGCTTCCTGCGCTGCTTGTGGTGTTGGGCCCGATGTGGTTGATTGGTGGTCTGCTGTTCGGCTGCGGTCGTCTCAGGCACCCTTTTGCGAAGTTGGAGACGAGCTGGACATTTTGCCGCGCAAGCGGCGTGCTTCAATCCGCAGTTGCAGCATGTAGGAGAGTCTCGAGGTCGTTCACATTCCGAGACTCGATGTTCCCCTCCGCATCGGACGCAACGTTGTCTTTCAGTGCAATTCAGGGCCTTGTGTCCGTAATTGTTGCATCTGAAACATTGTTGGAATTTAGGAGCGGGCCTCTTCTTGAGTTCGACCCGCACCTTTTGTCCGAGCAGCTGTTTAACCTTGTGGACTGCCGGCTTTGCAGCCGCGTCCGGTTTGAAGGTGAACAAAGGTAATGGTTCACTGCCTCCGACCCTTGTCATCTGCTGGATATCGCTGACGGTGTGCCCACCATCTGCGAATGCTTTGGCAATATCCTTGGTGTGGGTGGTGGCTGGTAGGCCTCGGATGACATGCCGCTTTTGTTGTCCCGGGACCGGTGTGCCGAAGCGGACGTCACGCTCCTCAAGGTATTGCATGACCGTCCTCTTGTCGGTCGGGCAGGACACACTCAGCTTGAGGCCCTCGCCTTCAGGCCAGATGAGGATGGGCAGCTCGGTCAGCAGTCGTATATGGTTGTTCTTCCGTTCCATATATATTCTCTCTGTTTCTTGGCCCGACCAATATGGCGACCTCCCCACCCCACCGCTATCCTCTCGGCTTCACTTCGTTGTATGGAGAAGGTCTCTTACGTGGTCTCCTCTATTTTCTTTGCTCCATGGGTACACCACGAGACCCCGAAGTTGGCAACTCTGATATATACACACCATGGAGGAAGGAAATATATGGAGGAGAAGTGACGTTAAATTGGTGAAGCAGGCTCGCGCATGCGCAGTGGCGGCAGCGGCGATATTGCGCTTCCAAACAATTGCGATGTTCCCAGTATATCCCGAAAACTAAGCAAGATATCGAAAAATTTTATTCTTTATTTTCGATTTTTCTCGTCGTGTTACATAAGAATCGATAATTAAATTTGACTTTTGCGAAATTTTTCTTCTCCATTTCAACCTCACTTTTGATACAGTATACCTCTAGAACTAGGTGAGAAATCGAAAATTTTTATTCTTTATTTTTCATTTGCCTCGTCTTTTTAAATAAGAATCCATCATCAAATTTGACTTTGACCAAATTTTTCTTCTGAATTTCAACCAAACCCATTTCACATTTGGGACGGAATATCTCGAAAGCTAAGCAGGATATCAAAAAAATTTATTCTTCATTTTTTATTTGTTATATCGAGTTACATAATAATCCATCACCAGATTGCGGCGTCACCTTTATCCTAGAGTCCCCTTGAGGTTTTTGTACATATTCCCCGTGTCTGTATGGAAGCGGCCATGCCCCCTCCACTCCGGCCATGCCCCCCCACTCCTCCTCACCCTGCTTCACTTCAATGCGTGGTGAAGGTCTCTTGCGTCGTCTCCATATATTTCCTTCCTCCATGTATACACACAGGGTACACCATGAGTATGAGAGACAAAGACATTTCACTCGCCCTAATGCGCATGAATAATGCCCACGCGTTCATAACCAGGGTGAAACTTTTATCGTGTCTGGGAGGATCTTTGACCCATCTGATTCGTCTGGCTACTTACAAAATGTCTTGAAACAGTAATCCAAACAACGGATATAAGATTTAGACTTGCTACTATGACATATTTTAACCCATTTTTTTTTACTACCTTTAAAGCGTCCGGCGGAAGTAATGGGCTACAGGGATTGTCTGGCAATAATAAACAATATTCTGTAAAAGATATATAAAAACCAGCTTTCATACTTTAAGTAGGTGAGTAACGTTTCTCTGTACCTTTTGTACCTGCTAACCTAGCATGTACGTTCTTAACTAATTATTACACTATTCATTATCAAATTTCAGACCGAGCGTGGTGGGTGAACGTTTAACGTTCTGGCCTCGCATTCGGGAGGACGCGGGTTCGATTCCCAGTCTGGGCATCCAGATTTGGGTTTTCCATGGTTTCCCCAAATCACTCCAGGCGAATGCCTGGATGCTTCCTTTAAAAAGGTCATGGCCGAATTCCTTCACGTTCCTTGCCCCAATCCCATCCCGCCTCTAATGACCACGCTGTCGACGAGGCGTAAAGCCCAAGCAAAAAAAAAAATCAAATTTCAGCTTTGCTAAAATAACGTAGGTTCTGTGATCTTGAACTATACATTCACAGAAGAACGTTCATCGGTTTTTGAAGTGAAAACTTCTATAGTCGCGTTACGCGGTGTATGGGAGGGGTAAATCTGTATGAGTTCGCAAGAAGCCACTTATTGGGCGTGTGATATGCCCACAGGACGCTTTTACAAAACACACAGTTTTTATCCGATTTTGATGGAATTTTGCATACGTATACTTTAAAACAAATAAAAAAACACTGTTGATGTTTGATTTACAGAAACCTAAACCACCTCTTCCTTCTCCCCCTTCTCACACAAACCCACAGTTTTTATCCGATTTTGGTAGTAGTTAGCACACATATACTCCAAAACAAGGCTGTCTGGTAGCTCTGCAGTTAAGGCGCTTACTTCCGAAAGTTATCTTTTCAGGTCGCAATTTCAGATCCCGCGATGAGTAGGAAATTTTAGGAGTTATATTTTATTATACACTGAAGAGCAAAAGAAACTGGTATAGGCATGCGTATGCAAACACAGAGATATGTAAACACTCAGAGAACGGCGTTGCGGTCGGTAACGCCTATATAAGACAACAGGTGTCTGACGCAGGCGTTAGATCGGTTACTGTTGCTACAATGGCAAGTTATCACGATTTAAGTGATTTTGAATGTGGTGCTATAGTCAGCGCACGAGAGACGGGACGCAGCATCTCCGAGGTAGCGATGAGGTGGGGATTTTCCCGTACGACCATTTCACGTGGGCACCTTGAATATCGGGAATCCGGTAAAACATCAAATCTCCGACATCGCTGAGCCCAGAAAAAGATCCTGCAAGAACGGGACCGACGACGGCTGAAGAGAATCGTTCAAAGCGATAGAAGTGCAACCCTTCCGCAAATTGCTGCGGATTTCAGTTCTGGGCCATCAACAAGTGTCAGGGTGCTAACCATTCAACGAAACATCATCGATATGGGCTTTCGGAGCCGAAGGCCCACTCGTGTTCCCTTAATGAGTGCACGACACGAAGATTTACGCCTCGCCTGGGCCCATTGGACTGTTGATGATTGGAAACAAGTTGCCTGGTCTGACAAGTCTTGTTTCCAATTGTATCGAGTGGATGGACGTGTACGGGTATGGAGACAACCTCATGAATTCATGGACCCTGCATGTCAGCAGGGGACTGTTCAAGCTGGTGGAGGCTCTGTAATGCTACAGTTAGAGTAACATGGGACCCCTGATACGTCTATATACGACTCTGACAAGTGACACATACGTACGCATCCTGGCTGATCACCTGCATCCATTCATGTCCATCGTGTATTCCGACGTACTTGGGCAATTCCAGCAGGGCAGTGCGACAACCCACACGTCTAGATTTGCTTCAGAGTGCCTCCAGGAACACTCTTCTGTGTTTAAACACCTCCGCTGGCAACCAAACTCCCCAGACATGAACATTATTGAGCATATTTGGGATGCCTTGCAACGGGCCATTCGGAAGAGATCTCCACAGAATGCATGGTGTCAATTCCCTCCAGCACTACTTCAGACATCAGTCGAGTACATGCCACGTCGTGTTGCGGCACTTCTGCGTGCCCTACGTGATATTGGCTCTTTACTGTATGAGTTACGCCGGGACGTTCCGTAGTTCAGATTCCACGTTAAATTGCAGGAGCCCTTGTACCTGGTAGCACAACCGGTTTAGGATAAGGCGACTAACACAGGGACGAAAAGTGCAGACAGTAGAAACCCTGTCACCAGAACATTACGTCCACACGGAATTATTATTATTATCTTTATATATAAAGATGAATGTTTGTATGTTTGTTCTTCATACGAATCCACAGTTTTCATCCGATTTGGATGAAACTTTGCACACATATGCTTTGAAACAAGGAGAAAAGTAATGTCTACATTTTGGCTGAAAAATTTGCTGTCATATAATTTTGAAAAATTACCGAAACGAACATAAAACGACGTTTAGGATGTGTAATACTCTGTAGTTCCTTACAGTATCGCGGGCTGGTAGCTCAGTGGTTAACGCGTTTGCGTACTAATGTTTGTACCGTGGTCTGCGGTTCAAGTCCCGATGGAGGCAAAGATTTTTAAGAATTGTTTTTAATCGTATGAGCCATGCCTGGACAGTCAGTTTTTCGGATTCCATCTATATATATAAAGATGAATGTATGTCTGTACGTATGTATGTATGTATGTATGTTTGTTTGTTCTTCATACAAATCCAGTTTTCATCTCATCTTGATGAAACGTTGCACACTTATCCTTTGAAATAAGGAGAAAAATAATGTCTACATTTGGTTGAAAAATTTCCCGTCGAATCCAAGTTGTCCGGGTCAGATCGGGCTATTATGAGGCGAGAAATTCGTAATTAAAATGACAGAAATGTTGCCGAAAAATTCGTAACTTAAATTGTGCCGATACTCCGCACCATACATTTCTCTGTATAAATAATACATGCTGTTATATAATTTTGAAAAATTGCTGAACGGCCTTAGACAGAAATGTAGGATGTGTAAGTCTCTGTACTACGTGTGGACAAAGTCTGGTAGCTCAGTGGTTAAAGCGCTTGCTTAGTGATGTTTACAGCGTGGTCTGTGGTTCAAATCCCCATTCCTCATGGAAGCAAAGATTTTTAAAAATTGGTTTTGATCGTATGAGTCACGCCTGGACCGTCGTTTGTTTGGATTGAATGTTAAAGTGTAGATATCATAAATTTAGTGGAGCAATGCGAGGCAAATCGTAGGTAGTCTAGCACTGTAGTAGATGTACACTTTTTTACATTACATTACAGTTCTTTGACTGTCTGAGCTAAATATTATTTTTTCCACTTCCTTAATCTGGAATCAGTTAAGAAAGGATGGTCTTGCTCGCCTCGTATATGGCTGCTTCTCTCCAAGCGGACTCCCCATTGCTGTGAGCTTTTGTAATCTATCGGCGAACTGGATTTTTTTTTTATTTAGGTCATAGGATATTACAGATGAAGCAATGAAGTCTCAATACAAAAGTAAAGTGCGCAAGAAGCAACGGGTAAGGATTCAAGTAAATAGAGGAACCGCACAAGCCCAAGAAACGTCTGCAGAATGTAAGCGAAAGTAGCGGTAGCCGCAAGGTAAGGGGACATCCATAAATTACGTGAGGTGTTTATTAAAGGGGATAGACTACAACCTAGTCTCACGCCCCTTTTAACTGATGCAAGTCTCTCATGATTCTCCATTTTTAACCGAGATCAATTTCTATCGAACTTTACCACATGACTTAAAATAAAGAGAAAAATACTGTCAACATTTGGTTTGCAGAAATTCAACCTTCTCCCCCTTTTCACCTCCATAATTTTTGTCAATATTCTTTACACGATGTTACAATCGACACCGTTTGACCGATCACTGTGAAAGTTGGCAAATAAATGTATTTTTTCGTACAGAAGGTTTCTGATAAAACAAATGCAAATATTACAATGCTCTCCGCCTTTGCACCACTTAATTTTTATACAAACTCACAGATTTTAACCGATTTCAATGGAACTTTTCACGCGTATACTTTAAAACAAAGAGAAAAAGAAAAATACTGTCCAAATTAGTTTCACAAAAATCAAATCCTTGTCCCCCTTTTCACCCCCTTAATTACTGCCAATGTTATACAAAGTTACAGTATCTATTAGATTTTGTAGGAAGTATACGCATGTAGACTTTTAAACAAACAGAAAACACTGTCTACATTTTGTTTATATAAACCAGACCCCTCTCCCCCTTTCCATCCCTTGTAATTTTTGGCATGTTCTTTATACAAAGCCACAGTTTCTATCATATTATGAAGGGTCTTTTCGCACGTACTTTGAAACATACAGAACAATGCTGTTGAAATTTGCTTTGCCAAACCCCTCTCCCCTTCTAACCCCACTGCTCTTAACTTCCAATGTTCTTTATAGATACCCACAGTTTTTATCATATTTCGATGTAACACTGCACACGTAGCTTTCCACGGCCCGTAGTTTTGTAGACCGCGTCATGCAGTCGAACTGTTCGGATCAGCACGCACCACCGGCTAACCCTCGCCACCTCCCCACCACGTTACCTAGTGTCGTCTCAGCTACCCGGGCGTTTGATGTTTACCGACTGGGTGACGTATAGACGCGCGTCACCCTCTTCCCGCGGCCCGCTGTTGATTGCTGGACCGGCGCGGCCGACCAATGTACGCGACGTGGGAAACCACCTTAAGGCGGGGCATTGTATCAGGCCGAGCCCGAGTCGGGTGAGAAAGCGATGACGGGGCGGCAACGTTGCACAGACTGACACACGTTTTCGTGCCATTGTATGGATTGCGGAAACGCTTAAATTTGTGCGGGATCCGCCAGACTGTCAAGTGGTGCGGAATCCAGCGGGATTACGGAACCCAGCTTTGCTGAATTGAATTCCAGCAATGAATGTCATTTACGATAATTATGGCAACTTTCCTAGAATTTTTACATATCTGTGTGTTGTCTAATATGTTTGGGAAGACCTGTCCAGTTTTTGTGACGGTTGCGTAGCCAACCTCTTTACAATCAGTTATCTAGGTGTTAAATATTTTTGTTCCTTGTTCGTTTTGAATGTATTTTACATCAAGTTCGGAAGACATTTTAGTGTTTTACCCGTAACATGATTGAATTCTTTATAGTCATCAATACTGGCTGAAAATTTATTCTTTTTAGCAGTGCTGCTTTTTTGTTTTTTGGTTAGGGCGCCAAAGACCTTGATGTCGACGCGCTCTGAAGCCCTAACAACAGCCGCCAGACACGTGCGCACATCGACGCACAGTTTCTGTGTCTATCTTTTGGGGCGGAACAGCGCGTATTGAGACGCAGGGCAGGGCAGAGCAGTACTGCGCCGCACGTGGCCTGCGCCACTTTGTGATCACGACACAGAAATTGTGCTACACAGCTCACTCGTGCCGGTTTTTGCCGTAACACTTCTTGCGTTATTTATAATCTTGCTTTACTTTAAAATCATTTTCAACTATTGAATAAGAAAAATTGATTAAACTGGTACGTAACCACCCTGCTATTCGCAATACCAGTCATAATAAATACGTAAAGATTAAATTTAAACAAGAAATTTGGAGAAGGATCAGCAATGAGCCCAAGTGGCGAGTAAAATCAGCATTTATTTACCATGGAATTGTCCACTTACAATTTTCACTTTTATTTTCTCTTTTTGAATTCATTTTTAATAAAACTTAAAGAAATTGATATATAGGCTATTATTACATTATCTGTTTTCTTATTATTTGTTATACATCATTCAATAGTGTCTCCTAGAAACATTTTATTTCTTACCGTCGCACATGTCCGACTGACTTGAGCTCTTCTGCTTCTTCTCCCTCTTCAAGGCAACCTACGTCCAACTGCTAACGAGAGAGGGAGGATTCTTGAGAAGACAATTTCCCGAATAATTTGTTGAACACTGCTTTTCTGGTTCCAAGTGTTTCTTATTTTCTATTATGTAGGTTTCATAAATACATAATATGAAATAAAAGAGAAATACATTCTTATAAATGTCATGTACCATCAAACGTTAAATAATTAAATAAATAACCTCGAAAATACTGCCAGATTTTCTTCGATTCCAATAGGTATTTTAGCGCTGTCGAGAAAATAACAGGTTATGCTGTGAATCTCCGCTCGAGTCATCCGGAAATAATGCAAAAATCTTTTGAGAATTCTCTTGTCACTGCAAAAGCCAGATGAGAGTTTCTTCTTTTCATATACTCACTTTTCCATAGTTTTATCTAACTCAGGCTTCTGAGAAAGTAATGACAATTTTCCAAGCACGGTATCCCAGTCTGATTCAGAAATCAAAAAATCAAGTTTTTGCCTCGACATGTTTTTGGTTACGCTTTTTTTCTGTTTCTAGCTTTATAAACTGCCGCACGAAACTGCAGTCTAATATGCGTGGGCAACTGCCCGACACAGTTTCTGTTTCCGTGCTGCCCTGCCCTGCTCTGCGCTGCCCCTACTGCACCACGCAGCTCAATGCGCGCCCCGGGTAGAGGCTCTATCGATCTCGTCAGTATGATACTTGGAATTACTGTTGCGCGTAAACGACGCACGCTTTTGAAGTAATCACTATTAAGTCGGCGGGGCTCCCGATGGGTTGTGAGGTGAACTCAGGAAGTAATGTTACACTGGTGACAGATCGATATTTCACGACTTGAGAATCATGATGAAATTGAGGCTGTTTTCACTCTTATGTGGCGCCGCTCTCTTGGAATGTTTTTGTACATCAGAGGGCTGAGCAACAAGTTCATCAGTTCACTTTCTGCTCCATTCATTAAAGATATAACGTGTGGACGAATAATTTATATAAAAAATCCGTTATGGCATACATCTATCTATTACAGATAAGCCGCATTAGCGTGTTTGAGATTTAAATTTAGCAGTAAAATTATTTCCCTTTCGTTTCTTAATCTTTATCAAAATCAGTTTTGTAATATACTACAGTTTTTAAGTACATAAGGACAGACTTTAACAATCATTTCATTTGAGTCTCTAGTTAAGGTTTATGATGTCTTCACACACACCGTCAAAACTGGAGCCGGTGTCGGGGCAGATTTCGGTGCCGACGAGAGAGGATTTTCACACACACCTGCAAAACGGGAGCCGGCGCCGACCAATTACTATTACTATTACTCCGCGATTCACTAAAAGTGTGTGGCGGAGGGTGCATTACACCTATCCGGGACCGAGTGCCGTAGGTTTTTAATTCTAACAGAAGAAAGATGTGTGCAACATTCAACAAACGTTACTTCTTTAGATTATTATGCCTTAGAAGAAAATACGGAAAATATTTAATTAACACACAGTAATGGATGCATCCCCTGTTAACAGAAATATAAAAAAGAGGACTAGGCAAATAGTGAAATAAATTAAGTACTCAAATATTCTGATATACTTTTATTTCATTAAATAATTTTACTCATTTACTAAATCAACTAATCTTACATATATAAATAAACGCGTGTATCGCTATATTTCACTTTTCAGCCACCACTACCTAGCACAGATCACTGGTGTTTGTATGTGGAAGTAGCATGGAGTTTCCTATCGAGCACAACGTTGGCTGTGGGGGTGGGGGAGATGTGATGGTTAAATATGGTCAATGTAGGGCATTTTCATATTTCGATCATATACTTGTGTGTGTCTATACTTCTCTTTCCTACCACATCTACATAGCGCAGACCATTGGTGTTTGTGTGTGGTAGTAACATCGAGTCTCCCATTGTGAACTATGGTGGTTAGATGTCGGTAGCTATGGGGGTGTGAGAGATATAGTGGTGGATAGTGGTCGATCTGGGCCACTTTCATATTTCGACGAAAGACGTATGTGTCTCTGTGTTTCACTTTTTAGACAAAACTATCTAGCGTATATCACTGGCGTTTGTGTGTGGTATTAGCATACGTTCAACGATCGTGCACAACGTTGGCCGAATTTCGGTAATTGCGGGGTTGTGGGAGATATGGAGGTGGAAAGTGGTCGCTCAGGGATTTTCGTATTTCGACGAAAGACATGTGTGTCCGTATATTTCACTTTGCTGCCGCAACTACATAGCGCAGACCACTGGTGTTTGTATGTGGTAATGGCCTCGATTCTCCCTTCGTGCATTATGGTGGTTAGATGTCGGTAGCTATAGGGGTGTGGGATATATAGTGGTTGAAAGTGGTTGATGTAGGGAATTTTCCTTTTTCTACTAAAGACGTGTATGTCCCTATATTTCACCTTGCAACCAGAACTATCAAGCACAGAAAACGGGCGTTTATGTGTGGTAGTGGCGTGGAGTCTTCCATCGTGCACCATGGTCGTTCATGTCGGTACCTATAGGGGTGTGGTAGATATGGTGGTTTAAATTGGTTGCTGGAGGGCATTTTCATATTTCGACTAAAGATATGTGTGTCCGTATACTTCACTTTGCAGCCATAAATACCCTGAATCAAATTTCTTTACAAATACGAAGTCATGGGCACTAGCTAGTTATAAATTTAATACAGAAGGTATGACTCCAACTAGAATCGAACCGAATAGAATCTGTAAAAAGGACACAAAAAACCTTTCAATCTATTATATTTCTTTCCTTGAATTTTAGGTATCTTGCCATAGGAGCTACCTTTACTGACTTAGTGACACCTATGTATTGGGAATAAGCATAATTAGTACAATTGTAAATCTGGATGTGCAATTATTCCTTCTACAACCAACAAAGAAAACGGCCAGAAAATGGTAGACAATGATTTTTTTTTAAAGAAAAAGAAAAAAAAAAAAAAAAAAAAAAAAGCTTTGTTCCCCAACTGCATAGGAACTGTCGACGGAAAACATATACGAATTGAGATTCCCTCAGAGTGCTTCAAGGGTATCTTTTCTATTGGCAGTAACCGATTTTGATTATAAATTGACATTTGCTGATATAGGAGTGTATACATAGTAAAGAGTGTGACTGTTCCAAATTTCAGAGAACCATTTATTTTTTACTTATTTGCTTCTGGCTTTACGCTTCATCAACGTCGAGGTCATTAGAAGTCGGGAAGGACTCGAGGCAAAGAAAGGGAAGGAATTCGACCATCGCCTTTTGCAGGAACAACCCTGGCGTTCGCCTGGAGTGATGTGACTAACCCTGGAAAACCCAAATCTGGATGGCCGGACGGGGATTGAAACCCGCGTCCTCCCGAATGAATGGCCGGAACGTTATCGCTCATCCTTTTTAAAATTAACACTGATAAGTCGATTACAAATATCATCTCTTTACCCTCTACATTCAACAAGTAGGGAAAATATTCCGTGTATACTCGTGGCTGATGGGGTTTTGGGCTAACAGAGGAAGTGATGCAACTTGCGACGTAATCTTACAGAGAGAAAAAGAATATTCAATAATTGAGTCGTACAAGAAGATACGTCGAATGTGCTTTTGGAATTCTGTCTAATAAATCGAGAATTTTATATCATCCACTGAATGTGAAGAAAAATATTTTCAAAAAACATTGCTAATGCATGTGACAATGATGTACGAATGAAAGATACAATGTGTGTAACTCAAAGGCTACGAAATTATCCATAACTGCATGTAGCTGCCAAAAAGAACTGCAATGATTTAAGAGTTTTTGTCAGTACCGAGGGCGCGTTGCCATGGAAAATAACCAAATTGTGAAAACTGTTCTGTATTGTTATTAGTAATAATAAATGTATGACTTATCAACTTTCAATAGTTCTTTCTTTTCCCTTCTAAATAGTATCTTATAAATGCACACATCTCCTTCCACGCCTTCAGTTTCTTTACTTTATATTTGAAATAGCCGACTGTTTTAGCCCACAGACATGGTTTAGTCTCCACCAATGTAACTAATGTTACAGTATCGTGCGACTAGTTACTCATTATTACAAAATTATGATGAAAATTGTTGTGACTGAAATTAGAATGTATAAATTGATTACATTGCATCGGTGTGTGTCGACCCAGCGTCAATGTTTATCATTCTTTATTTTTATACTAGCCACAAAGCCGTCAAAAATGACAGATTTGACAAAGTGTTCAGGAAATTAATTTCTTTTTAGTTGTTTACCTAAACAAAAATGTTATAAAATAAAACTCAATGTGCTGTAGTTTCTAGTCCCTTGTGATATAGCAAAAAGTTTCAGTTGTCAACTTGGTCCAGACTGCATTTCAGTCTAACCACTACTTCGCTAATATTGCTGCTAGAAAATCAATCACATGCGAATTAATGTATTCCCTGTATCGCATTTCAGTGTCATCATGAATCACGACATAAACTTGATCCAAATTCTTCCATCTTTATTTTTTATTTTCTGTGATGAAGATCGATGTTTTAACAGATGACACAGCTTACATTCGGTTGAAATAATGACGCCAGTGAAAACGAAGGGTGCTAAAATAAATCTTATGCCATGTAATATTAGTTTTAACTGTGGTTTAACCCAAATGGATAGCGATCAATTTTGAACTTCTTTCATTCAAACCAAAAAATGATTTCCGTAAAAAAAAAAATAAAAACAAGTGATGATTAATATGCCAATTTAAAGGAAATACATACTTTTCTTTCAGTGTTCTGGCAATTCATTTCTTAGTAATTGCTTAAATGAATACAAAAAATAAATCTTAATGTAATCCCTAATGCCTTGCGCTGTAACAAAATGTTTCTGTTGCTATCCTGGTCCAGGTTGCATTTCAATCTAACCACAGGCAGTTGAGTCATTACGATGGTGCACACAACCTGATAATGAATTCTTGTAGAACTAGACGAAAGAAATCGAATATAAAGAATAAAATTTTTTGATATCTTTCTTGGTTTTCGAGACATAGCTTGTTAAAAATCAGTTATAGGTACAGTTCCATGTGTATTTGGTGACGTTTCTTCTGGTCCAGGCCGTATTTCAACATAACAACAGCCACCAGGAATAAAATAAAACACCCATAGTACATTTCCACCGTGTAGATATAGTGGTTTTGGTAATTTTTTATTCTCTCGTCAAGGCCACATCTCACCCTAACCTCTTCACTTTTGAGATACAATATTTCGAAATCTAAGCGAGATATGGAAAACAAATATGTATTCTTTCTTTTCAATTTGTCTCTTCGAGTTACATACCATTTTTTCTTCTGGTCCAGGCCGCATTTCATCCTAACCACGTCAATTTTGAGATACAATTTCTCGAGAACTAAGTGATATATCAAAAAAAGTTATCCTCTCCTTTCAATTTGTTTTCGTTTACTTACATAAGAATCCATCATCAAATTGCGGCTGCACGGTTATCGTAGAATCCTCTAATCATATAATACGTCAGAGACACAGTGATCGCAACAACCTAAATTTAATCAAAACCTTCAACAAAAAAAAGCTAAAAAATCAAAAATCTCAAACGTGATTCAGCCCAATATTATAACCTTAGAATAGCTGATATAGTTGAACATTGCGAAAAAAATAGCCTCAGTAATATTACTCAGTTAAAGCAAAGAAGATTAAAATAAATCTGATAAACTTATATTATTAATTGTAGTGAAGGCTGCACAATTCGAGATCAGTGGGCAACTATTTCCGTTCAAACGAATTAATAATTTCAATAATAGGGCACAGTTTAAATTATTTTGAAATAAAACTAAATTATTCATGCCCTCTGCCATAGCATCAATTGCCAGTTTTAATCTGATCCATCATAAGTAATACTCTAACCAACATATCTGTGTACAAAGAATTTAAAGAATACTTCTATATATCAAAGGAATATTAAGTAAATATAGCATCTAATGATTGATATGTTGATTTTAACGCAATAACATACATTTATTTCAGTGTTCTGTGACTTAATTTATTCACTGATGCTTGGAAATGTTATTAAATAACGCGTGAATCCCGTACATGCAAACGCAGACTGATAGATTAACGCAATTTAAAAAAAAAAAAGAAAGAAAAGAAAATTGTCGATTTACAACCAAATCGGTTTTAAAAAACCTCAAATGTACAGACTTTTTGTTGGTTACAGCTTTATCATAATTAAAAGTTACCACCATAATATCCTAAATCTCTTTCTCGCCAGGAAGTTCTCACTTTCTTTCTTTTTTTAGTGTTCCGCTCCAGAAGAGGAAAGGGGCCTTTTTGCTGTCGCTCCGCCGTCTGTACGTGTGTCACAGGCCTGTAGCTCGTAAACGAAAGGAGCTTCGTTCGGACTTCATATTTGCACGTGGACCCTAAACCAACTCTAGTATTTCCAGTTTTGCAAAATTATGTCCCACGGAGTTAACGGAAATGAAGATGGTCAAAAACAATTTCTTTCTCAACGTATGAGAACTATTTTTTCTTTTTTACTTTAAGGTAAATACGTAAATGACCATTTTCGTTATTGGCTCTTTCTCAAAAAAGCTATTACCTAGGAACTTCAAATTAGGCCGCAATATCGACTATATCCTATACTTAAACGACAAACATATGGGTTGCGAGTAAATAAGCAAAACGTTTTTATTTTACGGTTTTCTTTGCCGAATATCAATATAATTTTACTGAAAAAGCTCAACATTCAGAGTGCATTACATCTTATATATATATAATCAATTTGATTGCGCAGTAACGTGGCGAGGCGTTGGAGAAACACGGATCGAGTCCGTTGCCACTGATTATTGTGCCAAGCGACAGCCGTCTTGGGGAGCGTCGATGAACTACGCAGCTCCATTTCGGCCTCTCCCCTCCCCCCACGTAGCCTGACGTGACTTTTGCTTGGACCCCGCTCCCCCTCTGTCCCTGCGTGCGCCACATATCTTTTTCCCCTATTAATTCCAGAAGACATTTTAAGCTGTTTTCTCTTACAAGACTACCGTTAAAATTACTAGGTATATAATGAACACGGACGATATTTGTACTGTGTAATTTTCTACAAATATAAATATTCTGAATGAAATGGTGATACTAGCTACTCTTGATCAATTGTTGGGAAAAAAAATTTTCTCAGGTAAAACGAGGAATCCTATTATACATGAGATGTTACTTATAACATTCTCATCTCTTCATCACTATTTATTAAATTGTAAAATATACCTATAAAATTATACCTGGCGCAAAAAAAACTAAGATCTGCAGTTTATTTTCTTTCAATTTTATCCCCTTTCTTTGTACATTACCAGAGAATTATGCTATGCACTGCTTAAAATATTTCCATCGCTCAGTGATGCCGTTTTGGATTCTGAAATCTGACTGGAAAAACATTTCAGATAAGCAGCTTAATGTTTATTGTACAGCGTCACTTTACACGTTCAACTTGAAATAACACATCAGCGAGCACTATAATTTAAGATTCACTGAAGTTCCCTTGGAGAACAAAATTATCAACGAGCGGTGTGGTCACACGCTGGTGATCCGAATCAAAACCGCTTTACTTAAAAACATCGAAATAATACAAAGTGGTGTGGAAAATCCAGTGCGACATCTTTAAACAAACTTTAGTTAGATATACGGCGTACCTAATGTTTTTTGATGCGTAATATGCGCCGGCCGCGTGCGACCCAACAACAGGCATTGTCAGTAGGCCAGTAGGCCTTTATATGTAACATGAGCATTTATCTGTTTGGTCAGAGAGGGACGCCTTAGAGATTGTACTAATTTTTTTCTTACAGTTTTTATTTAAAAACGAAGAACAATTATAATAAGTAGGAAGTATTACATGTTACTGTGATTGTTGTGTGCCGACGATGGCTGAGGTGGCTGATCTGCGTATCCAGCTTGCAGCTTTGTAAACGCGAGTTACACAGCTGGAAGTTGCTGCAAGTGAGTGCAGTAGATGTGGTATTGGTGACCCTGTAGAAGCCAAGCGGCTAACAGGTTCTCTCCTACCAGTCATCGTACCTGCAGTCCAGGGAGAGACGTTTGAATCGGTGCGGCCGTCGCCTGGTGGTAACTGGCGTCTGGTTTCTGCACGTCGACGCCACATGCGGGGGCAGTCGTACAAGCCTGATTCCCAGGAAGATGAGGCTGTACCACTGTCCTACCGGTTCGACCTATTTTCTGGAACTGATTCAGTCCTGCAATCGTCGTCCTATGAGTTGGCATCCCCCCAGCCCGCTAGGTCTGAGAAACTGCAGAAGGGGATTCTAGTGATTGGCAACTCTAACGTTAATCGATTTATCGAACCCCTTAGGGAAATGGCGAATAACTCCGGGATGAAATGTGGTATCCATTCATTGTGTATTCCGGGTGGTCTGATCCGGGATGTGAAACAGGCCATCCCGGATGCCATTGAACGGACTAGGTATAGTTAGCTGCGGGTTGTCGCTCATGTCGACACCATGATGCTTGCCGCCTAGGGTCAGAGAATATCCTTTCTTCCTTTGGGCTTGCAGATATGGTGAAATCTGTGGCCATTGGCCGCAAGATTTCGGCTGAGAACTGACCGTGGACCTCTGGTTCAGAGCCGTGTTGATCGGCTGAACCAGAGACTACGGCGGTTATATGATAGTCAGGGCTGCAGATTCCACGATCTTCGCCCTGGGGTTGAGTCATGTAGGGATCCCTGCGATAGATCAGGTGTGCACTACACACGTGAATCGGCTACACGGGTGGCAGGGGCCGTGTGGAATGCAGTGGGGGGTTTTTTAGGCTTAGGGAGCGTGACCCTGAACAGGAAATTCACTTACGGGCGGCCCAAATGAATTTAACTCCGCGTATTAGGGGTAGCTTAAAAGAATCTCGAACATTAAAACTTCTAGTAGTTAACTACAGAAGTGATTATAATAAACAGCCTGTACTTGAAACCATTATTGATAGTACAGATCCTGATATCGTAATAGGCACGGAAAGTTGGTTAAAACCGGATATAAGTTCCGTGGAAATCTTTAATGGCAGCATGAAATTTTTTCGTAAGGATAGGTTGCATTCCCATGGCGGTGGCATATTTATAGCTGTTAGTAAGTTCTTCCCATATAACGAAATAGGTGTCGATACTGTCTGCGAAATCTTATGGATTAAGCTCAATGTACCGACGACAAAACTTGTTATCGGCTCCTTCTATCGTCCACCAGATGCAAGCGTAACTATTGCTGAGGCCTTAAGGAATAATGTAAATAATATAGCTCGTCAATTTCCGGATCATACAATAATGCTAGGTGGTGACTTCAATTTGCCATATATCGACTGGACTAATTACGTTAACGTTACTGGTAGCAGGGACAAAGCAGCTTACGAAATCATTCTAGATCTTTTCTCAGATCACAATTTTGAGCAGGTTGTAACTGAACCAACGCGATGCCTCAATGGTAACGAAAATATTTTAGATACAAATAGGCCTGAATTATTCACGGACATTTCTACTACCACGAGAATAAGTAATCACAAAGCTGTAATTGCTACAGTAAAATTAGCATCCACGCGCAAAAAGCAAAAAGAAAGGATCGTTTGCAGATTCGAAAAACCTTCAAAAGAGTGTTTTAGAACGTTTATTAGGCTTAATTACCATACCTTCATACTAGCAAGAGGCACCGTTGAAGAGATGTGGCAACGATTCATACGTATAGTCAGGAAAGGTATGGACTTCCATATACCGAAACGGATAATCAGGGAAGGGAATGATGCACCATGTTATACACGTGACGTTAAACGATTGCTCAAAAAGCAAAGGAAGATACATGCGCGATCAAGAAGGACGATGCAGAGGACCGATTTAGATAAGTTGGATGAGATAAGGGTACATGTTAAGAATGCGATGCGTGAAGCCTTTATTGACTTTCGTTGCAATTCCCTCTCTAGGAGCCTCACCGAAAACCCTAAGAAATTTTGGTCGTATGTAAAAAAAGTTAGTTGTAGTGACAACAATAAACCAGTTCTAATACAAGACGGTCGGGAAGTTGACGACAGCCGCGACAAGGTTACCGTATTTAAAACCGAATTCAAAAATTCATTCACACGCGAAAACATGGAAAACATTCCCACTTTATTACATCGTTTAGAATTAGAGATGGATCCGGTAGAAAATGATAGCGTAGGTATTGTAAAGCAATAAAAGCTCCTGAAGTGGGGTAAAGCGCCAGGTCTCGATGGTATATCGATAAGAGTATTTTCAGAATACGAGGAGGAAATTGAACCATTTCCGTTAGATATATTCCGTAAATCTTTAGAAGAAAAAAAAGTACCCTCCGACTGGAAAATAGCCAAGGTAATTCCTGTTTTCAAGAAAGGAGATTGGAGTGATCCTAGGAATTATCGACCCATATCTTCAACATCCGTATGCAGTAGAATTCTGGATCATGTTATATGCTCGAATATTATGAAGTGTCTAGATGAGAACGAGTTACTTACACCATGTCAACACGGATTTTGGAAGAAGAGATCGCATGAAACTCAATTGGCCCTATTTTCCCACGACGTAATGAAAGTTATCGATGCAGGTTCGCAAGTTGTTGCAATATTCTTGGATTTTCAGAAAGCTTTCGACTCTTTACCACACAACCGACTTTTAGCGAGATTCGAACATACGGTATATCGGATCAGATTTGCGAATGGATACGTGATTTTCTAACTGGTCGATCACAGTATGTCGTTGTTGACGGGGAAGCCTCTTCTAAGCTAGAAGTTACTTCTGGCATTCCTCAAGGAAGTGTAATAGGACCACTTCTTTTCTTAATTTTTATAAACGATCTAGGTGACAACGTTAAATGCTGGTTGCAATTGTTTGCAGACGATGCAGTTAAGGTGCTCTCACGATTGCTTAGAAATTCAGCGCGATTCGGATGCTATTTCCGCATGGTGCCTTAAATGGCAGCTTACACTTAATTGCAAAAAATGCAAGGCAATGCGAATAAGTAACAAAAAGAATCAGTTTGCTCACGAATACAAAGTAAACAATTCAATTGTTGACACGGTTGATTCCCTGAAGTATCTGGGGGTAATAGTACAATGGGACTTGCACATAACTTCCGTCATAGGCAAACCTAATTCTAAATTACAATTCATAGATCGTATTCTGAGGAATTGTAATGCTCATACAAAGGAAACAGCGTATAAAACACTAGTGTGTCCGCATCTGGATTACTGTTGTGGAGTTTGGGATCCGTATCAGAAGGGCCTGATTGACTCAGTGGAGAGGGTGCAGAGGAGAGGCGCTCGATTTGTGACTGGTTGCTACAGTCCTTATGAAAGCGTCACAGAATTGATACATAGATTGGGCTGGGACAGTTTGGAAGACAGACGACGTCATTTACGTTTAAATTTATTGGAGAATATGCGAAATTCTATGACCTACGAGTGCAGTGAGATACTTCTTCCACCAACCTATTTGGGTCGCAAAGACCGAAAGGATAAGATTCGAGAAATAAAATGCCATACTGATGCTTTTATGTATTCTTTCTTTCCTCGTGCTATTCGGGATTGGAATGCGCAGAATTGAGATTGGTGCTTAGCACCCTCTGCCACCCACAATGTTTGTGCATTGCAGAGTATGGATGTAGATGTTAGCTGAGTTACTTAGCCCCAGTGTCCATGGGCGTATCTTTTTTTTAGAACACCGTGATATATTGACAAATACATATATTGAACATTTTTCTGAGAATCCGAGACGATAAATGTTTACTAACTGACTTACGATCTTAATTAACTACGTAGTAGGTCCTTACATTAAGTGGTTGGATTACTATACTAATCAATAGGGTTCGGATCTTTAGGACAAGTCGTATTTTTTCTCTACCTTCTTTATGAGCTGAAATATTGAATTAACATTGATTCAACGTTTTTGATTATATTTAAATGCTTTTTATGCAGCATATAAATGCATATTCAGGCAATTTTCCTAGATTTGGTCATATTTCGATAATATTTATGGCCATATGGTCATATTTTGAAGAAAAATCTGGTAATTTTTTTTATAGTACGGTGAATTCACTAGGTTCGTTGGGAGGGGAAGTTTAAACACTGAATCTATCACTAAACCACACACACATATACACACTCCCACATGCAAAATGCATTGGCTTAGTCCGGTTACTACAGACTGATGAGAATTAAATTGAAGCACAACATAAGATTGATGAAAAGAAATTAAGATAATTAATCACAGAACTGTACTTCTGCTATACAGGTGGAGGGAAAAAACTAATTTTCACTGTGGTCAGAATTCACCAGTCAAGAATTAAAGTTAAACATTATTGTCACTCTAAACGTAATGTTCCGCCCGCCTTTTAATCTCGACAATGCAGCAGAAGCAAGCCTGTGTCGATCCGCGTCAATCAATATCTCAATAAAATATCCTCAGTCATCGTTAAATCTGCAGTGGACCAGTGAGTAGATCTAACCCCAAGCCGAAAATAAAATTTTCTGAAAGTGCGAAATTACGTAAGGAAATTTAGAGAGTAGTTGTTTAGTACAGATGAAAGAGTTCTATTCTGTAAAACGATTTAAAATTTAATTTCCAAATGGTGCAGCGAGTGCACGGAAACAAATTATGCTGTCTACAAGAAAGCAAAACTACTAGATAAAATAAACGATGTACAATTGAGCATGTTTTGATGTACAGTATAGTAAATTTAAATGTTTAGTCATATTTTGTCATTTTTAGGTCATATTTACCCATTTTTAAGGTCATATATGCCTGCATGTTTACCTGTTTTTTTTAGGTAATAAAGATCCGAACGTATTAATCAACAATAAAAATAGTTTCCTGAGTAGGTTTGAGTTTCATTTTGTAAGAAATCTTCATGTTTCAGTCCCCCACCCCACTTCCTCGAAACCAATATGAATTGCCCCCCCCCCCAAGTTCAAATCATTCCTCCCCCCCTCTAGATCTGATCCTGGATACGCCCTTGCTAAGGTCTGATATCTATTACTAGCCAGTTGTTTTGTATTTATCAGCGAAACTAATCAGCTTTAATAGTCCGGGTCTGGTTTTCAAGTAGGAATGGAGCTCATTACATAATTTTTTGATGTTAGTCTTGACTTTCAGTACTTGTCACTTGTATGTACATATTTTATCTATCAGAAAAAAATTCTTTCGATAGGTGCGCCTCTTCCAGTCAGACACTTAACATACTCAATACCATAGTGATCAGGGGCGGATCCAGCCTTCGAGTCAGGGGGGGGGGGGGGAACATAGTCGAGGCCTCAAAATTAAAATAATATATATAAATAAAAAAAAGTAATTTTTTATTAAATCAAAATAATTTTAATTAAATAACAAACTCAATTTTTCTCTTTTGTCTTTTTGCAAATCGTGTTATGACCTCCTCCACTTGAATTTGCGCGTTTTTGTGAACGTTGTGCAGTTAGGAGTCTTCTGCTATTGACGCTCTTAGCCATGTTTTGAGCCTCCGGAGCTATACTAACGGGTAGTGTAGCAAGAATACATAAAACTTTTTTTACATTTGGATACATTTGAGAGTCACTATGTTCTATTAGATCAGAAATCGAGTGCGGAATATTCTGATTCCGTTGCCATTTTACTGTCCACAGCCGATATTAGGTTCTAACTACTGATACTGGTGTGTTATCTATTAACTGTTTATAGCTGAATGCGAGCTGTTCAACAGTCTCAATATCTTCATTAGTGCAGGTGTAATTGACCTTCAGAATGAAAACGCCTAGTTGGAATAAATTAAGTACTTCTGGAGACAGACATTCTTGTAGATCATTTATTACATAATCTAAAAGTGGGATGTATACAGCCCTACGGAAATACTCCTCAGCAGATTGAGCAGGTTGGTTATTCGTTCTGTGTATTTGTATCGAAACTATTCTGGGGCATTTAATTTCTACATCAAGTTTCTTGGCTAATTCTTTTGCCTCTTCAAAAAGTAAACTGCATACGCCTCTTTCCTTTTTTGTTGCAGAACACTCATTGTATCGCGTATTGCGTCCGTAGCCCTTTTTAAATCAATCAAAGAAGTTTGAATATTATAAATCAATTGAGCTCGTTTGCAACACTCTGCACAAGGATACAGTTGTACCTGAAAAATAAAATAAATATATTTAAACTATATTTTGGATCTTGATGAGATATAAACGTTAATTTGCTTTGGTTGAAATCTTTAGAAGTTATCTACTAATGAAATAGGTTATTAAGTTTTTGCTTTCATGCTTTAATACAAACTTAAGGATAATAAAGAAAATGTTTATGTACCTACATAAAACATCACTCAAGCACATAGATGATATTATAAAGTCCAAACTGCATAATGTTTGTAATAAACAATGCGCGTCATTAGCAGTTTCGTTGTCTTGCCAAGTAGAAATCTTTTCGAGACCGCCACAAATTTTCTCTAAATTATCTCCTTGAAATTATAGATGACCATCATGCCTCTCAACCCAACGCGTTTCACAGATGCCTTGCATTGCAACTCCAAGTTCTTCTTCAAATATCTGATGCCTCTTAGAGGATGCATTGGTAAATGCTACAACGTTTCTCATTGTGCCCGAGGTGTTACGGCAAGAAATAACTTTGGACGACGCAGCTAACGAGTTATTAAGAACATGATTGCTGCAGGGGCAACGTTTGGCATGTATAGCTTTTTTGATAATTGTTTTACAGCTCCCTTTGTATCTGAAGCCATTACCGAGCAGCTGTCTGTCCCAATACCCACACACCATGTTAAATCTATATCAAATTTGAGACAGCGGCTTTCAACTATCTTCACTAGTGCTACACCTGTCAACCGACGCTCCATATCACATCTAAGTGTATTGTAAGCATCACAGAAAGTCACAAAATCTTCTTTTATAATGCCACTGACAAGGTATCTAAATGAAAGACTCAGCTGTGAGATTCGTGATACGTCTGTTGTTTCATCTAACAAAATTGAAAAGTATTTAGCTGCCTTCACATTCTGTAAAAAACTTTCCTGAATGATTTCCTTGCAAACGTCAATCAGTTCATTTTGTACAGTTTTGCTAATGTATGTTGCATTAGACTTAGAAGTCTCTAAATGATGCTGCAATGCTATGTCATCAGATTCTACACGGAATTTTATCAGTGCTCTAAAATTTCCTTCATCCGCTACCATGCTGTCGTTACCTGCTTTTTTATCCAAAAATTTGCCATCGTCGCGATGGCCACGTAACGATATATTCTGACGTCCACAAAAAATTATAGTTTAACAATTGGTCGTAACCGTTCCCTGTTTTCATTAACTTGTGTCATTCAAGTTCAAGTTTGTGAAACGTTGGTACAAAGTTTTTCCCAGCTTCAACAGCTATTTCATGGTATTGATTTCGCTGGTGAGTTAACAACGCACCATTTTCACCAAGCAAATCATCGAAAGCTTTTAATGGCTCTTTGACGAGTCGTTTCAGAAGTGTTTTTGACTGTACTCCACCTCCTGGCGCTACGGTAAATAGAGCACAATATTTGCGATAAAACAAACCAGTGAAACTTGTCAAGGTGTGACTTCTGTGCATATTTTTGTTGTTCCCTTTTTAGTAACGACACAGTGTGGGAAAATATAATTTAGGGGAGGAAACCAATGCTTTTCTAGCAACATAGCTCTGTTGAATTGTCTATTGTCTACATACCAGAGGAAAATTTTGATTGAGAAAGCGAAACTTTTAACTGATGAGGATTGGAAGTCGACGTATACGATATCGGCAAACATTGAATAGCTTCAGTAGGGGCACAATTTTTCTCTTTATTTAAGATTAACGTTGTTGTAGAAGCATCGGCAGCACACAAATGATCATATGTGTCAGTGGTTAGTGTAGGTAAAGTTTTTGAGTGTTCATCCATCTGCAACCTTGGTTTCTTTGTAAAAAATGAATCTATCTTTCTCAATGAACCACTACATGCATTCCGTTTCGACCCACCAACAGCATCACCTTTTTCTCTGGTATCACTCTGCAGGCAAAAACACCCATGCATATCTATGCGAAAGTGGCAATACAGTATTTAAGTAAATAAATCAATAAGGTTTCTAGTATCTGTGGCAAAATTTGAAATAGAAAAGTAAAAAGCAGCAAAGAAATAATTTAAAAAAAAAAAACTGCGGGGACGCTGCCTTTTTCTCCACCTACCTGAAACTGATACTGACCTGTTAAATTTGTTTTACTCTTCACGTTTCGCACACTCCTTTTTTCGCAAAAGTCACCACTAACTAAAAATGCCGAAATACGAAAAAAAGTCTAAATAATGAAAAGAATGAAATTTTTTGGTTTTTCAAAATAGATGTCTCAATTCCGTCTCCCCGAGATATTTTCTACTCAATCTGTTTTGTAGAAAATTTGTTTTAAACAGTGCTAAGATCTCTTCTAATAAAATTTATTAATATGACAGCATGTTTATAGTTTTTAATACAGACAAAAATCACAAACAAAGTTTTTTGACTTTTTTTGTAGGATGAGCACATTTTGCAGCACCACTGGAAGCATTATGAACATATGCTCCATTTCCTGTGTTTGGAAAAACGCTTTCCACAAATCGAGTATGACGCATCCACATCCGTCGAACTGTCCTCGTAATTTCTAGTTTGGGAGCAGTGGCTATCAAGGAAAAAGATTACTGACCTCTCTTTCAATGCAGTGACAATGGAAATAAAAAGTTCAGATCACTCAAGAAATATCTCTTATTTACAACATAGTATTCCCGGGTATGCAGCCGGATAATGTTAGAAAAATAGAACAAGTAACAACATTCTCTGTTGTCTCTATCAGGTATCTTACTATCGAGAATCTAGAAGTTCACTGTCAAATATCAGCGGGAGGATGGACTTATATTGCTATTGAGAATATAGAAGTTCTAGATTCTTGATAGCAAGATACCTAATGAAGACAACACAAGACGTTGTCATCTTTTCATAACACTATCCGGCTGCAAACCCGGATAGAAAATGTTTCATTTACACGCCGGGAGTGTCTCCGATCACATATTTTTTTTAACTACGTTACAGCTTTTACTATTTACTGCCTTTATTTATATCAGCCTTATTTCATTCACAAAATTGTTATTTTTTCTTCAAACTTCGAGTTTAATATATACGTTTAATTAATTATGATGGTCCTAAATCCGTACCCGGGATGGATTTTAGAATTTCAAAGGGAAAGCATTTAGGATTCTGGTTATAGCAACATGATTGCTTCAGCTGACGACTACACCCACACTTCTGTTACACAACGTTAAAATAGTAATCTATAATTACCAACCACTAAATAATTGAAAACCTACTGTGAGACGTCAGTGTAAGTATTTAAAGTTGATTACACACTGTAGCAAGTTTTCGCAAAACCTATTTTTGAAACATTCGACCGCAAATGAACACAAAAAAAAGCATCTGCGTTAACGCCAGCATTCGACTGCATCGTTATGAGGATTGAGGAGTTCGCTCCGCTCTCGTTTGATTTCAGCATTTACCATGGAAGTCAGGGAGTGTCCATAAACTACGTGGCTCAATCTAAGGAAAAGGGGGGGGGGAGGGTCTGACTGGAAAGCTACGCTAGGCTACGTGGGAGAAGGAAGTTACGAGGCAGGTCACGTAGCTTTTCATTCATATTATTTGTCACAATTAAAATAAGGTAGAGCATGTGAATATTTATTTCCGTCATTTAATTATCCCCGTAGATAATTTACGACAGACTTACAATAGAAAACAGTACAAAATGTCTTCTGGAATCAATAGGGAAAAAAGCTACGTGCTACTTGGGGGGAGGGAGGTTGAGACAAAAGCCACGTCGGGCTACGTGGGGGTGATGGGGGGTGGTTTCACGGGAGGCCAATATGAAGCCACGTGGTTTATGGACGCTCCCTTCGAGGGAAGGGCGAATTTAGGAAAGGGGACGGATTTTGGTCACTTTAGTTACTGTTATCAAAGTTTGATAATTCCTATGCCTAACTTGTGAATGATCGGGTGGTTTATGAAATAACAAGACCGTCGATTCACGTTTTACTTTTACTCTCCCGGATTTTCATAAGCGATAAATAAATACACTGATAAGACATGAGCTCCCTCAAAGATTCTAAAGCACATTACTGCAAGGGCGTACCAACTGGAAATGGCGCCTAGGGCAAGTATCGAAGTTGCGCCCTCCCGTAAATTATCTAGATATAAAATAAACAGATACACTAAATAAAACAATCATAAATCAAAATAAACACTTTTATTTTCTGTTTAGAATAAAATTATTTCATAATCGTAAACTTAAAATTGCAACTTCCTTGGCTTCTACGACGCAAATAGATTAGTAACATTTTCGAAAAATGTTTCTTCGGTTTGTTCTTGTTTTATACTAAGAAAATCTAGATCGCATAACCTTTCTTGACCCATTGTAACCCTCAAATACTAAAGTATTAGTTCTAGCTTACTGCTATACATATTACAATCGTAAGCATAAGCTGAAATGAAATGCGCAGATTCTGAAAACGCTCTCATCTCCATGCTCAACACTGAATTCAAGAAGTTCTTCACGTTTTTCTTGTGGATTTTGGCATTAGAACATCTAATATTTCTTGGTATCTGTTCTCCGTTAACCTTACAATCATAGAAGTCTCAATATTCTTTAGATTTCTTTTTTTAACGGTAGCAATCGTCAATGCCGTAGTACAGTTTTTTTAATATCTAGTAGAATTCCAAATCTGACGTCAGTTTCATGCAGATGACTGAACCTTTCGCTCATTTCACACACAACACGAACAAGCGATCCCTTTATAATTCGATCTATTTCTTCCTTAGTACTCAACCCAGCGTCTTTCACATTCTCTCTAGCCATTCGTTTTTTTTTCGCCTTTGGCATCTTTAAATCTCTGTATCCCATTCCTGGTAAAGATTGAAAACTTTCTCGAGTGCATCATTAACCAACCTCACTCTTTCATTAGTAAAATGGTCTCGGATAGTTCATATAAAATCGTAAAACTTTATGCTGGGATCCTGGAGCAGCTTTTGAACACGGTCAATAGAACAATGTTAGAAAATCGTAGGACAAAATGCGATTATATGGAAGTGTTGCCTCACTTCTAGTTTCACTAGTTTGATTGCCATCAGCTGATATTTTTCAACTGGCTTAACTTCTTCAACCCTAGCTCTCCATCTTGTTTCATACTCTAATTTTACAATCACAGACACGGAGTTCTTGAGTTTTTTCCAGCGCAGAGTGGAACAAGAAAGGACTACATAGACAGTTTCGAAAAACGTGACCATTATAGTATTATGCTTGGCTGCATGTATACCAACCAAATGAGTAAATGACTATCGCAATTCGTGAACATCCCAGTCATCACAGCAGCTTTATCATAACATTGTTAACGACAATCCTATATATCCATGTCTGTAGCTGTTTAAGGAATTCATCAACTAAGCTTCCAGCGACCTTTTGACGCATCTGAATGATACCAAGAAAGGACTCTCTAATGCGGACTGATCTGCTCATGATGTGCATGTTCAGGAGTAGAGTCAAACATGACACCATAGGATTTTGACTCGCTAATGTTTCGCAACGAGCTTTGGCGAACAGTGGTCGCCATCAGACAAATGAACACATTTTGAACATGAACTAAAAAGTAAGATGTAGAGCCAAGATGATTTTCAGCCTGAGCAAGATGGTTATTCATGATGGGGTCAGATATGACCAGTGGCTTTATTAGTCCATGGAAATTACCAACATTATCGGATTCGGATGTATCGCATGCACTAAGTGACTCTCTGTAACCTCGTAATGGAAGATTCTGAGTGGCAAGATATTTTATGCAGTGAAAGATTCTCTTTAATACATTACGCCACTTTTGTTTTTCTGTCTTGATGTGGGATTGAAGTTCAGCGTAAATAATCTCTTTAGTTGCTGCCAAATTTCTTTCCATTTCATTCCACTGGGACTGACGATTATTCGCATTTTCATGGGCAGTGAGACTTTCAGCTGCTTTCTAGTGGGTGAATCCATTTTCTTACTCTAGTGAAGATAGATTATCTAACTGTGAAAAGATAAGACAACAGATCCGAAAGCAGATTTTTTATACGGGGAATAGACTAGCCAAGAACAAGTCACTTTTACACCGCGATTTACTAGTTTCTTCTTAAACCAGCTTTTTTTCATACAACGGTTATTTGTAGGTAGGGATGGACCGCCAGTATTTTGAAAATATTCTGAACACATTTTAATTATTTCTGTTTTTAAACGATCTGACAGAAATGATTTCCCAGTTATGTTATCAAAGTATAGAAGTCTAGTACCATGCTGCTTAGTTACGTCTGAGATGACAGTACTTTTGGTTTTCTACCTCATTCACCATATAACCCCCACCAACGTTCTCTTCAACTAAAATTCTAATGTTTTCTACAAATTCTTCAGTAGCCTTAGAACTCGTAGTCACTGCTCTTAATCTCGTCACACTCAAAATTATCTAAAGTTATATCCTCCTCATCTTGTGCTGAATTAGTGTTGGATACTTTGCATTTTATTGTACATGTCGACGTAAGCAATTCCTTAGAACAGGTGGAATTTCCAGTAGTGTACTTTTCAAGTATCTATATAATTGAAGTACTTGCTGGAGTTTAGTGGCACTTCATCTTGCAACTTTTTTTTTTTTTTTTTTTTTTTTTTTTTTTTTTTTTTTTTTTTTTTACGTCCCTTAGCCCTCTCTCTTTTTTCTTTGAAAAGAATCGTTTCATATTGTATTGATATTATTGAGGAATAAATTAGCTTCACATTCGCTCGAGGACGCATGCAATACAAAATAAAATACACAACTACCGCACGCCAATCATCTCATCAGTAATTAAGCAATGGAGAAAGTATCACATGCCTTAAACCCTTATCGGACAAAATTTGCAGAGTGAGTGCGGGCAGGGGCCGCTACTATTGGTCAGTTCAAAGACATTTCGACAGAGCATACAATTATACCTTACAAAGCTACAATCGTGTTCTGATTCGCTGCAATCACATTCCTTCTTGCTCGTTCGCGAAAGCTCTCCAGTCACGCACGGGTATCGCGGTATTATTTGAATATGAATTATTATTATTTTTAAAAGTTCGAAAATTTGTGAATTTTGCGTCCCCCTTTCAATGGCGCCCAGGGCACGTGCCCTACCTGCCCCACCCTAGGTACGCCACTGCATTACTGGTACCATAGAATCAGCGAACTCAAGCGAAATTAACAAGCCAACTCTCGGGCTTTTAAAACTAAGCCATTTAAATTAAATAAGCGCTACAGAATCGTCGAAAAAACATTCATTAACGTGACTTCTGGTTAGCTAACAATCGCTCCAAACGATAGAAATGGTACAAAAATAACCAGAACCTACACAAATTAGTAGTTTAAATCGCAATACATGACGTCACAACGTGACATAGTGCTTATGAAAGCTGCTTAAATAACTGATAATAACTAAATTCCTCGTGCCTTTTGCTGTGACAAGAAGGTTCAGTTTTCATTCTGATCCAGGCTGAAATTCAACCTAACCACAAACTCAGCTAATATTGCCACTACAAAATCAAAGCTTCAATCGCGCGCCCATTTATACTATAATTTTATCCAAACTTAGTGGCGACTAGTGTTGCAAAAAAAAGCTTTTTTTCTGGCTTGAAAAAAACTATGAAAATTACATGTTTTTTTCTGGGACACGTTTTTTTCACAACTACTAAATCTCAAATTTGTTAGGCAGTTATCGTTTAATATGACTGTTTTAGAGTTTATTCTAAGTACTTATCTTAATTTTTATATCTACTATATTTTTCTGGTTCATTAAAAAAAATTACGAAAATATTGGCAACATTGACTGAAATTTTCTTTTATGCGCGAGTAGGAATCCCCATTCTCCGTTGTTTGGATTGATACTCGCTATTTGAACTAGTGCTGCCAGCCCTACGAATTAATCCGTAGACCTACGGATATTTTTTATAAAAATTAGGAATTTAAAATTTATCTACGGTTTTTTGCCTCTTTTTATTACTTATTGTGCTTTCCTTATATTCGTATACTTGTTAAACTCTCAGAGTATAGTGGTATTGACTCATTAAATTGTCAGTAATTATGAATCGTTTCCTTGCAACAGTTGGTGTAAACAGGGGCGTAGCTACTATGGGGCTAGGCGGTGCAGTGCAACAGGGCCCCTATGCTCAGGGGGCCCCCAAGCATACCTCTGGGGGCCCCCAAGCGCAGTTCAGAGGGCCCACGGGCATTCACGGCAAACTGGTGACCTTTTTTTGAGACACAGGGAGCCCGTTCACACTAAGGGCCCCAAGCACAACTTAGGGGGCCCCTACCAGAAACACAAAGCCAAAAAAATGTCGCCCATCTGGCCTGAGAGCCCAAAATAAATTTTTTGCACCGGGGCCCTTGTTGACCTAGCTACGCCACTGGGTGTAAACCAACGATTGAAAAGAAGTAAAGCTTCTATTTTGTATGATAATAGATTAAAATTCAATCTTGAAAGACCGTAATACAAAACTATCGGCGCAGTCTTTATGCACAATGTGTACTTTGCTCACAATTTAAAATTGCAATCTCAAAATCTTTTGAGTACAATACCAGAACAACCAGTAAGAGAAAATACAACTGCTTCTGAAATTATGGATATAGAGGAGACAGAAGAAGAAAGAGAGAATTCCGACACCGACCGAACTAGTGTTGGTAGTGCTGATACTAGTGAATGTTGCACTGACATAGAGGATTAATAAATTATGTTACCTGTATATATACATTTATGAATCATTATGCAAGACATTTAAATAAAACTATAATTTATCAAATATATTGTTTCCTGAAAAAAAAATTAGAAAAAAAACAAGGGTGCTTGGGTTTTTTTCATATTTTTTTTCACGAAGCTGAAAAAAAACTTTTTTTTTCAATTTGCAACACTAATCGCGACATAAACTAGACCCCACAAATTTACTTACAATTATGCAGAAACATTTTAAATGACAATAGAGAATATAATACAGATATTTACACATAAAACTGACAGACTTAAAAAATTCCATATATCCGAAAATCATCCTCAGAACAGTAAAACTTACACGACATTCATAATTCGAGATTTGAAGTGAACTAACTAGTTATGATTATTAATTGCTTACCATTACCTGCAACGCTAGATGCAATAACTTTCAGGAACTCTGCTTCAATTTGTTGAAGCCTCACAAAGTAAAACAAGCCTGAAGTGGTGCACGACTACACTGGATTGGTTAATCCCGGCAGCGCGCGGGGGTGGCGGGAGCGCGGGTGGAGCTACACGGCTGTGACGACATCAAACATCGGAAGTGCGAAGGGATGGGGTGACGCGGCAGAATCAAACTTGGAATCGCGTGCACAGTATTTTATTTACAATGACCGAACGGTTAGAACATAATATTATAAACAGCACATACTCGTACCGTGACTATCTTGTATGTTTCTGCGAGATCTGATCGAACATCTTTCAAAATATTTTTATTTAATTAAAATCGACGAGATTAAAACTGTTATCAGAGGTTCACCTAAGGGCTCCCAGGGTGGGGGGGTCATGACCTCCATGCCCCCCCCCCCGTGAATTTGCCAATGATAGTGATCTGAAAGATCGTATAGTTGAGAGTGTTAGCACCGAAGGATTTAAATAATTACGCCCAGCTGTCTTCAGATTATCAGCGTTGGCTAGTGATTTTTTTGATCTGTGACGTAGTTAGAAATAAGCAAAAACTCGTCGAACATTTCCATATCTTGGCTGCTGCTAACAAATCCTTGCGTGATCAGCAATGGTCCATGCGTCGACTCTACCACCGAGCGGGGAGGTGGGGGGGGGGGGGGGGGGATCATTTTGTTTGCGGAAGCGGGAGTGGGACTGTCCAGCCCAAAGCAAGACGTACGGTCACATTATATATACGACATCTAAAATACTTACAGACATAATTAAATGACGGAAATAAATATCCCTATACTCCTGTGAATTCCATACATTATTTTAACCGTAACAAATAAAATGAATGAGAAACTAGGTAGTTAAGCTCGCGCCCCTACCCCCTCCAAGGAGCCCTGACTTACTTTTTACCCAACCCCTCCCCCATTTGACCGATCCACGTAGTTTATGGCCGCTCATAAACCACGTAGCTCCATTTTCGCCTCCTGTGAACCCCCCCTCCCCCCGATGTGGCTTTTGTCTCTACACCCCCGTCCTCCCCGCTCCCCGCGTAGTACGTAGTTTGATTCCAGAATTCATTTTGTACTGTTTTCTCCTGTCAGACTATCGTAAATTACACACTGAGATAATTAAATGACGGAAATAAATATTTACAAGCTGTTGTGTGTTCTGTAACTCATTTTAAGTTAACAAATAATATGAATGATAAGCTTTGTTCATAAACTACGAAGTACAACATACAACTATTGTGTTTAGGTCATTGGAGAACGGAATCCTAATTGCTCGAGTCTCCACTATAACTGACCCGTTTTTAATGAAGGCATTTGGCCAATTAAGAAAAACAGCCAACCACAGCATTTTAATTCAAATTTATAAGTTTGGACCACTCATTTCAAAATATTTATAATAAGTGAAGGATAACCCAAGACTTTTACAATACCTGATTACAATACAATAATCAATTTTCCATTGATCCA
>CM061919.1:54340695-54516103 GCA_031002005.1 Vandiemenella viatica | reverse complement strand
GCGGGTAGTGTATTGGAACCATTGCTATTCATTATTCTAATGAATAATTGCGTTGATTGTTTACTATCAGAAATTAGATTGTTTGCTGATGACATAATGCTATACAAAACAATCAAAATGGTAGAGGACTCTAAACAGTTGCCGTGTGACCTGGACATGATATCTAGTTTTTTTTTTTTTTTTAATTTAATGCCAATGGAGTACAGGCACCGATGGCAATTTACGTACACCCCCAACTTCCTCCTATCCTGCACCCATTACATTTGCCCTCTACAAATTTTATCTTTAAATTTTATCTTTAAATTCTTTCAAAGTTTTCGGTAAATTATTCATCATTTCTCTTGGTAACTCATTCCAATCCCTGACACCCTTACCTAAAAAAGAGAATCTTCCCACACCCTTGTGCCTGAAATCGAGTGCCAGCTTGTGGTCATGGCATTACTTTTCATACCTATTGCAATATCTTTCATCGCCAGTATATGCCCTGTACACTCCCATGACTCCTCATCCTCCTCCTGTCTTGCAATGAATCCCATTCCAGCTCCTTTATCATATCCGTCACTGATTGCATTCTGCGATAATTTCCAGAAACAAATCTAGCAGCCCTTTTTGCACCCTCTCCAACTCCTGTATTTGATACGTAAAATGAGGGTCCCATACTACACTACCATATTCGAGCAATGGTCTGACCAAAGTTTTGTAACCCAATTCCTTGTCTCGTATCCCCTCATCACTCTCTCCAACAAGTGCAACTTTGAAACCTTTTCCTACCACCTGTCCTATGTGTCCTGCCCAGTTAAGTTTGTTATCAAAAGTAATTCCAAGATATTTACATTTCAAGTCTTCAGCAAGCAATTCTTTCCCCACCTTATATTCATAATTAACCTTTTGTTTTTTATTTGTGTATCTAATAAGCTGACTCTTCTTTGCATTTATCTTCATTCCATGTTTACCAACCCAATTAGATATCCTGTCCAGATCACCCTGCAACTGTTTACAATCCTCTATCGTTTTGATTCTTTTATACAGCATTATGTCATCTGCAAACAATCTAATTTCAGATAGTAAACAATACAATTATTCATTAGAATAATGAATAGCAATGGTCCCAATACGCTACCCTGTGGCACACCCATTTTTACTTCCACTTCTTTTGATACTACATTTCCTACCCTAACTTTCTGTTTTCTACCTTTTAAAAATTCTTCTACCCAGCAAATCACTTTCTTATCCACTCCAATGGTTTTTACCTTATTTACTACCATTTTATGGCTTACTCTGTCAAACGCCTTAGACAGATCTAGTGCTACACTATCAATTTGGCCTCCCTTGTCCATTTCATCTGAAATATCTTGCATATATCCCACCAACTGAGATTCGCATGAATATCCTTGCCTGAAACCATGTTGCCTGCTTGAAAACCATTACGTTCCTCACATATATTTCTGATGTGGTTGCATATCAATCTTTCCATTAATTTACCTACCACTGATGTCAAACTGATTGGCCTGTAATTCTCAACTCTATTTCTCACCCCTCCCTTATGTACCGGTACTACTATTGCACTTTTCCAGTCCTGTGGTAAGCAGCAAGTGTCTAGACTCAATTTAAATAATATTTCAAGATAAGGTACAATGTCACATCCGGCTATCTTTAAGATATCTGTAGTAATATTATCTTCACCAGCCCCTTTATGTTTTTTCAGCTTTCTTATTTCCTTCATGATTTCCTCAGGATGGATATCAAATTTTTTACTATCGTCATTTCTAATTGTGTTGTTAAGCTCGTTCTCCGAATTAGACCCTCCTGTTTCTGATTCATTGTCCCTAATGCTTTCACTGAACCAGTTACTTAAAATCTCTGCCTTTTTCAAATCGTCAGTAACTTCTTCTCCATCCTTATCTATAAGTGTCTCTACACCCTCCCTTCCCCTCAGTTTCCTGATATAGCCATAGAAATTTCTAGATGCATCAGTCAATGGTCCCTGCACTGACAATACTCTTCATAAACCCATCTTTAGCCATTTTCTTTGCTGTTATTAAGTCCTTGTTTTAAATATTCCCTACTACCCTGCTGTCTCTTAACTCTGTTATGTTCTTCTTACCAACCTCTTTAACCTCCTCACTTCCCTATTATAGTACATAGGTTCTCTTCGGCTACGATGAACATGACGCGGTGCCACCCGGACAGCCAAGAATCAACTGACTCTGGCCGCAGAAGCCTACGATTACTCTGAAAACTCCTCCACCAATTGCTCCTCTATCTCTGCGGCACACTGTGTAACCATCAGGAAAAACCTCTTCTTTTAACCAACTCTCTACCCCAATTACAGTATTACTTGTGGTTCGTGTATCTCTATTAAGTTTGCATATTCGATTACTTTGTTCTTTCTCAGTTTTACCCCAGTCTGTTATAGTTTCAGCCACTTCATGTATTTCTTTAACATCTGTGACTTTTCCCATTGTGAATCTGCAATCAGTATCACTTTGATAATATATTTTTGTCCTTTCACCAGCGGCCCCTAACCTAAAAAAGGCACAGTCCTAACCCTATCATCACTGGAAATGGGCCCCCTCACTGCTTTAGCTAACAGCTTTTGGTAAACATGGGATGAAGATAAATGCAAAGAAGATTCAGCTTATTAGATACACAAATAAAAAACAAAAGGTTGATTATGATTATAAGGTGGGGAAAGAATTGCTTGTAAATATCTTGGCATTACTTTTGATAACAAACTTAACTGGGCAAGACACATTGGACAGGTGGTAGGAAAAGGTTTTAAAACTCTGCACTTGTTGGAGAGAGTGATGAGGGGATGTACGAGGGAAGTAAAAGAATTTGGTTACAAAACTTTGGTTAGACCATAGCTCGAATATGAAGTGTAGTATGGGACCCACATTTTGAGTACCAAATACAGGAGTTGGAGAGGGTGCAAAAAAGGGCTTCTAGATTTGTTTCTGGAAATTACCGCAGAATGCAATCAGTAACAGATATGTTAAATGAGCTGGAATGGGATTTGTTGCAACAAATGAGGAGGGTGAAGAGGGTCATGGGAGTGTACAAGGCATGATGAGGCATGGAAAGATATTGGTGTAGGTATGAAAAGTAGTGAATGGAAGGGAAAAGATGACCATGACCACTAGCTGGCACTGGATTTCAGGGACAAGGGCGTGGGCAGGGGCATAGCTATCGAATGGCTAGGTGGTGCCATGCATCAGAGCCCTCAAGCTATGGGGGGCCCCCCTAAAGCTCAGGAACCCCAGCCAGCAAACTTGGTAGAGCTAATAAAAGGTCGCTCATTTGGCCTGAGGGCCACAAAAATTTTTTTGCACTGGGGCCTTTGTTAACCTAGCTACGCCACTGGGTGAGGGAAGATTCTCTTGTTTATGTAAGGGTGTCAGAAGTTACCAACAGAAATGATGAATAATTTACCAAAAACGTTGAAAGAATTTAAGATTAAAATTTGTAGAGGGCAAATGTAGGTGGGTGCAGGAAAAGGGGAAGATGGGTGTTTATGGAAATTGCCACCAGAGCATGTGTTCCATTGCAATTTAATTAAATTCCCGTGAAATAAACCCGAAATGCATGTTGTTTTATTCAGTGATTGGAACGTGCGAAAAATATAATAGAAACTGATGTGCAAATGTATAGTGTCCGTTTTACATTAAAAACCAGGGGTGGGAGGGGATATACTCCACCAGCCCAAAACTGGTACTAACCTGTTGAAATTTGGATTAACTGCTTCCTTAAATGTCCTCTTCACGTTTTGCACTCTCCTTTTCCGGAAAAGACGCTACCAATTACATTAAAAATTCCGAAATATGACACTGCAGCGCAGCTATTAGTTGCCACCAGCGCTGTGAAATCAATGATAATCTCTTGAAATGGGGATTTCTGGATATCGCGATTCCACCAGGAGTTGTCATCATAACACTGTGGTGGTCAAAGGCAAAACTCCACTAGAAATTCTTTCCGAAGTACATTTAACAGTTTCATGCTGCTCCAGGCTGTATTAAACCTAATTGAAAATAATGGTCCAGGCTCAGTGGCGGATCCAGGATTTTGGTTTGGGGGGTGTGGGGGGCTAGGATTTGGTTCGTTTGGTTTGGGGGGGGGGCCTTGACTCGGGCAAGAAGAGAAATGTCGTCGGGGATGACCGACCTTGGTGCTTTTGGGGGGGGGCTTCAGCCCCCTAGCCCTCCCCCCTTGGAACGGAATTAGTGCTTGAAAATAATACGTCTTGCGACTGACAACACCAGTATTCCAACGATATTACTGAATGCTGTTGTAGCGGAATCGCGATCTCCAGTAGACCCTTGAAATGTTGGTTTAATTCTTTGTTGTTACATTTTCTTGCCGTTTTAGCTTTATTCCGGTGTAAAACGTCACATGAAATTAACAAATACAAAATATTTATCCGAGATGCAGTACAACAAGGCTCGCCATCTTAGAATCGATATAAGCGGTCAGAGATAATCGATTGCTTCCTTTGTTAACATATGCTCAGTTTTCTAGATGGTTGCCACAGAACGAATTTCTCGTAAATTGTTTACTCTTGGTCCAGGCCGAATTTTAACCTAACCCCGATCACTATGACAAAACGAATCTATTTAGGTTGGTATGATCCCTGTACCGATAATTTTTGTGTCATTTTTACAGTGCTGCAAACATTTCGCCGTTGCGGAGCGTCCCACATTTCGGAATGTTTAATTTAATTCGTGACAACTTTTCCGAAAAAGGAGAACGCAAAACGTGAAGAGGACATTATAAGAAAGCGGTTAATCCAAATTTCAACAGGTCAGTACCAGATTTGGGCAGGTGGAGAATTTCCCCTCCCACCCAAAAAACAGAAAGCAGTTTCCAAATTTATCATGGCATCAAAGTTGTGCTCTCATCATTACCGTACCATCTTTAGAAGGCAGTAAGCCTACTTTATTATGTTTTCTGGTTTTTGAATGAGCCCAAACGTTTGTGAATGATATTGTACTGTTTAGCGTAAAATAGATTTCGCTACGGTAGCCTATAGTTAACTTAAAATTTCACTACACACACAAAAATAAGTTACTTAATCTTGATAATCAGTTACTTATTCCCCCGCTCGACATCACAACTGAAACAAAAAAACGTTAACATTTTTTGTTTTTGTTTTTTTTGTCTTTTTTTATGAATATAACATCGATTGCCTTTCTAACTCTCAGTTGTACTTTGACTAATAGTCGGTACAGGATAAATTATTTCCTGTCTGCCAAAATCTTACACACACCGCCCCCCCCCCCCCCCCATTTTTGTCTATTTAGTGCCTCGCGCCATTATAGACTTCTTTTTCTTCATTTTTTAAAATTATTTTTCACAGCAAAGATTCATATTAGTAATTTAATACTTGAACAGTAACAACTAAACATGCTGCTCACAAGTAAACATCTGTAACTAAAGCGTGGATCCTGCCGCGTTAACGGAAGGCAGAGCCAGTTCAAGCCTTCCAGCTAAAGTGAATAAAGATGAATCGGTGCACACAATAGGTATTTAAATATGGCAACAGCTGCGCCGACAAAACCTATAATATGCCTAAGGGGTAAAAGAGAAACTACGGCCATTTATCGCCAATGTTTAACAGTTTTTCTAATTATACTATAAGAGGAACATTGTGTTTTTGAGATAACCATCAAATGACTGACCATTTCTAAAAGATATTTTGACTGAAATTTATGAAGAGAAAGTGTTTATTGATTATTATGTATCTCAAATGTTCCCTGCCGTGCAGAGGAAACTAGAATCGATTTCAGAGTGAGCATCTCGTGTTGATAAATTAGCACGCTATTTAAAACAAGTCTCAAAATACCAGTAAAAGATATAATGGGAAATTTGACACTGATAGATTGAGTAGGGCCACATGATTCAATGTATAATTGCTGAGCGCAATTATTGTTAGAGCGCTAGTGCAAAATTTGTCACTTCTTCAAGCTGTTGACATGGCTTTCGTGGAGGAACTGTAAGAAGTGCAACAAGACAATAATTGTAGTAATTTATTTAAGAAATGTAATTCATCTGGTATATTATGACGCAATTCGCACCTCGCTTCGTATTACCGAGACCGTGGGACGCAATGCAATGAATGTTACATGCTGCGTCAACACCTATGGCACACGGTAGCTAAATATATAAAACGAAATGAACTTTGTGTGTGGAAAATCGCAGAACAAACCATTCCCCGTCACACTATCGACGTAATAACAGTATGCTAACATAACAAACGAACAGGGAAACAAACTGTAAACTTGAGTACTCTACACTATGAAAATTATTTTATTGGCACCTATGCAAAGTGCCAGGGCAAAATATTAAGGTTTCATTTGACACTGGGCTCAAACTTGTTTACATAATCATTAAGGGGAGCCGGAGGTGGTCAAATAAAACAAAAATACGATTTTTTTTGGTATCAAAATTAATTGGAACATTCCTCTTTGAACTTTGAATTATTGTTCTACTTGCCCTAGAAGTGGAGTTATTACCATTTTCTCCCGCGCCTGCAGAGGAAATTGGTGGGGCCGCGGAGTGCATCTAACACGATCTCGTGACTTCTTGGCGAACTACTTGGCTTTTCTCGTCCTGAAGTTGAATATTTCCTTATGTTACCCATACAGTGAGTGTGCAAGGGTTGGCTACAATGTTTTCTGTGACAAATGAAGCGCTAAGAGCGCCGAACATCGTATCTTTGTTTCGAATTACGTCAGTGTTGCGCCTGTTGATAGTAATATTATAATTCTTGTGTAAAGCGTTCTTCTGGTTACGATGCCACGTTTTAGTAATCGTGGATATAAGAAGAGGAAGAACGTGGGGAGAAGAAAATTAACACTAATACCAAGTTGCGATGCCGTAATTACCGAAACAATGCGCTCTTCTGCTAAGCAAAACATGCCTGGCCAGCGTCCTGAGACATCTTCTAACAAGAAGTTGACTGGTGGAAGTGACAGATTTTGTGAATATGCGAGTGATAGTGATAATATTAACGAAATACTGAATATTGGACTGTTATCTTCTGTGCTGAAAGAAAGTGTCCTGTGCAAATTGTGTTCAAGTGTAGGAGTGGGACTAGAGATAACAAAGCACTATGGTCTTACTCCATCCTATAGTGCAGGAATGTATTGAGAAACTTTGATAGCCATTTCCCGTGAAATAGAATTTTCCTAATGTAAGGAACATTTTCTCAAAATCCACTGAAACTAGGGACTTAAAATTTTTATACAGCACTCCTAGTAGTCAAACTTAAATTGTAACACAGATGTTTAACAATATGTTCAGTAGTTTCATTTCAATTTGAATAAAATAAAGCAATTTTTGTAAAAAAAAAAAAAGTTGGATCATTAAATTAAAAAAATATTGAAAGGAAACTATAAAAGATACTCCAATATCCCTCCAACATAACTGCAATACTAAACCACTTTGTACATTGAAAAAATTTCAAATTCGTCTGTTTGGTAGATTGTTCATAAATGTTCCTTAAACTTAGTGATTTTAACATGGGCAGCATAGGCACCTCCGGCTCCCCTTAAGATAAGGTACACTCAGCAGTTAAAAAGGGATCCTTCACATAAAAGGAACTCATCTTTTAAGAACTAGTGTAACGGTAATATTGAAACTATACACTAAAAAAAAACCTATTTCACTCATACTTTTCATGTAAGTACAGTGTCTATTGTACAGGCCAGGAGGGTAAGGGGCGTCCATTAATCACGTGTGGTGTTTATCCGGAAATCAGAACCCTAAACACCCTCCACCCCCTGGTGAAATTTGTTGAGATCTGGTCGGACCCCCCCCCCTTATGTCAAGGTGAGGATCTAGAGGAGGAAAGCCCCCTTCCCCCATCCCCACACTGCCGAGTCGTAATTTTTTAGACTTTTTTTTAGCTCTTCTGCTCTGAAGGGCGGTTAGACTTCCCCTAACCTTGGAATTGACGTCGTTTGTAGACCTTTTTTAGCTCTACTGTACTAGCTCTAGGAATTAAAAAGATGGCGTGAGATTTTCGCCGATTCACCCTCCTCCTGATGAGATCTGGTGAGATTTCGCCGGACCCCCCCCCCCTTATTTCATCTCACGTAATTAATGGCCGCCCCCTACACGAACACAGCAGCAAAAAATAAGAAATTAGAGCAGGAATTTTTTCATCTGAATCCAAGATGAGTTTTACCAAGCCATGCTGTCGAGAGACCGATGACAAAAAAGAAATATGCCGAGTACTGTAGACCTAAGACGTAGTATAGAATCACTGAGAATAACCGTTAAGTTTTGTTAGATATAAATGTCAGTTTAATTTCCCATAAAAATGTTACTCTAAAGCAGGGTCTGTTCCAGAATTCTATCTACAGACAATCCAAAAAAGTTCATAACACAGCTGTCGCGTCATTCTTACTGTTAGCACCAAAAAGTATTGAAATCGTTATTCGCCACCGCAAGTTTTAAATAAGGACTTACAAGTTACATGCAACACCAGGAGTATATCTGTAATCACAAAAGACTTAATTAATTAATTCAAGACATATACCAAAATCTAATGAAAAGCAGTTTTTGAAATATTAAATGGACACACGCTAGCCAACTGTCTGCGCAAAAGAACGTAACAAATAAAAGATATTTTAACACATTAGCTCTCACCCGTCCCCAAAATTTATATTTAACTTAAGTAATTAATTGTGTTTTTGTTTCAATTCGAGCTATTTCAGAGACTCTGGTAACAGCGAGGAATAAAGAGAGAAGCTTTATTGTTGGATGGTTTCGGAGAATCTTTTGCGCAGAAATAAATGGAAGGAGTGATATTGTCTCTGGAGGATGTCAGGAAACGGGAGAGCCTGTAGTGCAGAAGGAAGACGCACAAATGAAATTAACAATATAATATGGAATGTGTATAATTGAGAAGTTATAAAGAGAAACTGTAATTCATCTGTGAATGAAGGTGTTCATTGTCAATTCTAGAAGGAAGTTTATTTTATAGTCGTGTTTCAAGAGAGGATTGTTTGGAGCACAGTTTTGTTAGATTCAGGATATAAGTCCAGTTGTCTTTAAAAAGAAGTCTAGGCCATTCTAATGTGACGAAACTACACCAGAGAGTACAACTTTAACGGCTGCACTATCATAAGCCTGGCGCCGCAATTTGATGGATTTCTATGTAACCCGACGAGAAAAATCAAAAGTGAAGAATAAAAAATTTTGATATCTCGCTTAGTTTTCGAGATATAGATTGTCAAAAATTAGTTGTAGATGTATTTTTGTGCCCTTTGGCAACTTTTTGTTTTCTGGTCCAGGCCGCATTTCAACCTAATCGCTAGGAAGAAAACAAAATATCCATTGTGCATGTTTAGCGTGTAGTTCCAAGCCGCATTTTAACCAAACCACCTCGCTTTTGAGACAGTATATCTTGAGAACTAAGCAAGAATCAAACATTCCAGTCCTCAATTTCGATTTGCCTCGTCGAATTACATTACAATCCCCACAAAATGGTAGTAAATAAGGTAAAAACTATTGGAGTGGACGAGAAAGTGATTTGCTGGGTAGAAGAATTTTAAAAGGTGGAAAACAGAAAGTTGGGGTAGGAAATGTTGGTATCAATGGAAGTGGAACTAAAAATGGGAGTGCCGCAGGGTAGCGTATTGGGACCATTGCTATTCAATATTCTAATGAATAATTGTGTTGATTTTTTACCATCTTAAATTAGATTGTTTGCAGATGACATAATGCTGTATAAAAGGATCAAAACGATACAGGTTTGTAAACAGTTGCAGGGTGATCTGGACAGGATATCTAGTTGGGTTGGTAAACATGGGATGAAGATAATGTAAAGAAGAGTCAGCTAATTAGATACACAAATAAAAAAAACAAAAGGTTAATTATGAATATAAGGTGGGGAAGAATTGTTTGCTAAAGACTTGAAATGTAAATATCTTGGCATTACATTTGATAACAAGCTTAACTGGTCAAGACACATTGGACAGGTGGTAGGAAAAGGTTTCAAAATCCTGCACTTGTTGGAAAGAGTGATGAGGGGATGCACGAGAGAAGTAAAGGAATTGGGTTACAAAACTTTGGTCAGACCATTGCTCGAATATGGTAGTGTAGTATGGGACCCACATTTTGAGTATCAAATACAGGAGTTGGAGAGGGTGCAAAGAAGGGCTGCTAGATTTGTTCTTGGAAATTATCGCAGAATGCAATCAGTGACAGATATGATAAAGGAGCTGGAATGGGATTCATTACAAGACAGGAGGAGGGTGATGGGAGTGTACAGGGCATATACTGGCGATGAGGCATGGAAAGATATTGCAGTAGGTATGAAAAGTAGTTCATGGAAGGGAAAAGATGACCATGACCACAAGCTGGCACTCGATTTCAGGCACAAGGGTGTGGGAAGATTTTCTTTTTTAGGTAAGGGTGTCAGGGATTGGAATAAGTTACCAAGGGGAATGATGAATAACCGAACGAAAACGTTAAAAGAATTTTAAGTTAAAAATTTGTTGAGGGCAAATGTAGGTGAGTGAAGGATAGCGGGAAGTTGGGTGCTCCATTGCAATTAAATTAAATTAAACATCAAATTGCGCTGCAACGGTTATCATAGAACCCCTCTTTTTTAACGGTAAGATCCTTTTATATGAAGGATTAAGTAACGGGTAAAAAAGAAACCGGCGGAGAATTTTTAAAAACGGCAGTGTACCGTTACATCGTGTGTTACGTATGTAGTTTTAGCATGAATGCAGAAATCTAATTATTATTACTATTAATAATAATAATAATTAATTTGCGATGGTGCACACGCTACGGTGGCAATTTCCTTGTTTAGTTCCTATACCAAATTTGCCAAAGATTAAAATATCATCGTAAAATTGGACACAAAACTGAGATAAATAATTGGACACTATCAGTTTCACGAATTATAGTGTAAGCTTAAATGTGAGGGTCGAACTAAGTTATCGTGACCTGGCTCTTCACGTCGTTACCTCTAATCTTTCTGGTGAATATTAAAAAATCCGTACTTAGTTCGAGTGATCCGTAGAAATCTCTCCGAAGGCTATAAAATATGAACGAGCACACACGCTCCAGATAAGAAATATTGCTTCCTGGACGCTGAGCATTGTGTTGTAACACTGATGACTGCAAAGTGAAACAGACTCGTGTTTTGATCTCGAGTCCATCTTTGGTCATTCAAATAGGAAAAAAAACTCAGAAATTTTAAAATAAATGAAGTAAGAAAAGAACTATTAAAACTATGACCAAGTTTTTCGCTAGATTATGCCAATTCGACGTATCTATTACAGTAAAATGCCACGCTCGAAATTTACTTACTCCTCTTCTTACGTTTATTGTGCACATTTTTACTTCTTTCGTTTTTTGAGGATAAATTGTTCAAAACATCCCTCCATATTTCATTCGATTCTTTCACCGCTCCTTCCCATCAACATGTATAGCAAAACTTTTAAACTGGTCTAAGCCTAATACCCAGTGTGGTGGGTGAGAGACAACGCTCTGGTCTCGCATTCGGAAGGACGCGGGTTCGAATCTTCGTCCGGGTATCCAAGTTCCGATCTTCCATATTTTCCCGAAATCACTCCAGCCGAATGCTAGGATGGTACCTTGAAAAATCAATAGCCGAATTGCCTCCCTTTTCTTGCCTCAGTTCTTTCCCGTCTGCAATGACTTCGACGTCGACCAGGCGAAAAGCTATGTACAAAAACTTTTAAATCATGTACTAATTTATATTCATGATCTTCTCTTCCGTTTAACATACTGCAACTAATTCTTCTCCCAATATCCGCCGAGGCACAATCACCTACTTTGCGGCAGGAGTGATCTGGGGAAACCATGGAAACCCCAAATATGGATGGCCAGACGCTGTTTCGAACCCGCATCCTTCGGAATGCGAGGCCGAATGCGCCCACCCACCAATCTTGGTGTCACCTACTTATACGTTATACACACTCACCACATTCTAAAACCATCTTCTATCATCCACTGTCAACAAACTCAGTACCGTTACTAGATCGGTTTCTGATAGCGTTCGACGTGTGGCGAGACAGTAATTTGTTGAAAAGACAGTCAAAACGGTTTTGCAGGAGTAAACTCATTAGGCTTTGGAACTGTTTGGAGTCAAAATAAAACATTTTTAGGTTTCAAAGTATTATCGTATTTCATGACTCATTGTTCAAATTAAGACATATTAAAATATTTCGATACTACAGGTTTGAATATAAATTTTTAATGGTTCATCTATTTTATATACTTTAAGAAACGATGGAGATGAATTCCTATAGTTTACGTATTTTAAAGAAGTATTTTGAATAGGATAAATTATTTAGTAAAAACTTGAACTTTCGAGAGGCATTGTCTGGTGCTGCTGGTGATCCCTAAAAGACCTAGTTCCTTGATTGTTTTTATCTGTATCGCGGCAGACTTTGGTGAGGCCGCAAACCTGCCAACGTTTAGTCTCAAAATTGTTTTAAAGCTAGTATACGTTATTCAGAGATGTAGTGCAGGGGCTGCTAGATAAGTCTCCGAAAATTTCCGCAGAACACGATCGATAACCGATATGATAAAGAAGCTGGAATGGGATAGATAGGAGAGTGTCATGGGAGTGTACAAGGCGTAAGTGGGTGATGAGGGCTGGAAAGATATTGGTATAACAGTTAGGAGTAATGCATGGAAGGGAAAAGGTGACCATGACCACAAGCTGCACTCGATTTCATGCACAAGGGTGTGGGAAGATTTTCTTTCATAGATTTTTTTTTTTATTTATTTTTTTTTTTTTAAAAAACTGCTTAACGTCTCTCTAACAGCGTGGTCTTTAGAGACGGGAAAGGATGGGGGGCAAGGAATGGGAAGGAATTCGGTCATGGCCATTTGAAGAAAGAATTCCGGCATTTGCGTGAAGTGATTTGGGAAACCATGGAAAACCCAAACCTGGATGCCCGGACGGGGATTCGAACCACCGTCCTCTCGAATGCGAAGCCAGAACGCTTGCCGTTACACCACAGCGCTCGGTCTTTCATAGTTAAGGGGGTCTGGTATTGGAATGGATTACCGGGAGAAATGATGAATAATTTACCAGAAACGCTGAAAGAATTTAAAGTTGAAATTCGTAGTGCAAAAGTAGGTAGGTACAGGAAAGGGGGAAAGTGGGTGTGTAGGTAGATTGCCGACAGAACGTGCACTCCGTCGCAATTAAATTAATTAATGTGGGACAGTTTGGAACCCGCAATATAAATACGTGTTCTAATGTTAATGAAGAAGTAGTTGTAGAAATAAGTGGTCAAAGCGCGAAAATAATAGTATTTTGTGTAATGAGGGTGAAGTACTCGTATTTAATATATTTGATAATAATAGTAAATTACTGAATGTGACTGAATTAACAGAAAATGATATGAATATTAGTACCAGGTGTGCTGTAATTTCTATCCCTGTTAGTGACTTTCTGTACCCTGAGGATGACACACCTGTTTTGCCTCCTGACAACGAACTGGTTCAGTTGAAGTGATATCTAGCCAAACAGTTGTGAATAATTTCCCTAATGATGACACTGATAAAATAAGTGACTATGTTGATGTAGATAATAAGATGTGTAGTTTTGAAAGTATTTGTGAGATACAGACCGTTAGTGTAATTACGCTGCAATGAAATCTAACACAGTGGTTCCTAAATGGTGGTCCGCGAAATCCTGGGGTTCCGTGGAAGAGTCACAGGGGTTCCGTGATCCATCCGAGAATTGAATAAAATATTCGTTGAAAAACCGTGAGAAGGCTATCAAGGTTTTGCTTCCGTTTGTCATGAGTCATGACTTACCGATGTGAGACTGGTTTTTCAGCTAACGCTTATAAAAATGGGGATTCGCCAAAAAATGTGTGATCAATTAGAGTTCCGTGGCCAAAAAGAAATTGGGAACCGCTGATCTAACAGACGATTGATAGCTGATCAGCCGAATTTCGTTACTCCTAACCGAGCGCTGGATAGGCTAACCTGCGTGAAGAGGCGCAACAATACATTGAATAGCTGGCCCAAATGTTATTCACTGACACACAAACATTGTATGTCAAGTAGCTGGTTGAAATGAAAAATCTGGAGGTCACAGTTAAATTAAAGAGAAACTGGAAGTACAAAGAAGTAGGTTTTAAGGTAATTGTAATGTAACAATTCCATGGTACACACAAGATGTGTACACCCAAACTGAATCAAATTGAAAATATGTGTTTTTTTTTGTTTTTTTTAGGATTAAGTGGTATTTTCATTGATATTATTTTGTTTGTGACTTTTTGATGGTTCACTAATATGCGTTTTCTATTTTCTATTGATTTTTGTTTATAATTTTGTAATTTTCTTGAATTTAAACAAAATCATTTTGCATTTTATATTGATTTGATATCGACATCTGCTCTGATTTTGAGGGTTTGTTTATTTTTTATACTATGTTGATTTTGTAATAATATTTATTCTGATTTTGATATGTGAGAGTGTATTGCTTGTTGTGTGAGAGAATGAAAGGAATATTAACTATAAGTCATCGAAGCTTAAAAGGGGGAGATCCTCCATCATATTCGCCAAATCCACATCACTTTTTTTCTGTTCCCTCATTTTTCCACAAGTGAAAAACTTTCGTGACCTTAAGCGGGTAAGGGGGGGGGGGGGAGTGAATTTGTGACATACTGCCACATATTACCACCCCACCTCTTCCAATTCCTATAATCTTTAATCAGTATTAACTTAATTTCGTCAAATATTTAAATGAACTATCTTGGTTTTTAAGTATTGTTGCCTTCGGTATTATCCACGAGTGATTTTAATGGCCTCGGGGACCCCATTATCGTAGCGATGTGTAATAGTCTGGGGACTCCGTTGTAGATCGAGAATGCGCTCGCTAGCGATAATTCAGAAAGTAGAGTACGCAGTAAGTGACGAGATGATGTAGGCTCATAGGGCGTTAAGGCAAAAGCTTTGGCTCGTGTGAATGGACAGAATGAGAGTTGTATGTACCTTAAAGGATTTCAATTAATAGAAAAACATATTTATTAGGACGAGAATAATAGCCAACCAGTTGCATCAATTTTTTTTTTTTTTTGGTGGATTCTTGGTTCCGAGGCCTGTGGGTCCCTGCAGCCGGTGATCGGGCCCCCCGTCAGCCGGCGGGCCAGGGTACATTTGACCCGCTTACCCCCCTCCCCTCGACCGCGGTTTCGACGATCGTAAGATCGTCTTCTTCAAAAGGATGTGTAGAATCACATATGCATCGAAAAGAGTTAAAGAACCCTTATCATATCGTAGTGCGATGTGTCATTGGTTAAAACGTAAAATTTATAAACTTCAATTACATTGTCAAACATGTTAAATACATCTGTCCGCAAGTCCAAAATGTATCAGTTAGGCGGGTGATTTCCGCCGACTCAGTGGAGGCTTTGGGAAACAAGCAGCCCGAAAACCTTGGATCACAGAAGAAATTTTGGAGCTGATGGATCAGATGAGAAGGTACAAAAATGCTCAGGATGAAGCAGGAAGAGATCAATACAGGCAATTTAGAAATAAAATAAACAGGAAATGCAACAAAGCAAAAGAAAAATTGCTAGAAGAAAAGTGTGAAGAAATAGAAAAGGAAATGGTCATAGGTAAAGTAAATGTTACATACAGGAAGATCAAACAGAATTTCGAAGAAATGAAGAAAAGAGGTATGAACATTAAAGCTGCCGATGGGAAACCTCTTAAGTTCAGACGACAGAGCTAACCGGTGGAAGGAATTCATTGAAAAACTTTATGATGGGGACGACTTGAATAATAGCGTAATTGAAAAGGAAGGCGATGTTGACATTGATGAAATAGGATATCCTGTTTGAGGATAGAATTAAATAGAACTATGAATGACTTGAAAGCAAATAAGGCAGTTGAAATTGATGAGGTCCTCGCAGAACTTCTTAAATCCCTAGGAGAAGAAGGAATCGAAAGATTATTCAATCTGATATCAAAAAGTTATGAAACAGGAGAAATTCCAAATGATTTTAATAAAAATATAACCTTCACACTTCCCGAGAAAGCACAAGCCGACAAATGTAAGAATTATCGCACCATTAGTCTAACATCACATTCTTCAAAATTATTGATCAGAATAATATACAGAAGAATGGAAAGAAAGGGTAGTAGAAGAGATAGTAGGTGAAGACCAGTTTGGGTTTAGAAAAAACCGCGGTACAAAGGAAGAAATTCTGGCTTTAAGATTAATTCTTGAAAGGCGGATCAAGGAAAACAAAGATACTTTTTTGGCGTTTGTTGATTTATAAAAAGCCTTTGACAATGTTACGTGTGACAAGATGTTCAAAATTTTAAAGAAATCAGTTCTAAATTGTAGAGATAGAAGAACACTTTATAAAACATATAAGAATCAAGTGGCTTTAATAAAATAGAGATTCATGAGAGACATGCATCAGTTAAAAAGGGTGTGCTATAAGGTTGTAGTCTATCTCCGTGAATATTCAACTTGTATGTTGAAGAAGCAATGAATGAAATAAAAGAAAAATTTACATGTGTGTTCAGGGAGAAAAAAATCAGTATGCTACGATTTTCTGATGACATTTTCTTGTTAGCAGAAAGGCCGGAGGATATTGAGAAATTACTGAATGGCATGAACAAAATACTGAAGGAAGATTTTGGACTGAATATAAATGAAAGCAAGACAAAAGTGGTGAAATGTAGAAGAAATGATACCAATACTGGTGTAGTGACCCTGTCAGCTTATCGACAAGAGCGGACAGGGTAAGCTTCCACTGGAGCCGTGGTTAAGGGTAGAACTTAGGAGATTGACCATGGTTCTGATATGAATACATATTCGTCGTAGGTTCCTACTGCAACATCTGACAGGTTATATGGCTCACCACATTCAGATATTAATATAGGAATTGAGTGTACAGTAAAATTGTAATATGCTTTATCGCTTTCAGTTGTTAAATTAATGTCGATCAAAAGTTCATTTTTACTAATGAAATACTGCTCTTACTTTTACCTAGATTTCGTGTAATATTGTTATTTCAGAGTAAAGTTCGTTTACTTTGATACTCATTTTTTCTCATAAATTTAGAACCTCTAATATTGTCTCACAGCCATCAAATGAAACCTTGTGTTTTAAATTTAATTTTTGGATTTTCTATAGCCAATTGCTTTTATTAAAATCTAACTATTTACTAAGATACTCCAGACTTTTATCAACGAATACTAGAGCATTGTTTTTAAAATTATCACTTTCTGTGGAGAATTTGGCTTCTAAAGGCGTTTTCTTGTTTTCTTAACCAAAGAAACGGTATCATTTACATTTTTCTAGCGCTGATTTTAAAGCTGACATAATATAATACTTATCTCAGTCTGTTGGTTAACATATTTGTGAAAGTTATGTAAAGAAATGACTTATGAAATTCAAAAAGATTTTAACTTTTGGGTCATCAGTTTCATTCGTCGCCAAAATATTGTGAATGTGTGTTGGATTATCCTCCCCTACACTAATAAAAAAAATAGCTCAATGACTTCCAATTTACTGTAAATTTACGCACTTTCGTTATTGTTACCACTTTCTCGTGCAAGGGTCACTGTCATTTTTATATGTCTAATTGCCACATTGGAAGTATTACTGTTACTTTTCTTAATAATATAAGTAATATTGTTTCTGTCATATAGTACTTAACTTGTAGCCAATAGTAGAATTATATTTTGTTCATGATTTCCAAAACTATATTTAAATAAAAAAGCCGATTACTTATAAACGGGTATTTTAATTCATCAGAATAAACGCATTTATAAAATTTTATAAGTAATGTTGTGTTGTTGTTGGGGTTTAAAGGCGCGTCGACGGCGGGGTCATTAGCGCCTTTTATAAGTAATGTTTCTTCCATGAACTAATAAATAAATCCATTTAAAAATTAATATTCTACGAATGCATGTAAAGTAAATAGTAAAAACAGCACAGTTATTCAGTTTACCCATTTGTGCAAAGCACAATGAGCACTTTGGTTTATCGGTGGCAACTGATCACGCTAATTTCATTTGAAAGGGCTATTATTAAGCAATAACTTTTGTTAAGAAGGTCATATTAAATTCCATTTTGAAATGACAAAAAAATGTTTATGTCCTAATAAAACTGACATAACAAACAAAATAGCGCGTGCAGTAGCGGTAGCAAGGAGAGCGAACTATCTGTTTCTCTGAATTCGAGACGTGAACTAAGGGGACATCCATTAATTACGTGAGGTGAAATAGGGGGGGGGGGGTCCGGCGAAATCTCACCAGATCTCACCAGGGGGGAGGGGGGGGGCTACGGAAATCTCACGTGAGATTTTGGGAATAATTTGGGGACAGTAGAGTCAAAAAAAGGTCTACAATTTGCGCCAAAGTCGATATTTAGGAGGGTATTTCGTCAAAAAAAAAGGTCTACAAAAGTTTTCAGGGCGATTTTTAGGGGAAGTTCTCACGGACCAGATCTCACCAGAGGGGGGGGGGGGGTCCAGAAATCCGGAAAAACACCTCACGTAATTTGTGGATGCCCCCTAACGAACTAACAGAGCGAACTAGTTCGCGAGGGAGCTGCGAACTAAACTGAGCGCTCTTCTTCGCGAACTATAATGCGCAAGGTCTAGTCCACACACCGCTATCGCAGTGGAGCCCACCTTAGTATGAGACGCCAGGCATCATCTTCTCTGCAACCGCTGCCCCGGCGGCGCTGGCGTCGACGCCCTCGGCGTCGATGTGGTACGTTAAAAGACTTTCTTAAGGCGCGTTCCCACGATCCCTTGAAACGAAGGCGAGGCGGGACGCGACCTCATTAGCCGAAGTGTAGGGACGACCGTGGGCCGCAGGTTAATCCTAGCTTACCTCGCCGCCACCTCCGCACCACGTTGCCTAGTGTCGTTTGGCACAGAGCACTTTATAGCAACAGAAGGGGTGCGCACCGCTTCTGCAAACCGATGGCAACAGCGCACCGCTACACACGCCTGTGATGTTTACCGACTCAGAGTGGGTAACTGCGTCTCGTCTCCGCTAGCAGAGGTGGTCCTGTTCCCATGGCGTGTAGTTGAGTATTCGTCCCGTCCCGTCTCGTCTCGCCTTAGTTACAAGGGATCGTGGGAACGCGCCATTAGAGAGACCAACATACCCCTGCCCCCAGGGTTTAAATAGATATTTCCTCTTCCTATCACCACTGTGTGGAGATGGCAATCCTCCTCGCTAACCTGCTATATGAAGTCACTTTACCAGGTTGCAGTAATGACAAGCGCTTGGACTGATTGGGGTGCTACTTCTCAGGTCATAGCTACTATTGCTCAACTATTTCATGCTTGCCCGCCCTGGATACTGACTTGAGAATTAATGGTATTTCAGGCAAGTGATCTACCTAGATCACTACACTAGTAAATCAAATATAAAAATAGGATCTAATGCAATAGGAGAAGTAAGTGAATTCTGCTACTTGGGAAGCAAAATTACAACCGATAGCCGAAGCAGGAATGACGTTAACACTAGCAAAAAGAGCCTTCATGAAAAAGATAAATCTTTTAGTTTCCAACACTGATCTAGGAATAAGAAAGAACTCTAAAAACTCGGTATGTGGAGCACAGCACTTTATGGTAGCGGAACATGGACTTTAGGAATACCGAAAAGAAGGAATATTGAAGCATTTGAAATGTGGTGCTACAGAAGAATGCTGAAAATTAAGAGAACAGCAAAGTACGAAATGTACGAGTCTTGGAAATGAAGGGTGAGGAAAGAAGTTTGTGGAAGAAGTTTACATAAAGAAGAGACAGGCTGGAAGGTAATATTTTGATGCTCGATTGGTTAATTTGTTAGTGGAGGGAACAGTCGAAGGTAAGAAATGTAGAAGAAGACAGAGATTAAAATATATGAAGCAGATAATTGAGGACGTGGGTTACAAGGGATGAGGTTAGCACAAGATTGAAAGTGATGGAGGATTGCATCAAACCAGTCGAAAGACTGATAACAGCAAAAAAAAAAAATTAACAAAGAGATTACCGCGCGTACTCCTTGAAGCAACCTCACGTACCCCTGGGAGTACGCCTACCACTAATTGGCAGCTAATGATTTTAGAGAAACTAACACAAGGGCGCTGACAGACTTACCTGTTGCTCTGTCGGCACGGCAGGCGTTTCGAACTGTGCGGAGGTTGTTTCTTTTTGCTTGCTAGGCTTAGTATCCCGCGAAGTCATCATGGCCGGCAGGCAGCCAGACCTACTCCCTCGCCAGGCACCCTCTGTATCTTTTCTGATCGACAGCCAGGGAGCAACTGACGCAGTGACGCACAGAGTGTCGTTTCCCCCACTTTCCCCCACCACCACCAGTCACCGCCAATGGCATACGCGGCGTAAGGGAAGGGTGGGGAAGGAGGGAAATTCAGTCACCTACAGTGGTAGAATAACCTTGAGTGTCACATAGAAATGGTGGTATAGCAGACCATTGCAAAGCAACCTATTTTGTTTGTTTTGCTGAAATCGATTGCGATGGGTGGAATGTGATGGCATTCTATAGGAGGTGCGTTCGAATTCTGGCAATGCGGATTTCGGTTTTCCTTGGTCTACAAAAATCTTTTTTGGCAAATGGTTGATCAAGGGCACGGCCAATTTCGCTTTTCTTCTTCATCCCCCTACCCTTCCGAATTGTAATGACCTATTCGGAAATTATTGTTTATCTTTAAATCCGCATTCTTCAAGAAAATACACAATAAACATTAACTACAAAGCTTGTGTCTCTAGACCGTGGTCTAGAATGCATAATTTACATAATGTTGGAGCAAAGGCTGTGGTAGTCGTGTTACGGCTTTTAGGTTCTGTCGATGATACTCCATCACACTACTGAGCAGTGAACCCTATGGAAAATGTAGTCATGTCGGTCGTAGTATACATAAAACATCAAATTTAATAGATGAAATATCTGACTCACTCCAAAGTGACCGGACATACTATCAAAACACAAAAATGTATACCGACTGTTGACCTATACACAGCAGTGCTGTAGACCTGTTTCTTATTAAATGTAAATAAAATGGAAAAAATTTTACGTGTCTCATTCTGAAACTTATTCAATTGCGCACTTATCATAATCATATTAACTGAAAAAAGTTCTGCACATCGATAAATATCTATTAGTAAATTAATTGCACAGACTTGGCTTAACTCTGTTTAGATAAAACAATTTGATTTAGCACAGCATATGGTTTAAATACGTATCCAACAGTGAAGATCGTAAAGAGTTACGGTAGTAATATAGCCTTATCAGAGTGTGAGCCATCGAGCGGTATTTCAAGGACTAAGACCACTAAAACTAGCAGCAGACGATGCTTACGAGACAATGCTATTTGAACAAGGCCACCTTGGTATTATTTCATACTTTGTTTATCTTCTTAACTACAGAATTAAAAACATTATTACACATAGGATTAAATTTGATTACTAAAACAGTTAAATATTTCATAAAGATCGCCAAGTAGTTTGTTTCGAGTTGCTTCCACGTAGATATTGGGGAACATGGCGATGGTTGTTTTCCCCTCGTCAGTGGCCTAAACCGAGCCTGCTGGATGTGCTATAATGCGCGGGCCTGCATTCTGGAGTACGCAGGTTCAATCCCCAACCGACCATGCTAATTATGTTTTTCCATGTTTTCCCGAAATCACTCCTGGCGAATGCGAGGATGGTTCTTTCAAAACGCTATAATTGAGTCCCCCACCATGCCCTCCCGAATCTAATGACATTGACAAGCCGCAAAGCACGAAGCAAAATAAAAAACGAAAAACAATCTCTTGACACTGTTTTTCCTTATGACCTTACGCCTCGTCGGCATGGGTGCCTGCAGAAGTGGGAGATGACTGGGCACGAGGAACAGAAAGGAATGCGACCAATATCCTTTTGTCGGAACCTTTTCCCGGAGTTATTCCGGGAAACTTATATCAGCATGGTCAGCGCTCACCCCCGCGCTCTTTCGAGTTACTCTGCTGGTGTTAACACTCTTCAAACAGCAGATTCTCGGTCGCAAAATTCTATTGAAGTTTTACTTACATATATTTCTAAAGCTTTCCAATGACAAGTTCATAAAACATTAACTCAATGATAAATTCAACTCGCGTTTATCTATAAAACTGATAAAATGTTATATTAGACTTCTTTCTAAAGTTGACCAAGGCAATCATCCTATTAGGCAACATTACTCTTGCCCTGCTACATCTCTCCATATCGAAAGTTCTAGATACATTCAATGGTAGCCGCAAGTTGCTGCGACTCATCCAGGAAACAATCTCCGAAGGCTTTCAGAAACAATGAACCACTCTGTCAACTTTTGGACATTGAAAATGTCCATAATTTCGTACAATGTTATATAGTAACCACATCAGAAGATAAACAATATAAACGATTTTTAAGTACACTCCTGGAAATTGAAATAAGAACACCGTGAATTCATTGTCCCAGGAATGGGAAACTTTATATACACATTCCTGGAGTCAGATACAACACATGATCACACAGACAGAACCATAGGCACATAGACACAGGCAACAGAGCATGCACAATGTCGGCACTAGTACCGTGTATATCCTCCTTTCGAAGCAATGCAGGCTGCAATTCTCCCATGGAGCCGATCGTAGAGGTGCTGGATGTAGTCCTGTGGAACGGCATGCCAAGCCATTTCCACCTGGCGCCTCAGCTGGACCAGTGTTCGTGCTGGACGTGCAGACCGCGTGAGACGACGTTTCATCCAGTCCTAAACATGCTCAATGGGGGACAGATCCGGAGATCTCGCTGGCCAGGGTTGTTGACTTACATCTTCTAGAGCACGTTGGGTTGCACGGGATACATATGGACGTGCACTGTCCTGTTGGAACAGCATGTTCCCTTGCTGGTCTAGGAATGGTAGAACGATGGGTTCGATGACGGTTTTAATGTACCGTGCACTGTTCAGTGTCCCCTCGACGATCACCAGAGGTGTACGGCCAGTGTAGGAGATCGCTCCCCACACCATGATGCCGGGTGTTGGCCCTGTGTGCCTCGGTCGTATGCAGTCCTGATTGTGGCGCTCACCTGCACGGCGCCAAACACGCATACGACCATCATTGGCACCAAGGCAGAAGCGACTCTCATCTCTGAAGACGACACGTCTCCATTCGTCCCTCCATACACGCCTGTCGCGACACCACTGGAGGCGGGCTGCACGATGTTGGGGCGTGAGCGGAAGACGACCTAACGGTGCGGGGGACCGTAGCCCAGCTTCATGGAGACGGTTGCGAATGGTCCTCTCTGATACCCCAGGAGCAACAGTGTCCCTAATTTGCCAGGAAGTGGCGGTGCGGTCCCCTACGGCACTGCGTAGGATGCGACGGTCTTGACGTGCGTCCGTGCGTCGCTGCTGTCCGGACCCAGGTCGACGGGCACGTGCACCTTCCGCCGACCACTGGCGACAACATCGATGTACTGTGGAGACCTCGCGCCCCACATGTTGAGCAATTCGGCGGTACGTCCACCCGGCCTCCCGCATGCCCACTATACGCCCTCGCTCAAAGTCCGTCAACTGCACATACGGTTCACGTACACGCTGTCGCGGCATGCTACCAGTATTAAAGACTGAGATGGAGCTCCTTATGCCACGGCAAACTGGCTGACACTGACTGCGGCGGTGCCCAACCGCTGCGCAGCTAGCGCCCTTCGACGGCCAACACTGCTGTTCCTGGTGTGTCCGCTGTGCCGTGCGTTTGATCATTGCTTGTACAGCCCTCTCGTATTGTCCGGAGCAAGTATGGCGGGTCTTACACACCGGCGTCAATGTGTTCTTATTTCAATTTCCAGGAGTGTATTTATACTGAACCAAAATGTAACAGTCCCCGCTGATAATAAGTTAAACTAGGAAAAAAATATTTTTTAGAGCAATGAACAATTATTAAAAACTCTCACATAAACTTTCTCAATTGTCTTACTGTATATCGTACACAAATCATACTCTGACATTTTAAGAAAGCAATCTTCGATAAACTTCACAAAAATCAAATAATTCTCATCTAAATGAAACTAATTAATAAAAGTAGAGGGTGAAGCCCTTCTGTATTCTTCTTTTTCCTTCCAACATATCTGTGTGGTGTTTATTTCGGCAAACCGCGTTTTCCTTTTGTCCTATCTTCTAAGTCTTCTTTTTTATCTCTGTGTCCTTTTGCTTAAGGACTGATTGAGTTAACTGCGATTATCTATCCGCGGTGTTCATCACGTTAACTATTTGTTATTTAATAAAACAAAACAAAGTTTTCGTTATAAAAATTGTTCTCGAAAATATATTTCTTCTTAGCATGCAAAAGGTGTTCTCCTACAAGACAAAGCCATTCTACTTTTGAAGATACTTTTTTCTAGTACTATTCTAGATCTGAAGATACCTTTTGTTAATTCTATTTTACTTTTGAAGATACTTTTTGTTAATAATAGTAGACTAATGAAGTTACTTTTAGCACTATTCAACTTTTGTAGATGCTTTTTACTAGCACTGTTCTTATTCTTAGAGCGTGCTTGCTTCAGTCATCAGTTACAATTTAACTTCCTGAGCAAGAAGGTCTCACATTTCTCTTTCTATATCTGATCCCATTTCTATTAAGACTGCATTTACCCTTATAATTTCTGCTACCGTATTGTGGCTTATTCATATGTGTATCAACTTGAATTTAAGCATAAATGTATGTGCAAATTTGCAAAGTTCTCTGCATGGGGGTGCTTTACCTTGTGTTACACCCACAGTTACGACTGGTATTAGAAAAATGCTTTAAGTTTGCGTTATAAGTACAGACCTTGCCTACGAAGTTACGTCGATAAAAGAAGGATGAAAAACAATTTACGTACTTTTATTAGTTTATAGTTAATATAAAAATAGTTAGACAAGATTGGATATATGTAAATGCAGGCTTTCCCGGCGAATAAATGTCAACAAATCTTCTAGGGTTTGCAGCCGGATTTTATTATAAAGCGACAAGCTTTCGGCTACTAGCTCAGTAGCCATCTTCAGGTCGATTATGTATCGGCGATCTTGCCTTGATGGATACCAGGCGTTCACTGGCGTCGCTTAGCAACCTCATGAGCAACGGTCAGCGTGGTGAGCACTTGGGTGGGTGACCGCCGCGCCGCCCCGATCAATCACAGTGAAGCGGGACTGCGAGCGTCATGAGGTTGCTAAGCGACGCGTCGCTTAGCAACCTCATGACGCTCGTAAACGCCAGTAAACGCCTAGTATTCATCAAGGCAAGATCGCCGATACATAATCGACCTGAAGATGGCTACTGAGCTAGTAGACGAAAGCTTGTCGCTTTATAGTAAAATCCGGCTGCAAACCCTAGAAGATTTGTTGAAAAGATTGGATATGTTCGCTTTGAGCACAGGGCAGAGAATTTGAAGTATTATGTGTTATTTCTAAAACATGTAATACGATCACACAGATAAGTTACTTAGCAACAAAAAACTGCATACAGTTTACAGCATTAACTAGAAACACATAGTTACTCGCGTTAATTACTAAATTTAATTTCAACTTAATTTCCAAAACATCATTACTATGAATAACTTTGTTAGCTTCTCTCTCTATCCCAATGCTTATATTGCATTCAGGCTTTTTCAGTATTACAAATAAAAAAACGGTTTATAAATCATAAACCCTTCACAGTCTTGACCTTTATTTTTGAGGCTTTTGTCTCGTCGACGTCCAGGACATTAATGGCGGGAGAGTACGGAGGCTAAGGATTGGGACTAAATTCGGCCGTGGCATTTTGAACGGACCTTCCACACATTCTGATTCATTTTGATAAGCTATGGAAAACCAAAAACTGGATGGTCGGTCACGGATCTGAATCCGCGACCTCCTTAATGCCAAGCCCAAGCGTTATCGTTCAACAGGCTTCGTGTTTAGCCTTAAATTTTATTGTGAGATAATGGATATCTCCTCTCTGTTTCGGCTTAATACGGGAGGTCTGTAATGAATTTCATAAACAGTTTCTTATATCCGGTGTCGGGTAGGTATGTCAGTTTATGAAATAACTTCCTAAACGTAATAAGGATAGAACAACAACAAAGAAAAACTAATTTACTTTTTAATTTAAAAGCAGTTTGGAGTCTTTGGTGTGTTGTCTGTTTGTGAGAAGGTCTGCGGTATTGCCTTATCACGTTGCAAGAACTGATAAGGTTCCAGCGTCGTGAGGGAAGATATCATACAACGCTTGCGGTGAAGGCCGGAAGCGACAGGAATGCAAGCCAGCGGTCACAGTACTACCCACTGACTCAAACTTGATGTTCCCTCTCATTATAACATAGCCCGCAGTTTAGTAGCAACTCGAATAATTCTTTAGGATTCAATAGTGCTACTTTTTTTTAGTTGTTTTGAAATATCACTACAGACCTAAGAGAACTTTTCTTTTATTTTGACTTGACGGCTTCTCAGCAACAAAATCGTTAGGGAGCGTCCATAAACTACGTGGCTCAGTCTGATGGGAGGGGGACTCCAGCCAAGCCACGTAACTTTGCATTCAAATTATTTGTCACAGTTAAACTGAAGTACAGAACACACAACAGCATACGGATATTTATTTCCGTCATTTAGTTATCTCCGCATGGAATTTAAATATTCAATATAAGAAAGAAAAACAAAGATACTTTTATCGCATTTTTTGATTTAGAAAAAGCTTTTGATAATGTTAGGTGGGACAAGATGTTCAAAATTTTAAAGAAGTCGGGTCTAAAGTATCGAGATAAAAGAATACTCTATAACCTATATAAGAATCAAGTGGCTATAATAAAAGTAGAGAATCACGAGAGACATGCGTCAGTTAAAAAGGGTGTGAGACAAAGTTGTAGTCTATCCACGTTAATATTCAACTTGTATGTAGAAGAAGCAATAAAGAAAGTCAAAGAAAAATTTCCATGTGGCATAAGTTTTCAGGGAGAAAAAATCAGTATGCTACGATTTGCTGATGACATTGTCTTGTTAGCAGAGAGGGCTGAGGATTTTGAGAAGTTACTGAATGGCATGAACAAAATACTGAAGGAAGATTTTGGACTGAATATAAATCAAAGCAAGATAAAAGTGATGTAGCAGAAATGATACCAACACTAGTAGATTAAATATAAAAATAGGATCGGATGGAATAGGAGAAGTAAGTGAATTCTGTTACTTGGGAAGTAAAATTACAACCGATGGCCGAAGAAGGAATGATGTTAAAAGCAGAATAGCATTAGCAAAAATAGCCTTCATGAAAAAGAGAAAACTTTTAGTTTCAAATATTGATCTAGGAATTAAAAAGAACTTTTTAAAACTCTTTGTGTGGAGCACAGCACTTTATGGTAGCGAAACATGGACTTTAGGAATACCAGAAACAAAAAAAATTGAAGTATTTGAAATGTGGTGCTAAAGAAGAATGCTGAAAATTAAGTGGACAGACGAAGTAAGAAATGAACGAGTTTTGTAAATGATGGGTGAGAAAAGAAGTTTGTTGAAGAAGCTTACGGAAAGAAGAGACAGGCTGGTAGGTCATATTTTGAGACATGCTGGATTGGTTAATTTGTTAGTGGAGGGAACAGTCGAAGGTAAGAACTGTAGTGGAAGGCAGAGATTAGAATATATGAAACAAATAATTGAGGATGTGGGCTGTAAGGGGTATGTAGAAATGAAGAGGTTAGCACAGGATAGGAAAGGATGGAGGACTGCATCAAACCAGTAGAAAGACTGACGACAGCAAAAAAAATAATAACAGAGTTAGACATGCGTGTGACTTGAAATCATAGCGTTGAGTCTAACGCGACCGGCGCATTTAAACTAACCGACAAACGACGGTGTATTACGATTATAAAAACATTAGACATGCCGTATCTAGACTCAAATTTGCTTACGGATGTCACTCGGTATTTTCAAAGGCAGTGACAGTTCGTCTTGATGGTTTGAAATAAAACTGTTTTAACCTGGATCGCCCGCATATAACAACACCTCTCGTTGATAAAAACAATTCTAATTTTGTTCTGTCAAGTGAATTTCAGTTCAACTTCAATTATAGTGCTCGCTGAAGTGTGTTATTTAGTGTGGTGTGAAATGGCGCTCTACAATAAACTTTACGAGGCTTATCGATAATGATTTTCCAACGAGTTTTCACTATCGAAAAGTTAGAGAAATCTATTAAGCAAGTCATAGATTCATTCTCTGGTAGTGCAGAAAGAAAGGTGACAGAACTGCAGCAAAAGAAAAGGAAAAATGCAGCTCTTCTTATTTTTTTATGCGGCAGGTGTAGTTTGTTCTATTTTATCAATAATGAACAATGATGAATGATATAAGGAGAATGTTTTTAGTAACACCACAAGAAGAAAAGCATCCCTGACTATACCTCAAACAGAGGTATGTTCCCAATCATTGATCATTTGCAGAAGTGTCTAGCGTCAACTGTTCATTCAGAATATTTGTAATTATAGAAAAGTATATAACGCAAAAATCAGTCATGTTCATTTTATACACAATCATTTCAGCGATAGTCTGTCTAAAAAAAACAGTACAAAGTGTCTTTCGGAATTAAAAGGGAAAAAAAGCTAAACGCCACTCAGGCTACATGGGGGAAAGAGGAGGGAGGGGGTGTTCAACGGAGGACAAAAAGAAAAGTCACGCAGTTTATGGATGCTCCCTTAGGGACGAGGGAGGATAGAGTGCAAGGATCTGGGAGCAAATCGTCGATGGCCGCTTGCATTTTCGGAGACTGGGACCAATTATGGAATCTAACGTTGCGATGAAATTTTGTTTCAATGTAATCGCAAAGACATGGCACGCAATAAGATTTGTTTAAACTGTAAAAATGTATTTAAGTTATTAAACTTAAGCACATAAGAACACGAAATAACACTCTAAAATAATTCCACCAAAACTCTAACCCAAAGAAGCGTGATAAAAAAGCCACCCTGTGTTTTTATTCTTATTTTTGTTTTTACCTCAATGTAATATTTTTGGCATTGTTCCGTCCGTTGTATTTCCACATGACATTCATCATAGTAGGAAGCATGTAGAGCGGGTGGTCTACATTGCCGGTGGCAGGGGACTAAACACTGCATCCGTCTGAATGAAGTTAAACTGCAAGTATTTCTGATGAATACGATTCTACTTGACAAATAAGCACTGAGGTGTACACACACGACTTAGATGCGTATTTGCACCAGTTAAATACGTACAGCTAAAAGGAGACACAGGGCGACTAATCAACTATGAATAATTATAGTACACTGAATAACAATTGTAACTCCATTCAAATCGAAAAGGTTATAAATATTGTTGTGCCATTATCTTTGTGTTTTTAGATCATATTCCTTGTTGCAAGCAAAATATAAACTATTATATTCCTAAAGTTGGATCATTTTCCTTCAACCAGACTTGTCTATTGGCACGCAGGGGAGCTATCTCCTCTAGGTGGTAGTGTCTGCTCTCACCTAAGTAACAGTAGTCACCTGTTTGAGTTCTGACTCTAGAGACCCACAAGCAATATCTTCGCCTTATGGGCGTTCCTGTAGAAAAACTAGAGATTTTTATCTTCGTTCTCCAATGTTGGCCTACCTCAACGAAGCTTAGGCTCAAAAAGTCTGTAGTGCGCTTTCGCTGTGAAGCAAAGCAGTATGTGTGCCAGCTGTACCAATTTCCAGTCTCCTTCCTCACACTGTTGATATTAAACGCATATAACTTAACATAACAACAAATTCTAAGAAGAATAGCTCGTTGAATGTAGTCTTACGTATGAATAAAGGAAGAGGGATTGCGGACAAGACTAGCTATCTGTCTTCGGTAAAACAAATAATTGTTCAAAAACCAGAATGACTGCAAATTTTATGACCAATTATGAACTGACGTTCAGAGCTAAATATATGTGATAACAGTGTGTATCGCATATTTATATTTCTACGTTTTTTCGATGGGAAAATAAATCTTTGTAAACATCGTAGTTAATTTTTTGGGTACCTACCAAATTCCTTATTTCTCTTTTCAGATTCAGTTTAAAGAAAAATGAATGTTTGTAAACGTCACAGTTACTTTTTTGTTTCTCCGATAATGCTAACCAAATCCTTGAACGTTATTAGTAATAACAAAACAGCATTTGTTAGAGTCGACGACACCTTCCACTAATTAAATTCTTTAACACAAATTATTTCTAGGTTTTGGTCCCTCTGTACTGTAAGATTGAGTTAACAAGTGTTCACCACTTAACGATGTAATCTGTTTCCCTGTATACATTCTATTACGATTTTTTTCTGTGTAATAAAACTGACAACTTTTCTCGGCATGATCTATTCGAAAAATTTTGATGAAAATAGTTGTGACACGAAGGTTAAAAGCTAGGAAAAAAAAAATTAAAAAGTTGATGCAGTGGATGGAGTTAATTTTCATATATAATCAGGCGCATTATCATACACTGAGCAAGTCATGAGATAAGATACTCCATTGGAAATATGTTGACATGGTATTCATCTAATTAATTTAATCCCATGAGTAGAGATCGTGTAATTTTTGCCCCATTATACGTGTGATGGAAACACGGCGATTAATTTGTGCAATGCTGGATGAAAAATAATGAAAGAAATTTTCATCCTACAGTATCTCACTGATGCGAGAGATGGTGGTTCAGTATTCCTCATTATCAGATTCCGTATCAAAGGCCTTTGTCCATTTCCAAATATATCCTTCAAATGTATGGAGTGAAAACGCACGACACTTGCGTTCGTGATTTGTCTGCCAGATGGAAAAGTTAAGCCTGCAACCCTCTTGGTGTTATCCATATACACACAATACTCCGAGGAAAGAAACAGGTCAACCTACTTTTGATATGTTGCAAGTCGTAGCCTAGTCTGAAATTTGATTCAGGGAGGAAACAAGTAAAGTTTTGGATATAAATTACGTCAACCATATGACGACACCAGAATTACTAAATAGACTGTTCGGCTCGGCACAAAATGTTTAGCGGTTTTGCTTCGTCGACGTAATTTAGATCTCATTTTGTCCACCGACCTCGATCCAAAGTACTCTTAATGACCTCGCCATAAAGGTCAGTGCACCTAGAAGGCTGCTGGTTATCACTTGTTCCTCAACATATAGAGGTTACTCCAATCGCAAAGCAAGGAGTGTGTGGTAATATTAGGAACTACCATTAGCGAGTATCTAGGTTCGATTCCACAGCGTCCTGCCATCCAGACTGCAGTTTTCTCCATATCGCTTCGGTCGAATGATGGGATGGTTAAGGCCGAGGCCAAATTCCGTGACGTTACTTAGCTGCAATATTCTACCAGCTGTTAAGAACTCGATCTAGACGAACGGTAAAACCAAAACAAATAAACTAAATGTGATTTCTTCCAGTCCCTTGTCAACGATCCAACCGATTCTAAAGATCTCGACGTCGACGAGTTGTAAATTCATTAATATGGAAGACAGCCCAGTGGAACTTATTGCGGAAGGAAAATCAGATTATCATTAACACGAAAAGGTCGCTCTTTCCTTACGATTATTTCAAAATAGAAATTGGGATCCTGAACAAATAATTTATCCTAAAAAATGCAGGTCCTCTGCTTTGGTCCAAATCAAATAAACGCTGTTAGGGGTTGTCCATTAATTACGTGAGTTTTTTTCCCGGAATTCTGGACCTCCCCCTAATCCCTCTGGTGAGATTTGGTGAGTTCTGGTCGGATCCTCCCCCTCCCCCCCTCTCCTAAGATGACGTGAGATTTTGGACGGGACCCCACCCTCTCCAGATCGTGCTGGTAGTTTTTTGGACCTTTTTTTCTAGCTCTCCTACCTCCAAAGGTGGTTATATACACCATAAAATCAGGATCCGCGTCGTTTATACCCCCTTATAGTCGACATGCGTGTCTTAAGTAGATATTTTTATTTTAGCTCTACTGTCCTTTCTACAATTTCAAAACCTCACGTGAGATTTCCGTCAACCCCCCCCCCCCCCCTTGGGTGAGATTTGGTGAAAGTTCGCCGGACCCCCCCCCCCCTCCTATTCCACCTCACGTAATTAATAAACGCCCCCTTACAAACAATGTAGCACTAAATAATACAGTAAATATCCCCATATCTTAGTTTTCACGCTACCTATTGCGTCGGTTGATCACCATAAATACTTACATTTCCAAAAACATTAGAAAACTTTACTTTACATATCTTCTTTCCTTTACTTTATTCATTACCGTAGCGTAAAAAATGTATCCTTGCAATCCTAATTTTGATATTTAAAAGAATTTGTACAGAAACAACGTTCTGAAGTCGATTAGAGTAAAAATGATGAGGCGAGTGATATTATTTCTCGGGAAGCTCAGAAGGACAATTAGGCTTCTTAAGTTACGGAGCTTCAATTTAAAATGCAACTCATCTAATATAATCTGGTAATTTTACGGCTGCCTACACTTCTGCTCGGATATCCTCCGCAAACCGTTCGATGCGGATGTAATACACAGTAAACAAGCTTTGTCAGAGGTTTATTATGCTTTGTCATCTGGAGTATCTGGTTTAGATTCCCGGTGTGCCCATCATCTTTCCTTTGCCAGTGTTCCGTTTATATTTTAATGTCTAACAGTAACCGTGTTTATCGCGGACTTTCTGTATTACAGAGCGCACAACACGGAGACTTCGTTGCGAATAATTTAAAATGCTCGGCAACCTAGCTTCAGACATATATATATTGGACGAATTACTATTGTTGATATCTTGAAGATCAACCATTCCCCACTTGCTCTTCGAAACTTCAAATTTGGTAGCAGATCATCATCTTGTTATTCTTAACACGCCAATTATTCTTTTAAAAAGTAATTACATTACTGTAGTGTCCTAAAGAAACCAGTTTTTCGATACGCAAATATTTAAATCTGCCTTATAATAATTAATTGCATGTTATGGAGAGTTTTCCTCAAATTATAATATTATATATCTACCACAAATGATTACTGAGAGAACAATAGAATTTTTCGTTCGTTTATTGGTTTACCGAACGCGTTTCACTTCTAGTCCAAGATCCCAGAGCACCCATACCCTAAGTCATTTTAGCAAAGCTGAAATTTTCAGTAGAGTAATATATAGTTAATAACGTAAGCGTACTTGCTAGTATGAAAGCGGGATCCTTTCACAGATAGCAGGTACAAAAGGAACATAAAAACCTTTTTACCTACGTTAAAGTATGAAACTGGTTTTTAAATATGTTTTACAGAATATTGTTAAAAACTAGCATTCGTTATTACCAGACAGTCTCTGTGGACCATTACTTCCATCAGACGCTTCACAGGTCGTAAAAAAGTGGGGGAAACTACGTCATTGTAGCAAGCCTAAATTTTACATATGTTGCTTGGGGTACTATTTCAAGACAATCTGTACGCAGCCAGTCCAATCCGATGGGCCAAAGATTCTCCTAGACTTGATAAAAGCTCCGCTCTGAATACGAGGGCGTGGCCATTATTCATGCGCATGAGTACTAATAAGAGAATTGGATGGTGTATTATTGGTCTTAATGAATTTTTTGATAATTATCCAGTAACATATTAATGCCTAATACTAAAATTATCTACAAACCAATAAATTAGGCAAAATAAATTTTAAATTATTCGATTTTTTATTAAATCTTGGTTTTAAATGTAAATGTAACAAAAAATTATTATTACAATCATATTATTTACTATGTTATGAACTATTAATATTCATATAATAAATTTTTTATTTCATTCACTCGCGATGTCAACTTAATAACAGCAGCATGACCACATACTGAAAACCATGGAGGAAGGAATATATGGAGACGAAATAACGCTAAATCCGTGAAACCTCATATAAAAACTCGTCTCCTACTGCGCATGCGCGGCGGCAATAGGAATAACCCCAAAATATTGGGCTGTTTGCACTGTGTCGGCTGCTGAGAATATTTCATTTTCTAATATTCTAAAGTTTTCTATAATGCCAAGTTGTGTTGCATATGGTTGCACAAACAGACAAGACAGGAAACAACCTGGAATAACGTTTCATAATTAAGTTACATTGTAATTATCGTTCTTGAAGTTTCTGATAGGTAGCTGTAACACTAGGGCCTATCGTTATAAATTTATTCATTGTTCTCAACAGGATAATGTCGTTCTCAAATATTTGTTGGTGTAGTGTAGACAATCAGTATATGTTACTACTTTGCACATAAAAGGCTAGCCTTCTTGTAAACAAGTGTTGGAAGTCTAATTTAAGCGGGTCAAGTTTACATCGCGATACAATGAATATGGTATTCTGCAGGCTTTAAATCAGTTCAGTTTACACTGAAAGTGTACGTTGAAATTCATTGTGATAATTTGTGCTGTGCGAACTATAAAACGTGATGAAGCAAACGTTGTTGTTACCCGAAATTTAGTTCGCGATGCATTTCATGTGTTTAGGTGTGTCTACATACTTTGATTTTGTAGCGACAATATTAATGGAAATGTGGGTAGGTTGAAAACAGCCTGTACCAGAAGGGACAAACACTTTTTTATTAGTTGTTAGTAGTTTCATAAGCACCATGTTAGCGACACAACGTGTATCGCGTATGGAATGTATACTACTCTCATTTAAGCTTTTGACATTTAGAGACAGCATATCTTTAGAATAAAAACGAGATATCGAAAATTTTTATTGTTTACTTTCAATTTCTCTCGCCGTGTTACATAAGGATCTATTGTCAAATTTTGACTTTGGGGATATTTTTCTTGTGAATTTCGACCTAAAACACCTCAATTTTGAGATAGTATATCTCGAGAACTAACAAGGGGAGGGCACGACCTTGGGATTTTATTTTGGGATGAGACTTTGCGTAATAATTGTATCCCTTTAGGATGTTTACCTCCTGCAATCGTAAGACGCAACGCTCTATAGATTCGGAGAAAACGGCCTTTAAAAATTCAAGCCCAGCTTATATAGGTACTAGTGAAATCCTGGTCAGGCTAGCGGCGCAACAGCCCAGTCAGTAACGAGCCTGCGTCATGCCTAGGCACTCTGGGTTCGAATCTCGATTCTGTCTATTTTTTTTCTGTTTTTACAATTAAATAAGTTTTTATTCAATATTATTGATTATTTAATTTGAATATCAAATTTTAAATCATAATATGAGTATATTAAATACCCTATAACTTACTTAAAATACTTTATAATAGTTACAATATTCTTTAAATATAATTAAATTTTAAGTTATTTTATTAACAGTGTTATAAGTTTTATTTCGGATTTTACCGTTGTTCTAGTAAAAATTCGGCTTTCATTAATTGTGCTCGATGCTAAATAATTTATTGTTTTAAATGTTTTTATGATGATTATCATCCCTGCTCACATTTGTAATAAAAAAATTAAATAAAATCAATAATAAAAAAAACACAATGAAAGTTTTTTACTTATGAATAAATATTATTATTATAATCATTCGTAACAGTGTATTTTAAACAATAAAATATTGTAACTATTATAGTTTTATAGTATTTTAAGTTAAAGGGTAGTTGATATAAAAATTGAAAAAAAAAATAATAGACCAAATCGAGATTCGAACCCAGAGCGCCCAGGCATCACGCAGGCTCGTTACTGACTGGGCTGTTGCGCCGCTAGCCTGACCGGAATTTCACTAGTATATAAGCTGGGCTTGAATTTTTAAAGGCCGTTTTCTCCGAATCTATTGAGCGTTGCGTCTTACGATTGCAGGAGGTAAACATCCTAAAGGGGTACAATTATTACCCAAAGTCTCATCCCAAAATAAAATCCCAAGGTCGTGCCCTCCCCTTGTATGCGAGATTTCGAAAAATTTTATTCTTTATTTTCGATTTGTCTCATGGTGTTACATAAGACTCGAACACCAAATTTGACCTTGGGGAAATGTTTCTTCCGAATTTCAACCCAAAACACCTCACTTTTGAGACAGTATATCTCTAGAACTAAGCAGGATATCAAAAAAAAATATTCTTCATTTTTGGTCTGTCTCGTCGAGTTACATAATAATCCATCATCAAATTGCGGTGCCACGGTTGTCGTACGATTCACTTGAGATTTTTGTGCCTATTCCCCGTGTTTCTACAGGCAACCAACATGGCGACTTCCCAACCCCACTTCTCTCTACCCGGCTTCACTCCAGTGCGTGGTGAAGGTCCCTTGCGTCGACTCCATATATTCCTTCCACCCATGGAGGAAGGAATATATGGAGACGAGATAACGCGAAATCCGTGAAACCTCGTGAAAAAAACTGTGCCTGCGCGGAGGACATCGTAGGAGTACCAAAACATTGGGCTGTTTGCACTGTGTCAGCTGCTGAGAATATTTCATTTTCTAATATTCTAAAGTTTTCTATAATGCCAAGTTGTGATGCATATGGTTGCACAAACAGACGAGATAGGAAAAAACCTGGAATAGCGTTTCATAAGTAAGTCACATTGTAATTATCGTTCTTGAAGTATCTGACAGGCAAACGCAACATTAGTGCCATTCGCTATAAATTTATTCATTGCTCTCAATAGGATCATATTATTCTCAAATTTTTGTTGGTGTAGTGTAGACAATTAGCATATGTTACTATTTTGCACCCGAAAAGCTAGCCTTATTGTAGACAAATGTTGGAAATTTAATTTAAACGGGTCATGTTTACATCGCGACACAGTGAATATGGTATTCTGCATGCATTACTCACGTTTAAGTTTACACTGAAATTGCACGATGAAATTAATCGTGATAATTTGTGCTGTGCGAACTACTAAACGTGATGAAATAAACTTTGTTGACGGAAATGTAGTTCGCGATGCATTTCTTGTGTTTAGATGTGTCTACATAGTTTGGTTTTGTAGCGGCAATATTAACGGACATGTTGGCAGGTTGAAATGCGGTGTATACCTGAAGAGAACAAACAATTTATTTATTATTAGCTGTTAGCTTCTGATTTTTGAATGTACTGATTTTTCTATCAAAATTATATAGGCCAGTACAATATCTTCTAAGTAAGCTCAGAAACTATGAGGTTTTATGAAGTATTAATGTTTTTAAAGCTCTAAACATTGACTTATGCTTTTTTAAATTTCAGATATGACTTGTTTCTGTTTGTAAATATGTCTACAAGTATATTTCTAGATTTTGAAATTTTCCTTGTCAATTACTGAAATAGAATGTGAAAATATAATCTATTTGAACATCAACTAAAATTTAAGGGCTGTAGAAATAAACAGTTTGTTATTCAAGTTAAAAAGAATTACCTGCTCATTAAGTTACGTCCGAATTCATCATCAAATATGGATATGGCGATAGTTTTTTTCTGGTCCAGGCCGCATTTCAACCTAACCACGTCAATTTTAAGGTACAATATCTCGAGAACTAAGCGAGATATCAAAAAATTTTATTCTTTACTTTCAGTTTCCTTCATCGAGTTACATAAGAATTCGTCATCAAATTGCGGCGAAACGGTTATCGTTGAATCCCCTCATAACCTAATAACCTCACTTTTGAGACAGTATATCTCGCGAACTAAGCGAGTTATCGAAAAATTTTATTCTTTATTTTCGATTTGTATCGTCGTGTTACATAAGAATCTATCACCAAATTTGACTTTGGGGACACGTTTCTTCTGAATTTCAACCAGAAACTCCAATCTTTTGAGACAGTATATCTCGAGAACTAAGCACTATATCAAAAATTTTACTCTTCATTTTTGATGTGTCTCGTCGAGTTACATAATAATCCATCATCAAATTGCGGTGCCACGGTTGTCTTATGATTCCCTTGAGGTTTTTGTGCATATTTCCGTGTTTCTCTGGTCAAGCAATATGGCGGCCTCCCCTCCCCACTTGTCTCCACCCGGTTTCACTCCAGTATGTGGCGAAGGTCCCTTGCGTCGTCTCCATATATTCCTTCCTCCATGCTGAAAACACGTTACACACAGGGTACACCCATGGAGGTAGGAAAAGAGAGGAGACAAGATGTCGATAAAACTGCGAAGCCGCCTGTAAACCCTGGAGCCGACTGCGCATGCGCGGCCGCTATATTCGTCGATTCAAAACATTGATCTGTTTTCATTACCTTTCCTGTTTTGATATTTCAAAGTGTTTTATAATGCCATTTCTGTTGCCTATGGTTGTACAAATAGAACAAGTAAGAAACAACCTGGAATAACATTCCATAGGTAAGTCACGTTGTAATTATTGTTCTTGAAGTGTTTATAATGCGGTGTCTGCAAGAGTAGAGCCTGTCATTATAGATTTACAATGCCTGTTAAAAAAAGTTTATTCACAGTTCTCAATAGGACGACGGTGTTATCAAATATTTGTTGATGCAGAGAAGCATTGATTCTTACTATTTTTCACGTAACAGGTTAGCCTCATTGTAAATGAACGTTCAAAGTCTGTGTTAAGTGGCTCAAGTTTACATCGCGATTCAGCGAATACATTATTCTACATGCCTTAATCCAGTTGTAATTTATATTGAAAGTGTATGATGAAATTAATTGTGATAATTTGTGCTATGTGAACTATGAATCTTAATGATGTCAGTTTTGTTGTTATCCGAAATGTTATTCGCGATACGTTTCATGTGTTTAGTTGCGTTTGCGTCGTTTGACTTTTTAGCGGCAATATTATATCAAATTGTGATTAGCTTGAAATACTGCCTGTAGCAGAAAATTCTTTCTGTAGCAATAAGGAAAAAATTATTTGTTATTAATTACTAGTAATTACGGTAATGATAGAATCCCCTTGAACTAATGCTGCTGGTGAATTTAAATAGACCAGTGAAATATCTTCTGAGTAAACTATGAATTATTTTGAAGGTTTCAGTTGTTGTTTTAAAGTCCAAACCATTCACCTAGTCCTAGACTATTTTTAAAATTTCATATAGGACTTGAATTTGCTTGTAAATAGGTCTAGACCTATTTTTGTTGATTTGGTAATCTTTCCCATCAAATATTTTGAAATGGAATGTGAAAATATAATAAATTTGAACATCTATCTAACCTATTTGATATAGCAATATGAACCTCAGTTTATTTTTGTGACTGTAAGGAGAAAAAAGTTCTGTTTCGCCGTACTAAATTCCTAAAAAAAAATTTTAGCAGATTGTTTTTCTTAAAATCTAATGTTAGTAGGTTGTATCAATTAGGGTATTTATAAATGTGACCCTGTAAGACTTCATTTTTAGTAATGCGTAGGTTAAAAACGAAGAAATTCTTCCGTTCCATATATATTCTCTCTGTTTCTTGGCCCGACCAATATGGCGACCTCCTCACCCCACCGCTATCCTCTCGGCTTCACTTCGTTGTATGGAGAAGGTCTCTTACGTGGTCTCTTACGTGGTCTCCTCTATTTTCTTTGCTCCATGGGTACACCACGAGACCCCAAGTTGGCAACTCTGATATATACACACAGGGTACACCATGAGTATGAGAGACAAAGACATTTCACTCGCCCTAATGCGCATGAATAATGCCCACGCGTTCATAACCAGGGCGAAACTTTTATCGTGTCTGGGAGGATCTTTGACCCATCTGATTCGTCTGGCTACTTACAAAATGTCTTGAAACAGTAATCCAAACAACGGATATAAGATTTAGACTTGCAACTATGACATATTTTAACCCATTTTTCTTTACGACCTTTTAAAGCGTCCGGCGGAAGTAATGGGCTACAGAGAGTGTCTGGCAATAATAAACAATATTCTGTAAAACATATATAAAGACCAGCTTTCATACTTTAAGTAGGTGAGTAACGTTTCTCTGTACCTTTTGTACCTGCTACCTAGCATGTACGTTCTTAACTAATTATTACACTATTCATTATCAAATTTCAGACCGAGCGTGGTGGGTGAACGTTTAACGTTCTGGCCTCGCATTCGGGAGGACGCGGGTTCGATTCCCCGTCTGGACATCCAGATTTGGGTTTTCCATGGTTTCCCCAAATCACTCCAGGCGAATGCCGGGATGCTTCCTTTAAAAAGGTCATGGCCGAATTCCTTCACGTTCCTTGCCCCAATCCCATCCCGCCTCTAATGACCGCGCTGTCGACGAGGCGTAAAGCCCAAGCAAAAAAAAAAAAAAAAAAATCATATTTCAGCTTTGCTAAAATAACGTAGGTTCTGGGATCTTGAACTATTCATTCACAGAAGAACGTTCATCGGTTTTTGAAGTGAAAACTTCTATAGTCGCGTTACGCGGTGTTTGGGAGGTGTAAATCTGTATGAGTTCGCAAGAAGCCACTTGTTGAGCGTGTGATATGCCCACAGGACGCTATTACAAACACACAGTTTTTATCTGATTTTGATGGAATTTTGCATACGTATACTTTAAAACAAATAAAAAAAACACAGTTGATGTTTGATTTACAGAAACCTAAACCACCTCTTCCTTCTCCCCCCTTCTCTTACAAACCCACAGTTTTTATCCGATTTTGATAGTAGTTAGCACTCATATACTCCAAAACAAGGCTGTCTGGTAGCTCAGCAGTTAAGGCGCTTACTTCCGAAAGTTATCTTTTCAGGTCGCAATTTCAGAACCCGCGATGAGTGGGAAATTTTAGGAGTTATATTTTATTATACACTGAAGAGCAAAAGAAACTGGTATAGGCATGCGTATGCAAACACAGAGATATGTAAACACTCAGAGTACGGCGTTGCGGTCGGTAACAACAGGTGTCTCATACAACAGGTGTCTGAAGCAGGCGTTAGATCGGTTACTGCTGCTACAATGGCAAGTTATCACGATTTAAGTGATTTTGAATGTGGTGCTATAGTCAGCGCACGAGAGACGGGTCGCAGCATCTTCGAGGTAGCGATGAGGTTGGGATTTTCCCGTACGACCATTTCACTTGGGCACCGTGAATATGGGGAATCCGGTAAAACATCAAATCTCCGACATCGCTGAGCCCAGAAAAAGATCCTGCAAGAACGGGACCAACGACGGTTGAAGAGAATCGTTCAAAGCGATAGAAGTGCAACCCTTCCGCAAATTGCTGCGGATTTCAGTGCTGGGCAATCAACAAGTGTCAAGGTGCTAACCATTCAACGAAACATCATCGATATGGGCTTTCGGAGCCGAAGGCCCACTCTTGTTCCCTTAGGCCGCCACACACGAGCAGTCCATCTGGCGCCAGGCCATTTCGCACCATTCCATTTAGACTCGGTCCAAACCAGGGGGTCACACACGACAGAGCCGCGCCAAGCCAGTGCGTGCCTACAAATTTCGCCAGTCCGGCTCTGGCAGTGTAGGGGCTAGCACGATTGCTCGGCATTTTAAGGGTCACCCATTCGACTCCGCCCTGGGGCTTGTTTGGTTTTATTTTAGTTTTTTTTTTCTTCGAAAATGTGTCCCAAAATTACATGAAAGAAGCCAAATTCAATATTTAGTACAATATAAACTGGAGCTGGCTAAATGATCGTACAGATCGAAGGCCTTTTTTTTCGCTAGGTTATGGAAAGTTTTTTTTAAAAATCAGCAGTCATTTAAAACTATTTTTTTCGCTTTTAATTTTATTTTACAGGGAAAAAATTAAATGCTTCTTAAATGAATTCTTAAAAACAAATGTCATAACGATGAAAGTTAGTAAGAACGTATAAAATACAAAATGCGTTGGTGTAAGTCAATTTTCCTTGCTTTTTTAGAAATTAACATAATCAAAACATTCTGTAATAAATTTTGGAACATAGATGTTGTAATATATTCATTTTAGTGATGTCACCTGGGATCAAATTTAACAACAAGGTTATAATTGAATAAAATCTTTAAAATGGTTACATTTTACTGCTGACAAAAATGACTGAAACTAGTGTTTATTAAAAAACCGAACGAACATACTACAGTGTATGACTTACACCGGTGTATTTATAACCAAAACTGATATATAGTGAGATTGCGTAATGTATCTTGAATTGTAAGAAAGAAGATCTTGAATTGTTTCTTTAGAATCAATTACGTCTTTAGAAATCCTACTGGGAAGTGCGCTATAAGTTAGCATGTAGGATACACAGTGAGCACAAAGGATGCGTTTACAAACACAATGATTTAAGTCTGATTTATACCACTTTGCTGATGAACGAAGCACGTATTTCGTTAATCAGTTGAATTTCCAGTTCCTCCTGTTGGAAGCTGAATGAAAATCTGAATTGCTTCATATTTTTTACTAACAGATTGAGAGATTGATTTATCTACATATGGTTCCGGTGTCTTTTTTTTTTTTTATTGAAAATGTGACTGACCTACACCATTGTGACTTAACCCTTCCAAATCGAACCTATCTCGGTGAGATAAAACTTCGTAATATTTATTTGAAGCCGTGGCCAAAGCTCATATTTTCGATCTTTCAGAATTGTTTTTGGTGTTGCACTAATTCGCTATTAATACTGATTTAATTTTAAAAAATCTCTGTGTACAAGAATGAAAGGACTAGGGTGAAAACGACGAACAGATGAAATTCTATGAATTTATTAACCGTTCTAAACTTACTATTGGGTTTAATCTATATATATAATAAAACTATAAACGGTAAAGTCTGCACGTATGAGATATTCTTTAAAAAATGAGTTCGGGTAGTATTAACGTGCTACAGGAAAGAAATGAGCTGTATTTTTTTAATTTGTCTGTCTGAAAATTATGAACAGGATTAAGGAAAAAAATATTTGTCAGATTTTGACCGAGTTTCGCTTAATGTAGGCCGCCACACACGGACGAGCCAACAGGCCAAATGTCCTCGCGCCGATCCAAAACTCGTCGTGTGTGGGGCAGCGCGGACGGACTGGCGTGGCTCGGCAGGCCCTACTGGATTTTTGGGGAGTCCAAAATCCACCGCGCCGAGCCAGGTAGCCGAGGGTCTGGTAGACTACCCCCACCACGACAGGAGTGGGATAACCCGGACAAAGAAAAGTGGACACTAATTTGTAGACACTTTTGTCTTAAATATCTCAGCTTTCCAAATTCACATCAAAATGAAACTTGCCTTATTTTACTCGCGGGACCACGGACTGCATATTAAGCGAAACTCGGTCAAAATCTGACAAATATTTATTTTCCTTAATCCTGTTCATAATTTTCAGACAGACACAAATTAAAAAAATACAGCTCATTTCTTTCCTGTAGCACGTTAATACTACCCGAACTCATTTTTTAAAGAATATCTCATACGTGCAGACTTTACCGTTTATAGTTTTATTATATCTATAGATTAAACCCAATAGTAAGTTTAGAACGGCTAATAAATTCATAGAATTTCATCTGTTCGTCCTTTTCACCCTAGTCCTTTCATTCTTGTACACAGAGATTTTTTAAAAAATCAGTATTAATAGCGAATTAGTGCAACACCAAAAACCAGTTCTGAAAGATCGAAAATATGAGCTTTGGCCACGGCTTCAAATAAATATTACGAAGTTTTTATTTCACGGAGATAGGTTCGATTTGGAAGGGTTTAAGTCACAATGGTGTAGGTCAGTCACATTTTCAAGAAAAAAAGACACCGAAACCATATGTAGATAAATCAATCTCTCAATCTGTTAGTAAAAAATATGAAGCAATTCAGATTTTCATTCAGCTTCCAACAGGAGGAACTGGAAATTCAACTGATTAACGAAATACGTGCTTCGTTTATCAGCAAAGTGGAATAAATCAGACTTAAATCATTGTGTTTGTAAACGCATCCTTTGTGCTCACTGTGTATCCTACATGCTAACTTATAGCGCACTTCCCAGTAGGATTTCTAAAGACATAATTGATTCTAAAGAAACAATTCAAGATCTTCTTTCTTACAATTCAAGATACATTACGCAATCTCACTATATATCAGTTTTGGTTATAAATACACCGGTGTAAGTCATACACTGTAGTATGTTCGTTCGGTTTTTTTAATAAACACTAGTTTCAGTCATTTTTGTCAGCAGTAAAATGTAACCATTTTAAAGATTTTATTCAATTATAACCTTGTTGTTAAATTTGATCCCAGGTGACATCACTAAAATGAATATATTACAACATCTATGTTCCAAAATTTATTACAGAATGTTTTGCATTATGTTAATTTCTAAAAAAAGCAAGGAAAATTGACTTACACCAACGCATTTTGTTGTATTTTATACGTCTTACTAATTTTCATCGTTTATGACAATTGTTTTTAAGAATTCATTTAAGAAGCATTTAATTTTTTCCCTGTAAAATAAAATTAAAAGCGAAAAAAAAATAGTTTTAAATGACTGCTGATTTTTAAAAAAAACTTTCCGTAACCTAGCGAAAAAAAAGGCCTTCGATCTGTACGATCATTTAGCCAGCTCCAGTTTATATTGTACTAAATATTGTATTTGGCTTCTTTCATGTAATTTTGGGACACATTTTCGAAGACAAAAAAAAAACCACTAAAATAAAACCAAACAAGCCCCAGGGCGGAGTCGAATGGGTGACCCTTAAAATGCCGAGCAATCGTGCTAGCCCCTACACTGCCAGAGCCGGACTGGCGAAATTTGTAGGCACGCACTGGCGCGGCTCTGTCGTGTGTGACCCCCTGGTTTGGACCGAGTCTAAATGGAATGGTGCGAAATGGCCTGGCGCCAGATGGACTGCTCGTGTGTGGCGGCCTTTAATGAGTGCACGACACTAAGATTTACGCCTCGCCTGGGCCCGTTAACACCGACATTGGACTGTTGATGATTGGAAACAAGTTGCCTAGTCTGACAAGTCTTGTTTCCAATTGTATCGAGTGGATGGACGTGTACGGGTATGGAGACAACCTCATGAATTCATGGACCCTGCATGTCAGCAGGGCACTGTTAATGCTGGTGGAGGCTCTGTAATGCTACAGTTAGAGTAACATGGAACCCCTGATACGTCTATATACGACTCTGACAAGTGACACATACGTACGCATCCTGGCTGATCACCTGCATCCATTCATGTCCATCGTGTATTCCGACGTACTTGGGCAATTCCAGCAGGACAGTGCGACAACCCACACGTCTAGATTTGCTTCAGAGTGGCTCCAGGAACACTCTTCTGAGTTTAAACACCTCCGCTGGCAACCAAACTCCCCAGACATGAACATTATTGAGCATATTTGGGATGCTTTGCAACGGGCCATTCGGAAGATATCTCCACAGAATGCATGGTGTCAATTCCCTCCAGCACTACTTCAGACATCAGTCGAGTACATGCCACGTCGTGTTGCGGCACTTCTGCGTGCCCTACGTGATATTGGCTCTTTACTGTATGAGTTACGCCGGGACGTTCCGTAGTTCAGATTCCACGTTAAATTGCAGGAGCCCTTGTACCTGGTAGCACAACCGGTTTAGGATAAGGCGACTAACACAGGGACGAAAAGTGCAGACAGTAGAAACCCTGTCACCAGAACATTACGTCCACACGGAATTATTATTATTATCTTTATATATAAAGATGAATGTTTGTTCTTCATACAAATCCACAGTTTTCATCCGATTTGGATGAAACTTTGCACACATATCCTTTGAAACAAGGAGAAAAGTAATGTCTACATTTTGGCTGAAAAATTTGCTGTCATATAATTTTGAAAAATTACCGAAACGAACATAAAACGACGTTTAGGATGTGTAATACTCTGTAGTTCCTTACAGTATCGCGGGCTGGTAGCTCAGTGGTTAACGCGTTTGCGTACTAATGTTTGTACCGTCGTCTGCGGTTCAAGTCCCGATGGAGGCAAAGATTTTTAAGAATTGTTTTTTCATACGATCAAAACCAATTTTTAAAAATCTTTGCTTCCATGATGAATGGGGATTTGAACCACAGACCACGCTGTAAACATCACTAAGCAAGCGCTTTAACCACTGAGCTACCAGACTTTGTCCACACGTAGTACAGAGACTTACACATCCTACATTGCTGTCTAAGGCCGTTCAGCAATTTTTCAAAATTATATAACAGCATGTATTATTTATACAGAGAAATGTATGGAGGTATACTGCGGAGTATCGGCACAATTTAAGTTACGAATTTTTCGGCAACATTTCTGTCATTTTAATTACGAATTTCTCGCCTCATAATAGCCCGATCTGACCCGGACAACTTGGATTCGACGGGAAATTTTTCAACCAAATGTAGACATTATTTTTCTCCTTATTTCAAAGGATAAGTGTGCAACGTTTCATCAAGATGAGATGAAAACTGGATTTGTATGAAGAACCGCCTGGACCGTCGTTTGTTTGGATTGAATGTTAAAGTGTAGATATCATAAATTTAGTGGAGCAATGCGAGGCAAATCGTAGGTAGTCTAGCACTGCAGTAGATGTACACTTTTTTACATTACATTACAGTTTTAGAGAAATTCTTTGACTGTCTGAGCTAAATATTATTTTTTCCACTTCCTTAATCTGGAATCAGTTAAGAAAGGATGGTCTTGCTCGCCTCGTATACCAGATGCAGACACTTGACACAGACGGTAGACGATAGACGACGAGACCATCATCATGTCAGCGGCTGTTACAGATGCCGACCTGTCGGCAGTCGATTCAGCAGCTGGTGATGATATCTTCATTGAGGCAAATCGCGAGCGAGATGGACAAGTCTGCCGTTTCGACCTGAAGCGCTTTTCGCCTAGCCTCGACAAGGTGCAGTTCAGGAACTTCCTGCAGAAGAATGATGACTCTTCCTTCACGCTATGGGTTATCAACGCCGGCATGAAATACGGCTGGACCATTCCAGATAACAGCTTGGACTGCAGTACGGCCCTGGCCGTCCAGGGAGTGGATGATCCAGACGTAAAGCTGATCCACGATGATGATGCGGCAAAAGGGCTCAAGCGCCCGGATGCCCTAACATCAATTCCATTGGTGCTCGCGGAGGGTTTCTGCCCGAAGAAACTCTTCCGAAAACTAAATGGAAGAAGAAAGAGGCTGCGCAGGAAGCAGCAACCAGCGGCAACAGAGGACTGGCAGGTGGCGGGAGGCACAACTGTTGCTTCTACATCCACAACGCTGCAGACTCCGGGAACAGAGGCACCAGGATTCAAAATCCCGGAGCCTCCAGCGCAAAGCAGCCCTCCGAGAAACGACGCTGCGGCTGACCAAGCAGCTCCAGCGTCGCCCACGCCAGAAGAAGAGGAGGAAGAAGAGTCAGCACCAACCACGGAGCAGGGTCCTGTCCAACCCGTGGTGGCGGCTTACGAGGGAAACTGGGGCGGCCTGTATGTACAGCTCCTGCTGGCTACAGAGCTGCCTCTGTTCTGCTGGCCTGTAGAGGGAGGCCTGCAGATCCTGGCCACATGCCCCGCCGACCTGATGAGGGCCACCAGCCTGCTGAGTGACCAGGGCATCGGCTGCGACATGGTGCAGCCCATCCCGCCGAGACAGCCGTCGTCTTTGACCGTCTCAGCACTGCCGAGAGAGAAGGCTAGGAAGGCTGCAAAGAAGAGGCCTTCCCCGCCCGAACTCCGGCAGTGTTTTAACTGCCAACTCCATGGTCACGAGGCAAAGGAGTGCAAAAACCGGCGCAGATGCACCAGATGTGGGGCTGACCATCGTGCCGCCGAATGTACCATAGCCAGGGAAGAGGCTGTCTGCTGCAACTGCGGACTAAATCATGCAGCCTGCTTCTCTGGCTGTGAAAAGAAGAAGCAGCTCAGGGCACAGTATCGCCCAAAAGCTGCCACGGGGCCCAGGAAAGCCCAGCAGGAGACCAGCTCCAGCAAGACACCCCACAGCGACCGACCGACGACAGCGCCCAGGCTCCATACGCGGGCCGGACCGCGTCGCGAAGACCAGCCCACGACGGCAACAAGCAGCAGACATACTGAACCAACCAACCGCCGACCAACCACAACTCACATCCCCAGGGGAAGTCCGGAGTATCATAAAGAAGCTGGTGCCGAACAAAACCCCTGGGCACGATAAAATAAGAAATCTTCACCTTAAAAACCTACCCAAAAAGGGCATGGTTCTACTTACTAGAATTTTCAACAGCTGCCTCCTCAACTGCTACTACCCCACAGCCTGGAAGCTAGCGAAAGTAAAGGCCATTCCAAAACGAGGAAAGGACCACCGACAAGTCGAGAACTACCGGCCAATCAGCCTGCTCTCATCAACGTCGAAGGTACTGGAACGAATCCTGCTCAAGAGGATAAACTCCAGCCTTGAAGAGGAAAGAACGATCGGGCTAGAGCAATTTGGATTCCAGAGCCGAGTCGCCGCCACAACCCAACTACTCCGCATCACGGAAGACATATCCAAGAACTTCAATTTTCAAAAAGCTACTGCAGCAGTGTTCTTGGATATAGAAAAGGCATACGACAAAGTCTGGCATGCCAAACTTATTCAAAAACTGAGGAGCGAAACCGGAATCAAGCACTGCTACATTAAACTTATAGGCAGCTATCTAAAAGACAGGAAGTTCTATGTATCTGTCGAAGGACAGAGGTCATCAATATACCCAATACCTGCAGGAATCCCACAAGGCTCCGTCATAGCCCCGCCGCTATTTAACGTCTATATCAACAGGCTCCCGACACCACCACACGTGAAGATGGCCAAATTCGCTGACGACACTACCATTTTCACAACGGGAAGAAGAAAGGACCTGAACATCAGACACCTACAACAAGGACTAGACGCCTTCTGCAACTGGTGCAGGAAAAACAAAGTCAAAATAAACCCCAATAAATGAGCCTGTATATACTTCACCAAAAAAAGACCAGAAATAAATGAAACCCTAAAAATGATGGGACAAAACATCGCATGGACCAAAGAGCACCGATACTAGGGATAACTCTAGATAGTAAACTACTGTTCCGCCAACACATCATGGACAGAAGAACTAAGGGTTTAGCAGTAGCAACAAACCTATCACCAGTGCTACGCAGCAATAACCTTCAGACCAACACTAAAATAAGACTCTACAAATCTGTCATTCGACCGTTCATCCTCTATGGCTGCCAGATATGGGGGATGGCAAGTCAAAGCAACATCCAACACATCCAAAGACTCCAAAACCGATGCCTCAGAATGATACTCAATGCGCCAATGTACACACCTATAGATGTACTGCACAACCAAACTGACATTCCACTAATCAATACTGAAATCTTTACCATAACAGAACAATTCATCAGGAAATTAAATGAAAACAGAAATGAAAGAACCGAAAATATCGGTACAGTCATGCCTAAGCAATGGCACAAGTACAAAGTGCCCCTGAGCATACTCTACCAACCTCAATAAATAAAGCAAAAACTACACCAGCCACAAAACAGACAAAGAAGCACATGAAAAATGCAGGGGTTTTTCACCATTAAGATCATCTTTGATGATCAAAGCCCTGGTTTTCCCCTGAAAGTGAACAAATAAAAAGTGTCCCAAAACCAAACCATCCTGAAACCTAGAAGTAAAGCTACCGAAGGTAGTGGGGCTTCATACACAGCCGTTGCGGCAATGACACAAAAAAGGCGGTTTTTATTGTTTTGAAACAATTATTTTATTATTACAGCCACTTTACTCTTATATAGATTATAAAGCATTCTTCTATCCAAGGTTCCCGCGCGGGTTGTTCACTAAAGCCTAATGTTGCACTACCAGCTCTGATTATTTCTATCTTCAAAGCATTTCATTCGTCTTCAGTTGAATTCCTTTCAAAGTTATTTCTTAGAACCACGTCTACCACCTCTGAAAATTTTTCTCTGAATTACTCTGGAGCCAGCATAGGTGCTATCAATTTAAATAATAAACGCCTATTTAATGAACTGATAAATCAACTTTAATGCTAAACAATAAAAGTAAACAGTTAAAAATGGCATTATTTTAAATATGCTTGTTCTCTTTCAAGTATAACCAAGTTCACTTTCAAAACGACACACATTTTCGAAATTTTCTACTAACGGTCTGAATTTGCTGCCATAGTGAACCACATACGAAATGACATTTTGCCTTAGCCACGTGACAGACCAGCGAGAGCTCTCCGTATTTCCCATGTGTATTGCTTCAATTCTACCTGTGTTTCACTGGTCCTGCTTCCATTTTGACATTTAATTTAACATTTTCACTTTCTAAGATTCACGACTTTTCGAAATTTACTTTTATCGATCTGTAGATGGTTTTAAATTGTCCATAGTGGTATATTTAATTCTAAACATTATTATTTTGGCTCAAGACACATGACAGACGAGCAGGGTACACCTATTGAGACCTCTTACCGTGCACTTATTCACTGTTTCGTTACCTGATCAGTCCCTTTCCTTTACCGCGTCGTGCAGAGAATGAAAAAAAATTATTGTTAGTATATTTGTTCCTTTCAAGCTTTCTGGCCGCTGTCGTTCATTGCGCAGTTTTTGATTACTAGTCGTTTCAAAACTGACAGTTTTATGTCGCTTGTAATTCCGACTACGGAAAACACACATTTGTTGATGTGAGTCAGATGTTAACTGCAAGGATACGGGTAAAGCTAGCTTCGCACGGCCCGTAGTTTTGTAGGCCGCGTCGTGCAGTCGAACTGTTCGGATCAGCACGCACCAGCTAAACCGGGTTCAGTCGGCAGCCGACCGGCCGCCGTGAAGGTCGACCTACCGACCGCTGCCACTGCCGTACCGGACCCAGCGACCAGCTAACGGTGGTGGTTACGCTGCTCACGCAGCTGATCACCGCCCCGATGCCACGTCAAGAACATCCAAACATCAGACAACAATAGCAACTGACGATTTGACCAAAAGACACTTCCAAAAAAGCAAAGTAGACAGCAGTCATAGGGGTTACCCTGGTACTGCAACAACAATATGGCGTAAGCCATCCAGATGACGCTGTGCTGTGTGGTGTGCCTCGTATATGGCTGCTTCTCTCCAAGCGGACTCCCCATTGCTGTGAGCTTTTGTAATCTATCGGCGAACTGGATTTTTTTTATTTAGGTCATAGGATACTGCAGATGAAGCAATGAAGTCTCAATACAAAAGTAAAGTGCGCAAGAAGCAACGGGTAAGGATTCAAGTAAATAGAGGAACCGCACAAGCCCAAGAAACGTCTGCAGAATGTAAGCGAAAGTAGCGGTAGCCGCAAGGTAAGGGGACATCCATAAATTACGTGAGGTGTTTATTAAAGGGGATAGACTACAACCTAGTCTCACGCCCCTTTTAACTGATGCAAGTCTCTCATGATTCTCCATTTTTAACCGAGATCAATTTCTATCGAACTTTACCACATGACTTAAAATAAAGAGAAAAATACTGTCAACATTTGGTTTGCAGAAATCCAACCTTCTCCCCCTTTTCACCTCCATAATTTTTGTCAATATTCTTTACACGATGTTACAATCGACACCGTTTGACCGATCACTGTGAAAGTTAGCAAATAAATGTATTTTTTCGTACAGAAGGTTTCTGATAAAACAAATCCAAATATTACAATGCTCTCCGCCTTTGCACCACTTAACTTTAACCGATTTCAATGGAACTTTTCACGCGTATACTTTAAAACAAAGAGAAAAAGAAAAATACTGTCCAAATTAGTTTCACAAAAATCCAATCCTTGTCCCCCTTTTTCACCCCCTTAATTACTGCCAATGTTATACAAAGTTACAGTATCTATTAGATTTTGTAGGCAGTATACGCATGTAGACTTTTAAACAAACAGAAAACACTGTCTACATTTTGTTTATATAAACCAGATCCCTCTCCCCCTTTCCATCCCTTGTAATTTTTGGCATGTTCTTTATACAAAGCCATAGTTTCTATCATATTATGAAGGATCTTTTCACACGTACTTTGAAACATACAGAACAATGCTGTTGAAATTTGCTTTGCCAAACCCCTCTCCCCTTCTAACCCCACTGCTCTTAGCTTCCAATGTTCTTTATAGATACCCACAGTTTTTATCATATTTCGATGTAACACTGCACATGTATACTTTAAAACAAAATCATTTCAACTGTTTTTAAGTTATGCCAGAATATTAATTAAATAAATGTGCAATGTCTCAACATGTACGTCAGATTTTAACTTGGATCCCAAGCTTTCACGTTGTGAAAACCCATTAAAAATCTATATTTTCTGTGTGGTGCCGGAACAAACAGATATACTACAGATACAGATTATGTATATGGTATGTATTAATGCCCAGATGGTACATGTTTCGATTATCGAGCAGCAATTTTAACAGATGTTGTACTAGGTTGAAACGCAGCCTCGACCATAGGGCCTAATGTAAACTGACATTCATAATCACAGCATCCAACTCACCACGCTCTTGGAATTTTTGGGGTATATCAATGTTTAGTTTGCTTGGTACACATCAGACACATAAGAATAGTGAACGGGTAAATCAATCCCAATTTTACCGGACAACGCCGGGTACTCTGCTAGTAGCCTATATATATATATATATATCGAAAAATCAGTTCTTGATTCGGCGATTGCGAAAACTCGGAATTACGAGTTCTAGTGGTTTCATGCTAATATTCAGCCGGTTTGGAATTAGGTATAAATGTGATATATTCTGTTATATTGCACACAATCCGAAGGATGGTTGGATCCGTCCGAAAGAGGTATACTAAGTCATTGTATCAGAGGTAGGATGGCCAGTTCATTTCCTCTGGGACCACGGAACGACCTAACCTAGCTCATATGATCAAATACAACTCTTAAATGTTCCTGCCCCCCTGCGGGATTTGAACCCGGTGCTGGACCCAGCAAGCGCCTTAACTATTGAGCTACCATAAAGTTCGCAAAATGAGAACTGTAGTCCTATATTTAAAATACAAAAAAAACTATAATAACACTAAAAATTCAGTAATAAAATAATTGTTTCAAAAAATAAAAACTACTTTCAAAAAACCACACTAAAATTTTTAAAATAACTTTATACCTTGCTTAGAAGAAAATAAACTTAATAGACAATATTTTACATTACTATTATTAAAATTTTTACATTAGTTATTTTTTGGATTCGGCTAAAGCAGAGAAACAAAAAATTACAACAATAAGGAATGATAATAATGCATAAAAAATCTTGTTACTACTTCGCTAAGGTTACGGTAGAAACGTTTCAATAGAAATGAAACATACGCATGATACACCTATATTATACTAACTGTAAAGCGGTTACCGCCTGATGCAACCTACCAACTGACAATGTGCCGCCAGAGATATGCCTCCATCAATAACGAGGCAGAGCTACAGATTAAACTACCGTTTAATTTGTTTCCCTAAACTGGCTCCCGCAAAAACAATAGCTGCCTATTTTTGTTCGTACTTCCCGTGTCGCCCCGAACAGCAAATAAGGGTGCAATAATTCGTTCGTTGCGATGTGACAGCTGGCACTGACTCAAAAAATAACTGATTAATATGAAAATTTCAATAATAGTAATGTAAAATATAGAGACTATTTAGATCTATTTCCTTCTAAGCAAGGTATAAAGTTATTTTAAAATTTTAGTGTTTTTTAAGGCGGTTTTTATTGTTTTGAAACAATTATTTTATTATTACAGCCACTTTACTCTTATATAGATTATAAAGCATTCTTCTATCCAAGGTTCCGCGCGGGTTGTTCACTAAAGCCTAATGTTGCACTACCAGCTCTGATTATTTCTATCTTCAAAGCATTTCATTCGTCTTCAGTTGAATTCCTTTCAAAGTTATTTCTTAGAACCACGTCTACCACCTCTGAAAATTTTTCTCTGAATTACTCTGGAGCCAGCATAGGTGCTATCAATTTAAATAATAAACGCCTATTTAATGAACTGATAAATCAACTTTAATGCTAAACAATAAAAGTAAACAGTTAAAAATGGCATTATTTTAAATATGCTTGTTCTCTTTCAAGTATAACCAAGTTCACTTTCAAAACGACACACATTTTCGAAATTTTCTACTAACGGTCTGAATTTGCTGCCATAGTGAACCACATACGAAATGACATTTTGCCTTAGCCACGTGACAGACCAGCGAGAGCTCTCCGTATTTCCCATGTGTATTGCTTCAATTCTACCTGTGTTTCACTGGTCCTGCTTCCATTTTGACATTTAATTTAACATTTTCACTTTCTAAGATTCACGACTTTTCGAAATTTACTTTTATCGATCTGTAGATGGTTTTAAATTGTCCATAGTGGTATATTTAATTCTAAACATTATTATTTTGGCTCAAGACACATGACAGACGAGCAGGGTACACCTATTGAGACCTCTTACCGTGCACTTATTCACTGTTTCGTTACCTGATCAGTCCCTTTCCTTTACCGCGTCGTGCAGAGAATGAAAAAAAATTATTGTTAGTATATTTGTTCCTTTCAAGCTTTCTGGCCGCTGTCGTTCATTGCGCAGTTTTTGATTACTAGTCGTTTCAAAACTGACAGTTTTATGTCGCTTGTAATTCCGACTACGGAAAACACACATTTGTTGATGTGAGTCAGATGTTAACTGCAAGGATACGGGTAAAGCTAGCTTCGCACGGCCCGTAGTTTTGTAGGCCGCGTCGTGCAGTCGAACTGTTCGGATCAGCACGCACCACCGGCTAACCCTCGCCACCTCCCCACCACGTTACCTAGTGTCGTCGCAGCTACCCGGGCGTTTGATGTTTACCGACTGGGTGACGTATAGACGCGCGTCACCCTCTTCCCGCGACCCGCTGTTGATTGCTGGACCAGCGCGGCCGACCAATGTGCGCGACGTGGGAAACCACCTTAAGGCGGGGCATTGTATCAGGCCGAGCCCGAGTCGGGTGAGAAAGCGATGACGGGGTGGCAAGGTTGCACAGACTGACACAGGTTTTCGTGCCATTGTATGGATTGCGGAAACGCTTAAATTTGTGCGGGATCCGCCAGACTGTCAAGTGGTGGGGAATCCAGCGGGATTACGGAACCCCGCTTTGCTGAATAGAATTCCGGCAATGAATGTCATTTACGATAATTATGGCAACTTTCCTAGAATTTTTACATATCTGTGTGTTGTCTAATATGTTTGGGAAGACCTGTCCAGTTTTTGTGACGGTTGCGTAGCCAACCTCTTTACAATCAGTTATCTAGGTGTTGTATGTTTTTGTTTTTAAGATTTTTGTTCCTTGTTCGTTTTGAATGTATTTTACATCAAGTTCGGAAGACATTTTAGTGTTTTACCCGTAACATGATTGAATTCTTTATAGTCAACAATACTGGCTGAAAATTTATTCTTTTTAGCAGTGCTGCTTTTTTTGTTTTTTGGTTAGGGCGCCAAAGACCTTGATGTCGACGCGCTCTGAAGCTCTAACAACAACCGCCAGACACGTGCGCACATCGACGCACAGTTTCTGTGTCTATCTTTTGGGGCGCAACAGCGCGTATTGAGACGCAGGGCAAGTCAGCACAGTACTGCGCCGCACGTGGCCTGCGCCACTTTGTGTTCACGACACATAAATTGTGCTACGCAGCTCACTCGTGCCGGTTTTTGCCGTAACACTTCTTGCGTTATTTATAATCTTGCTTTACTTTAAAATCATTTTCAACTATTGAATAAGAAAAATCGATTAAACTGGTACGTAACCACCCTGCGATTCGCAATACCAGTCATAATAAATACGTAAAGATTAAATTTAAACAAGAAATTTGGAGAAGGATCAGCAATGAGCCCAAGTGGCGAGTAAAATCAGCATTTACTTACCATGGAATTGTCCACTTACAATTTTCACTTTTATTTTCTCTTTTTGAATTCATTTTTAATAAAACTTAAAGAAATTGATATATAGGCTATTATTACATTATCTGTTTTTCTTATTATTTGTTCTACATCGTTCAATAGTGTCTCCTAGAAACACTTTCTCTTCTTACCGTGGCACACATCCGACTGACTTGAGCTCTTCTGCTTCTTCTCCCTCTTCAAGGCAACCTACGTCCAACTCCTAACGAGAGAGGGAGGATTCTTGTGAAGACAAATTCCCGAATAATTTGTTGAACACTGCTTTTCTGGTTCCAAGTGTTTCTTATGTTCTATTATGTAGATTTCATAAATACATAATATGAAATAAAAGAGAAATACATTCTTATAAATGTCATGTACCATCAAACGTTAAATAATTAAATAATTAACCTCGAAAATACTGCCAGATTTTCTTCGATTCCAATAGGTATTTTAGCGCTGTCGAGAAATAACAGGTTATGCTGTGAATCTCCGCTCGAGTCATCCGGAAATAATGCATAAATTTTTTGAGAATTCTCTTGTCACTGCAAAAGCCAGATGAGAGTTTCTTCTTTTCATATACTCACTTTTCCATAGTTTTATCTAACTCAGCTTCTGAGAAAGTAATGACAATTTTCCAAGCACGGTATCTCAGTCTGATTCAGAAATCAAAAAATCAAGTTTTTGCCTCGACATGTTTTTGGTTACGCTTTTTTTCTGTTTCTGGCTTTATAAACTGCCGCACGAAACTGCAGTCTAATATGCTCGGGCAACTGCCCGACACAGTTTCTGTTTCCGTGCTGCCCTGCCCTGCTCTGCGCTGCCCCTGCTGCACCACGCAGCTCAATGCGCGCCCCGGGTAAAGGCTCTATCGATCCCGTCAGTATGATACTTGGAATTACTGTTGCGCGTAAACGACGCACGCTTTTGAAGTAATCACTATTAAGTCGGCGGGGCTCCCGATGGGTTGTGAGGTGAACTCAGGAAGTAATGTTACACTGGTGACAGATCGATATTTCACGACTTGAGAATCATGATGAAATTGAGGCTGTTTTCACTCTTATGTGGCGCCGCTCTCTTGGAATGTTTTTGTACATCAGAGGGCTGAGCAACAAGTTCATCAGTTCACTTTCTGCTCCATTCATTAAAGATACAACGTGTGGACGAATAATTTATATAAAAAAATCCGTTATGGCATACATCTATCTATTACAGATAAGCCGCATGAGCGTGTTTGGGATTTAAATTTAGCAGTAAAAGTATTTCACTTTCGTTTCTTAATCTTTATCAAAATCAGTTTTGTAATATACAGTTTTTAAGTACATAAGGACAGACTTTAACAATCATTTAATTTGAGTCCCTAGTTAAGGTTTATGATGTCTTCACAAACACCGTCAAAACTGGAGCCGGTGTCGGGGCAGATTTCGGTGCCGACGAGAGAGGATTTTCACAAACACCTGCAAAACGGGAGCCGGCGCCGACCAATTACTATTACTATTACTCCGCGATTCACTAAAAGTGTGTGGCGGAGGGTGCATTACACCTATCCGGGACCGAGTGCCGTAGGTTTTTTAATTCTAACAGAAGAAAGATGTGTGCAACAATCAACAAACGTTACTTCTTTAGATTATTATGCCTTAGAAGAAAATACGGAAAATATTTAATTAACACATAGTAATGGATGCATCCCCTGTTAACAGAAATATAAAAAAGAGGACTAGGCAAATAGTGAAATAAATTAAGTACTCAAATATTCTGATATACTTTTATTTCATTAAATAATTTTTACTCATTTACTAAATCAACTAATATATATATATAAATAAACGCGAGTGTCGCTATATTTCACTTTTCAGCCACCACTACCTAGCACAGATCACTGGTGTTTGTGGGTAGAAGTAGCATGGAGTTTCCTATCGAGCACAACGTTGGCCGAATGCCGATAGCTGTGGGGGTGTGGGAGATGTGATGGTTAAATATGGTCAATGTAGGGCATTTTCATATTTCGATCATATACTTGTGTGTCCCTATACTTCTCTTTCCTACCACATCTACATAGCGCAGACCATTGGTGTTTGTGTGTGGTAGTAACATCGAGTCTCCCATCGTGAACTATGGTGGTTAGATGTCGGTAGCTATGGGGGTGTGGGAGATATGGTGGTGGATAGTGGTCGATCTGGGCCACTTTCATATTTCGACGAAAGACGTATGTGTCTCTGTGTTTCACTTTTTAGACAAAACTATCTGGCGTATATCACTGGCGTTTGTGTGTGGTATTAGCATACGTTCAACGATCGTGCACAACGTTGGCCGAATTTCGGTAATTGCGGGGTTGTGGGAGATATGGAGGTGGAAAGTGGTCACTCAGGGATTTTCGTATTTCGACGAAAGACATGTGTGTCCGTATATTTCACTTTGCTGCCGCAACTACATAGCGCAGACCACTGGTGTTTGTATGTGGTAATGGCCTCGATTCTCCCTTCGTGCATTATGGTGGTTAGATGTCGGTAGCTATAGGGGTGTGGGATATATAGTGGTTGAAAGTGGTTGATGTAGGGAATTTTCCTTTTTCTACTAAAGACGTGTATGTCCCTATATTTCACCTTGCAACCAGAACTATCAAGCACAGAACACGGGCGTTTATATGTGGTAGTGGCGTGGAGTCTTCCATCGTGCACCATGGTCGTTCATGTCGGTACCTATAGGGGTGTGGTAGATATGGTGGTTTAAATTTGTTGCCGGAGGGCATTTTCATATTTCGACTAAAGATATGTGTGTCCCTATACTTCACTTTGTGGCCATAAATACCCTGAATCAAAATTCTTTACAAACACGAACGAAGTCGTGGGCACCAGCTAGTTATAAATTTAATACAGAAGGTATGACTCCAACTAGAATCGAACTGAATAGAATCTGTAAAAAGGACACAAAAAACCTTTCAATCTATTATATTTCTTTCCTTTAATTTTAGGTATCTTGCCATAGGAACGACCTTTACTGACTTACGTGACACCTATGTATTGGGAATACGCATAATTAGTACAATTGTAAATCTGGATGTGCAATTATTCCTTCTACAACCAACAAAAAAAACGGCCAGAAAATAGTAGACAATGATTTTTTTTTTTTTTTTTTTTTTTAAAAAAAAAGCTTTGTTCCCCAACTGCATAGGAACTGTCGATGGAAAACATATACGAATTGAGATTCCCTCAGGGTGCTTCAATGAACCACAACTACAAGGGTTTCTTTTCTATTGGCAGTAACCGATTTTGATTATAAATTCACATTGGCTGATACAGGAGTGTATACATAGTAAAGAGTGTGACTGTTCCAAATTCAGAGAACCATTTATTTTTTACTTATTTGCTTCTGGCTTTACGCTTCATCAACGTCGAGGTCATTAGAAGTCGGGAAGGACTCGAGGCAAAGAAAGGGAAGGAATTCGACCATCGCCTTTTGCAGGAACAACCCTGGCGTTCGCCTGGAGTGATGTGACTAACCATGGAAAACCCAAATCTGGATGGCCGGACGGGGATTGAAACCAGCGTCCTCCCGAATGCATGGCCGGAACGTTATCGCTCATCTTTTTTAAAATTAACATTGATAAGTCGATTACAAATATCATCTCTTTACCCTCTACATTCAACAAGTAGGGAAAATATTCCGTGTATACTCGTGGCTGATGGGGAGGAAGTGATGCACCTTACGACGTAATCTTACAGAGAGAAAAAGAATATTCAATAACTGAGTCGTACAAGAATATAAGTCGAATGTGCTTTTGAAATTCTGTCTAATAAATCGAGAATTTTATATCATCCACTGAATGTGAAGAAAAATATTTTCAAAAAACATTGCTAATCCATGTGATAATGATGTACGAATGAAAGATACAATGTATGTAACTCAAAGGCTACGAAATTACCCATAACTGCATGTAGCTGCCAAAAAGAACTGCAATGATTTAAGAGTTTTTGTCAGTACCGAGGGCGCATTGCCATGGAAAATAACCAAATTGTGAAAACTGTTCTGTATTGTTATTAGTAATAATAAATGTACTAGACGACCCGTGCGAAAATTTCGCGAATAAAATACGACGAATAGTGAGGTTGAATGCTTGTAATATAATGAATAGTAGAACCGTAGTTTTTTAGCAAACTTTTTTTTTTTTAGTTTAATAGGTACACAGCAAAATACTCACAACATATTATGAAACAGTTAGGAAAATTTAAAACACACTTTATTTATGACAAACTGTCACTGACCTTGGTAGAATAAAACCAACCTTAACAAACTGCACACAACATATCAACATCTCTGTGATATTTGTTGCTGAGCGAATAAAATGATTACATTGGAATTGTATAGCAAAACGACAGTGTTTCCGTAAAAGAAAAAATATATACGAAAAACTACTTATGAATAAAAAAAAAGTTTTTTGACTTCTCTGTGATATCCGCTGCTGAAATCTGGGGACTTGGCTCTGAACAGTCTCATACGCGCTACCATATTTAGCACCAAATTCTGAACATTTTTTTCTTAATTAATGATTTTACCTAACTGGAGACCTTAATTTTTAAAACGATATGTCATTTATCGATTTCAGCTAGGTATCGAAGAAGATAAATGGCATATAATAAAAACAAAAAATTAAAAAATCAACACGTTCTATAACTAATATTGATACTTTCGCCCTTTAAGGGTCGAATTACAAAAAAAATTCTTTTATAAAATATGGTGAGACCAAAGCAGCCACCTTGGTCTTTAAAATGATACCTCATTTATCGATTTCGGTTAGTTATCAAGCAAGGTAAAAAAAAAAAAAGTTTTGAGAAATGATGTTATTTCTACCCCTTAAGGGTGTAATTTGGAGAAAGTTTTTTTCTTAAAATATGAAGGGACGATAGTGGATAATTTAATATTTAAATCGATACGTCATTTATTGATTTCGATTAGATATCAAGGGAAATAAATGGCTCATGACAAAAAAATGCGTTGTAAAAATATTAATACTTTTGCCCTCTAAGGTTAGAATTTTAAAAAATATCTTTCTTAAAATGTGGTAACGGAACCGAAGACCATAATCTTTTAAATGATACCTCGTTTATCAATTTTGTTTAATTGTCAACGGAGGTAAATGACTTGAGACACAAAAAACGCATTTTAGAAATACTGATATTTATGCCCTTTAAGGGTCAAATAACGAAAAATTATTTCTTAAAATATAATGTGACTATGGCGGAGACTTTAATCTTTACTATGATATCTCATTTATCTATATCGGTTATATATCAAGGGAGATAAATGGCTCGTGACACAAAAATGCATTATAGAAAAATTTATACTTTTCCCTTTAATAGTTGAATTCCAAATTATTTCTTAAAATATGATTTCACAAAGCTGAGACATTAATCCTCATACCCCTACTTGATTTATGGATTTTGGTTAGATATCCAGGGAGATAAATAGCTCAAGACATAAAAAACGAATTTGAGAAAAATTGACATTTTTGCCCTTTAAGAGCCCAATTACGAACAATTCCTTTCTTAAAATATAATGTTACCACGGCGGAAACCTTATTCGTTAATATGATACCACATTTATCTTTGTCGGTTAGATATTAAGGGAGATAAATCGCTCGTGACACAAAAATAAGTTATTGAAAAATTTAAACTTTTTCCCTTTAAGGGTTGAATTCCAAAAACATTCTTTCTTAAAATATTATGTCACAAAGCTGAGACATTACTCCTCATAATCCTACTTCATTTATCGTTTTTGGTTAGATATCGAGGGAGATAAATGGCTCGAGATACAAAAAACGCATTTTAGAAAAATCGCCATTTTTGCCCTTTAAGGGTCGAAAAACGAAAAATTCCTTTCTTAGAATATAGTGTTACCACGGCGGAGACCTTAGTCTTTAATATGATATCTCATTTATCTATATCGGTTAGAAATCAAGGGAGATAAATGGCGCGTGACACAAAAATGCATTATAGAAAAATTTATACTTTTTCCCTTTAATTGTTGAATTCCAAAAACATTCTTTCTTAAAATATTATGTCACAAAGCTGAGAAATTACTCCTCATAATCCTACTTCATTTATCGATTTTGGTTAGATATCCAGGGATACAAATTGCTCAAGACATAAAAAACGAATTTTAGAAAAGTTGACATTTTTGCCCTTTAAGGGTCCCAATTACGAACAATTCCTTTCTTAAAATATAATGTTACCACGGTGGAAACCTTATTCTTTAATATGATACCTCATTTATCTATATCGGTTAGATATTAAGGGAGATAAATCACTCGTGACACTAAAATGCGTTATTGAAAAATTTATTCTTTTTCCCTTTAATGGTTGAATTCCAAAAACATTCTTTCTTAATATATCATGTCACAAAGCTGAGACATTACTCCTCATAATCCTACTTTATTTATCGATTTTGGTTAGATATCCAGGGAGATAAATAGATCAACACATAAAAAACGAATTTTAGAAAAGTTGACATTTTTGCCCTTTAAGGGTCCAATTACGAACAATTCCTTTCTTAAAATATTATTTTACCACGGCGGAAACCTTATTCTTTAATATGATAACTCATTTATCTATATCGGTTAGATATTAAGGGAGATAAATCACTCGTGACACTAAAATGCGTTATTGAAAAATTTATACTTTTTCCCTTTAAGGGTTGAATTCAAAAAACATTCTTTCTTAATATATCATGTCACAAAGCTGAGACATTACTCTTCATATTCCTACTTCATTTATCGATTTTGGTTTGATATCCAGGGAGATAAATGGCTCGAGATACAAAAAACGCATTTTAGAAATATCGACATTTTTGCCCTTTAAGGGTCGAAAAACAAAAAATTCTTTTCTTGAAATATAATGTTACCACGGCGGAGACCTCGATCTTTAATATGATACCTCATTTATCTATATCGGTTAGATATTAAGAGAGATAAATCGCTCGTGACACAATTACGCATTGCAAAAATATTGATACTTTTGCCCTTTAAGGGTCGAATTCCGAAAAATATCTGTATTAATATATGACGTCACTAAAGCGGAGATCTTAATCTTTAAATTGATACTACATTAAACGATTTCATATATGTATCCAGCGAGATACATGACTCGTAACACATAAATCAGCATTTTCGAAAGATTGACATTTTTGCCCTTTAAGGGTCGAATTCCGAAAACTTCATTTCTTAAAATATGATGTGACCAAAGTGGAGACCATAAGCTTTAAAATGACACCTCATTCATTGATTTCGGTTAAGTATGAAAGAAGATACAGGCTTGTGACAAAAAAATACCTTATAGAAATAATATATATGATAACTTATCAACTTTCAATTGTTCTTTCTTTTCACTTCTAAATAGTCTCTTGAAAATGCACACATCTCCTTCCACGCCTTCAGTTTCTCTACTTTATCTTTGAAATAGCCGACTGTTTTAGCCCACAAACATGGTTTACTCTCCACCAATGTAACTAATGTTACAGTATCGTGCGACTAGTTACCCATTATTACAAAATTATTAGGAAAATTGTTGTGACTGAAATTAGAATGTTTAAATTGATTAGATTGTATCGGTGTGTGTCGACCCAGCGTCAATGTTTATCATTCTTTATTTTTATACTAGCCACAAAGCCGTCAAAAATGACAGATTTGACAAAGTGTTCAGGAAATTAATTTCTTTTTAGTTATTTACCTAAACAGAAATGTTATAAAATAAAACTCAATGTGCTGTAGTTTCTAGTCCCTTGTGATGTAGCAAAAAGTTTCAGTTGTCAACTTGGTCCAGACTGCATTTCAGTCTAACCACTACTTCGCTAATATTGCTGCTAGAAAATCAAAGCTTCAATCACATGCGAATTAATGTATTCCCTGTATCGCATCTCAGTGTCATCATGAATCACGATATAAACTTGATCCAAATTCTTCATGTGTTCTTACATCTTTATTTTAATTTTCTGTGATGAAGATTGATGTTTTAACAGATGACATAGCTTACATTCGGTTGAAATAATGATGCCAGTGAAAACGAAGGGTGCTAAAATAAATCTTAACAACTTATATTTGCCATGTAATATTAGTTTTAACTGTGGTTTAACCCAAATGGATAGCGATCAATTTTGAACTTCTTTCATTCAAACCAAGAAATGATTCCAGTAAAAAAAAAAAAAAAAACAAGTGATGATTAATATGCCAATTTAAAGGAAATACATACTTTTCTTTCAGTGTTCTGGCAATTCATTTCTTAGTAATTGCTTAAATGAATACAAAAAATAAATCTTAATGTAATCCCTAATACCTTGCGCTGTAAAAAAATGTTTCTGTTGCTATCCTGGTCAAGGTTGCATTTGAATCTAACCACAGGCAGTTCAGTCATTACGATGGCGCACACAACCTGATAATGAATTCTTGTAGAACTCGACGAAACAAATCGAATATAAAGAATAATAATTTTTTGATATCTTTCTTGGTTTTCGAGACATAGCTTGTTAAAAATCAGTTATAGGTACAGTTCCATGTGTATTTGGTGACGTTTCTTCTGGTCCAGGCCGTATTTCAACATAACAACAGCCACCAGGAATAAAATAAAACACCCATAGTGCATTTCCACCGTGTAGATATAGTGGTTTTGGTAAAATTTTTTTTCTCTCGTCCAGGCCACATCTCACCCTAACCTCTTCACTTTTGAGATACAATATTTCGAAATCTAAGCGAGATATGGAAAAAAAAATATGTATTCTTTCTTTTCAATTTGTCTCTTCGAGTTACATACGATTTTTTCTTCTGGTCCAGGCCGCATTTCATCCTAACCACGTCAATTTTGAGATACGATTTCTCGAGAACTAGTGATATATCCTCTCCTTTCAATTTGTTTTTGTTTAATTACATAAGAATCCATCATCAAATTGCGGCTGCACGGTTATCGTAGAATCCTCTAACCATATAATACGCCAGAGACACAGTGATTACGCAACAACCTAAATTTAATCAAAACCTTCAACAAAAAAAGCTAAAAAAGCAAAAATCTCAAACGTGATTCAGACCAATATTATAAACCTTAGAATAGCTGATATAGTTGAACATTGCGAAAAAAAATAGCCTCAGTAATATTACTCAGTGAAAGCAAAGAAGATTAAAATAAATCTGATGAACTTATATTATTAATTGTAGTGAAGGCTGCACAATTCGAGATCAGTGGGCAACTATTTCCGTTCAAACGAATTAATAATTTCAATAATAGGGCTCAGTTTAAATTATTTTGGAAAAAAAGCTAAATTATTCACGCCCTCTGCCATAGCGTCAATTGCCAGTTTTAATTCTGATCCATCATAAGTAATACTCTAACCAAACTTTTCTCAACACTGATGCTCGAAATACAAAGCTTTTATCTTACATATTTGTGGACAAAGAATTTAAAGAATACTTCTATATATCAAAAGAATATTACGTAAATATAGCATCTAATGATTGATATGTCGATTTTAACGCAAAACATACATTTATTTCAGTGTTCTGTGAGTTAATTTATTCACTGATGCTTGGAAATGTTATTAAATAACGCGTGAATCCCGTACATGCAAACGCAGACTGATAGATTAAGGCAATTTTTTTTTTTTAAAGAAAGAAAAGAAAATTGTCGATTTATCACCAAATCGGTTTTAAAAAACCTCAAATGTACAGACTTTTTGTTGGTTACAGCTTTATCATAATTAAAGGTTACCACCATAATATCCTAAATCTCTTTCTCGCCAGGAAGTTCTCACTTTCTTTCTTTTTTTAGTGTTCCGCTCCAGAAGAGGAAAGGGGCCTTTTTGCTGTCGCTCCGCCGTCTGTACGTGTGTCACAGGCCTGTTTTTTTTTTTAACTGATTTACGTCTCCTATAACTACGAGGTCTTTAGAGACGGGAAAGGATGGGGGGCAAGGAATGGGAAGGAATTCGGCCATGGCCTTTTGAAGGAAGCATCCCGGCATTCACCTGCAGTGATTTGGGGAAACCATGGAAAACCCAAATCTGGATGCCCGGACGGGGATTCGAACCGCCGTCGTCCCGAATGCGAGGCCAGAACGTTAGCCGTTACACCACCACGCTCGGTACAGGCCTGTAGCTCGTAAACGAAAGAAGCTTCGTTCGGACTTCATATTTGCACGTGGACCCTAAACCAACTCTAGCATTTCCAGTTTTGCCAAATTATTTCCCACGGAGTTAACGTAAATGAAGATGGTCAAAACAATTTCTTCCTCAACGTATGAGAACTATTTTTTCTTTTTCACTTTAAGGTAAAGACGTAAATGACCATTTTCGTTATTGGCTCTTTCTCAAAAAAGCTATTACCTAGGAACTTCAAATTAGGCCACAATTTCGACTATATCCTATACTTAAACGACAAACATATGACTCAATATACTTTGGGCTGCGAGTAAAATAAGCAAAACGTTTTTATTTTGCGGTTTTCTTTGCCGTATATCAATATAATTTTACTGAAAAAGCTCAACATTCAGAGTGCATTACATCTTATATATATATATATATATATAATAAATTTGATTGCGCGGTAACGTGGTGCGGCGTTGGAGAAACGTGGATCGAGTCCGTTGCCACTGATTATTGTGCCAAGCGACAGCCGTCTTGGGGAGCGTCCATAAACTACGCAGCTCCATTTCGGCCTCTCCCCTCCCCCCACGTAGCCTGACGTGACTTTTGCTTGGACACCGCTCCCCCTCTGTCCCTGCGTGCGCCACATATCTTTTTTCCCTATTAATTCCAGAAGACATTTTAAGCTGTTTTCTCTTACAAGACTGCCGTTAAAATTACTAGGTATATAATGAACACGGACGATATTTGTACTGTGTAATTTTCTACAAATATAAATATTCTGAATGAAATGGTGATACTAGCTACTCTTGATCAATTGTTGGGAAAAAATTCTTTCTCAGGTAAAACGAGGAATCCTATTATACATGAGATGTTACTTAAAACATTCTCATCTCTTCATCACTATTTATTAAATTGTAAAATATACCTATAAAATTATACCTGGCGCAAAAAAAAATAAAAAATTAAAAAAAATTAAAAAAACTGAGATCTGCAGTTTATTTTCTTTCAATTTTATCACCTTTCTTTCTACATTACCAGAGAATGATGCTGCTTTAAATATTTCCATCGCTCAATGATGCCGTTTTGGATGCTGAAATCTGACTGGAAAAACATTTCAGATAAGCAGCTTAATGTTTATTGTACAGCGTCACTTTACACTTTCAACTTGAAATAACACATCAGCGAACACTATAATTTAAGATTCACTGAAGTTCCCTTGAAGAACAAAATTATCAACGAGCGGTGTGGTCACACGCTGGTGATCCGAATCAAAACCGCTTTACTTAAAAACATCGAAATAATACGAACTGGTGTGGAAAATCCAGTGCGACATCTTTAAGCGAACTTTAGTTAGATACGGCGTACCTAATGTTTTTTGATGCGTAATATGCGCCGGCCGCGTGCGACCCAACAACAGGCATTGTCAGTAGGCCTATATATGTAACATGAGCATTTATCTGTTTGGTCAGAGAGGGACGCCTTAGAGATTGTACTAATTTTTTTCTTACAGTTTTTATTTAAAAACGAAGAACAATTATAATAAGTAGGAAGTATTACATGTTACTGTGATTGTTGTGTGCCGACGATGGCTGAGGTGGCTGATCTGCGCACCCAGCTTGCAGCTATGTAAACGCGAGTTACACAGCTGGAAGCTGCCGCAAGTGAGTGCAGTAGATGTGGTATTGGTGACCCTGTAGAAGCCAAGCGGCTAGCAGGTTCTCTCCTACCAGTCATCGTACCTGCAGTCCAGGGAGAGACGTTTGAATCGGTACGGCCGTCACCTGGTGGTAACTAGCGTCTGGTTTCTGGACGTCGACGCCATATGCGGGGGCAGTCGTACAAGCCTTATTCCCAGGAAGATGAGCCTGTACTACTGTCCAACCGGTTCGACCTATTGTCTGGAACTGATTCAGTCCTGCAATCGTCGTCCTATGAGTTGGCATCCCCCCCAGCCCGCTAGATCTGAGAAACTGCAGAAGCGGATTCTAGTGATTGGAAACGTTAATCGATTTATCGAGCCCCTTAGGGAAATGGCGAATAGCTCCGGGATGAAATCTGGTATCCATTCATTGTGTATTCCAAGTGGTCTGATCCGGGATGTGGAACAGGCCATCCCAGATGCCATTGAATGGACTAGGTGTAGTTAGCTGCGGGTTATCGCTCATGTCGGCACCATAATGCTTGCCGCCTAGGGTCAGAGACTATCCTCTCTTCCTTTGGGCTTGCAGAAATGGTGAACTCTGTGGCCATTGGCCGCAAGATTTCGGCTGAGCTAACTGTCTGCTGCAGTGTCGATAGAACTGACCGTGGACCTCTGGTTCAGAGCCGTGTTGAGGGGCTGAACCAGAGACTACGGCGGTTATATGATAGTCAGGGCTGCAGATTCCACGATCTTCCCCCTGGGGTTGAGTCATGTAGGGATCCCTGCGATAGATCAGGTGTGCACTACACATGTGAATCGGCTACACGGGTGGCAGGGGCCGTGTGGAATGCATTGGGGGGGGGGGGGGCGGTTAGGCTGAGGGAGCGTGACCCTGAACAGGAAATTCACTTACGGGCGGCCCAAATGAATTTAACTCCACGTATTAGGGGTAGCTTAAAAGAATATCGTACATTAAAACTTCTAGTAGTTAACTACAGAAGTGATTGTAATAAACAGCCTGAACTTGAAAACATTATTCATAGTACAGATCCTGATATCGTAATAGGCACAGAAAGTTGGTTAAAACCAGATATAAGTTCCGTGGAAATCTTTAATGGCAGCATGAAATTTTTTCGTAAGGATAGGTTGGATTCCCATGGCGGTGGTGTATTTATAGCTGTTAGTAAGTACCTCCCATGTAACGAAATAGTTGTCGATACTGTCTGCGAAATCTTATGGATTAAGCTCAATGTACCGACGACAAAACTTGTTATCGGCTCCTTCTATCGTCCACCAGATGCAGGCGTAACTATTGCCGAGGCCTTAAGGAATAATGTAAATAATATAGCTCGTCAATTTCCGGATCATACAATAATGCTAGGTGGTGACTTCAATTTGCCATATATCGACTGGACTAATTACGTTCACGTTACTGGTAGCAGGGATAAAGCAGCTTACGAAATCATTCTAGACCTTTTCTCAGATCACAATTTTGAGCAGCTTGTAATTGAACCAACGCGATGCCTCAATGGTAACGAAAATATTTTAGATACAAATAGGCCTGAATTATTCACGGACATTTCTACTACCACGGGAATAAGTGATCACAAAGCTGTAATGGCTACAGTAAAATTAGCATCCACGCGCAAAAAGCAAAAAGAAAGGATCGTTTGCAGATTCGAAAAAGCTTCAAAAGAGTGTTTTAGAACGTTTTTTAGGCTTAATTACCATACCTTCATACTAGCAAGAGGCACCGTTGAAGAGATGTGGCAACGATTCATACGTATAGTCAGGAAAGGTATGGACTTCCATATACCGAAACGGATAATCAGGGAAGGGAATGATGCACCATGGTATACACGTGACGTTAAACGATTGCTCAAAAAGCAAAGGAAGATACATGCACGATCAAGAAGGACGATGCAGAGGACCGATTTAGTTAAGTTAGATGAGATAAGGGTACATGTTAAGAATGCGATGCATGAGGCCTTTAATGACTTTCGTTGCAATTCCCTCTCTAAGAGCCTCACCGAAAACCCTAAGAACTTTTGGTCGTATATATAAAAAAAGTTAGTTGTAGTGACAATAATAAATCAGTTCTAATACAAGACGGTCGGGAAGTTGACGACAGCCGCGACAAGGTTACCGTATTTAAAACCGAATTTAAAAATTCATTCACACGCGAAAACATGGAAAACATTCCCACTTTATTACATCGTTTAGAATTAGAGATGGATCCGGAAGAAATTGATAGCGTAGGTATTGTAAAGCAATAAAAGCTCCTGAAGCGGGGTAAAGCGCCAGATCTCGATGGTATATCGATAAGAGTATTTTCAGAATACGCGGAGGAAATTGAACCATTCCTGTTAGATATATTCCGTAAATCTTTTGAAGAAAAAAAAGTACCCTCCGACTGGAAAATAGCCAAGGTAATTCCTGTTTTCAAGAAAGGAGATTGGAGTGATCCTAGGAATTATCGACCCATATCTTTAACATCCGTATGCAGTAGAATTCTGGATCATGTCATATGCTCGAATATTATGAAGTGTCTAGATGAGAACGAGTTACTTACACCATGTCAACACGGATTTCGGAAGAAGAGATCGCATGAAACTCAATTGGCCCTATTTTCCCATGACGTAATGAAAGTTATCGATGCAGGTTCGCAAGTTGATGCAATATTCTTGGATTTTCAGCTCTTCGACTCTTTACCACACAACCGACTTTTAGCGAAGATTCGAACATACGGTATATTGGATCATATTTGCGAATGGATACGTGATTTTCTAACTGGTCGATCACAGTATGTCGTTGTTGACGGGGAAGCCTCTTCTAAGCTAGAAGTTACTTCTGGCGTTCCTCAAGGAAGTGTAATAGGACCACTTCTTTTCTTAATTTTTATAAACGATCTAGGTGACAACGTTAAATGCTTGTTGCGATTGTTGGCAGACGATATCTATAGATAAATAAGGTGCTCTCACGATTGCTTAGAAATTCAGCGCGATTTGGATGCTATTTCCGCATGGTGCCTTAAATGGCAGCTTACACTTAATTGCAAAAAATGCAAGGCAATGCGAATAAGTAACAAAAAGAATCAGTTTGCTCACGAATACAAAGTAAACAATTCAATTGTTGACACGGTTGATTCCCTGAAGTATCTGGGGGTAATAGTACAATGGGACTTGCACATAACTTCCGTCATAGGCAAAGCTAATTCTAAATTACGATTCATAGATCGTATTCTGAGGAATTGTAATGCTCATACAAAGGAAATCTTTATATATAAAGATGAATGTATGTTTGTTTGTTTGTTTGTTGGTTTGTTGATTTGTTTGGTCTTCATACAAATCCACAGATTTTATCCGTTCTCGATGAAACTTTGCACACTTATCCTTTGAAACAAGGAGAAAAATATTGTCTACATTTGGTTGAAAAATTGTCTGTATAAATAACACATTTGTCTCATAACTTCGAAATATGGTGGTAGACAGACACTTTGGATGTGGACGACTCCGTACCGAGTTTCCGCGTAGTGGCCTGGCAGCTGTGTGGATAAAGCGCTGGCTTACGAACGTCATGGTCTCCCGTTCGAATCTCCGTCGAGGATAAGATTTTTAAAAATTGTTTTTTATCGTAAGAGTCAGGCCTGGGCCGTAGGTTATTCGGATTGAATGTTAAACCGTAGATATTAGAAAGTTAGGGGTGCAATTCGAGGCAAATCGTAGGTATTCTTGCAATGTTGTAGGTGTATACTCTTTTACGTTATAATGATCCCTCAGGTTTTGTTCGCAGTCAGTGTGTAAGTGTGAACCACAGTAATCTTTATATATAAAGATGAATGTATGTTTGTTTGTTTGGTTTTTTTCTTTTGTTGGTTTGTTTGGTCTTCATACAAATCCACAGTTTTTATCCGTTCTCGATGAAACTTTGCACACTTATCCTTTGAAACAAGGAGAAAAATACTGTCTACATTTGGTTGAAAAATTATCTGTATAAATAACACATTTGTCTCATAACTTCGAAATACGGTGGTAGACAGACATTTTGGATGTGGACGACTGCGTACCGAAATTCCGCGTAGTGGCCTGTCAGCTAAGTGGCTAAAGCGCTGGCTTACGAACGTCGTGGTTTCCGGTTCGAATCTCCGTCGGGGATAAGATTTTTAAAAACTGTTTTTCATCGTAAGAGTCAGGCCTGGGCCGTAGGTTATTCGGATTGAATGTTAAACTGCAGATATTAGAAACTTACGAGTGCAATGCGAGGCAAATCGTAGGTAGTCTTGCAATGTTGTAGGTGTACACTTTTTTACGTTATAATGATCCCTCAGGTGTTGTTCGCAGTCACTGTGTGAGTGTGAACCACAGTAATCTTTATATATAAAGATAGATGTATGTATGTATGTATGTATAAAGATAGATGTATGTATGTATGTATGTATGTATGTATGTATGTATGTGTGTGTATGTATGTATGTATGTATGTATGTATGTATGTATGTATGTATGTATGTATTTTTGTTTGTTTGTTTGTTTGTTCTTCTTACAAATCCACAGTTTTCATCCGATCTCGATGAAACTTTGCACACTTATCCTTTGAAACAAGGATAAAAATACTGTCCACATTTGGTTGAAAAATTATCTGTATAAATAACACACGTTGTCTCATAACTTCGAAATACGGCGATAGACAGACACGTTGGATGTGGACGTCTCCAGACCGTGTTTCCGTGTAGTGATCTGGCAGCTCAGTGGCTAAAGAGCTTGCTTACGAACGTCGTGGTCTCCAGTTCAAATCTCCGTAAATTCTAAGATTTTTAAAAATTGTTTTTCATCGTAAGTCAGGCCTGGGCCGTAGGTTATTTGGATTGAATGTTAAACTGTAGATATTATAAAGTTAGGTGTGCAATGCGAGTCAAATCGTAGGTAGTCTTGCAATTTTGTAGGTGTACACTTTTTTACGTTATAATGATCCCTCAGATGTTGTTCGCAGTCAGTGTGTGTGTGTGAACCACAGTAATACTAATATAAATACGGAAGTAAGTCTCTGTCTTTTTGTTACATTTTGACGACTATATGGCTATATCGTTGTGATGGAATTTTATAAGGAAAGCTGTATGAAAGGCACAGGATATTTTTTGCAGTATGATTAACAGTTGTAGTCACGAAATTTTGAAATCTTTTGTAATAGTGACAGAAATATGTTGGAAATTGATTCTCTTCAAGAGGCAGGTTCGGCGGTAGAATGATATCGTGATAGCTTTCCTGTAATATTATGCCGACTCGATATTGTTTGGGACCAATCCTTCGTTACCAACAACTTTTTATATTTAATTCTGGCAAAAAGAAATTCTTAATCCACGCGTACGGGTAGGAGGCTAGTAGCGTATAAAACAGTGTCCGCATCTGGATTACTGTTGTGGAGTTTGGGACCGTATCATAAGGGCCTGATTGACTCAGTGGAGAGGGTGCAGAGGAGAGGCGCTCGATTTGTGACTGGTTGCTACAGCCCTTATGAAAGCGTCACAGAATTGATACATAGATTGGGGTGGGATAGTTTGGAAGACAGACGACGTCATTTACGTTTAAATTTATGGGAGAATATGCGAAATTCTATGACCTACGAGTGCAGTGAGATACTTCTTCCACCAACCTATTTGGGTCGCAAAGACCGAAGGGATAAGATTCGAGAAATAAGATTCCATACTGATGCTTTTATGTATTCTTTCTTTCCTCGTGCTATTCGGGATTGGAATGCGCAGAATTGAGATTGGTGCTTAGCACCCTCTGCCATCCACAATGTTTGTGCATTGCAGAGTATGGATGTAGATGTAGATGTTAGCGGAGTTACTTAGCCCCCGTGTCCATGGGCGTATCCAACGAGGGGCAGACGGAGCCTGCTGCCCCCCCCCCCCCAAAAAAAAGAAAAATTAAGTTGCCTTCAGTACGCTTAGACGAGTGAAGAACTGGCTCAGAAGCACTTTGGAAGAGAAAGATTGACTAGATATGCCTGATGAGTGTGCATCGAAATTTCGTGAAAGAACACCGTGATATATTGACAAATAAATATATTGAACATTTTTCTGAGAATCCGAGACGATAAATGTTTACTAACTGACTTACGATCTTAATTAACTACGTAGTAGGTCCTTAGATTAAGTGGTTGGATTACTATACTAATCAATAGGGTTCGGATATTTGGAACAAGTAGTATTTTTTCCCTACCTTCTTTATGAGCTGAAATATTGAATTAAACATTGATTCAACGTTTTTGATTATTTTTAAATGCTTTTTATGTAGCATATAAATGCATATTCAGGCAATTTTCCTAGATTTGGTCATATTTCGATAATATTTATGGTCATATGGTCATATTTTGAAGAAAAATCTGGTAATTTTTTTTTATAGTACCGTGAATTCACTAGGTTCGTTGGGAGGGGAGGTTTAAACACTGAATCTATCACTAAACCACACACACATATACACACTCCCACATGCAAAATGCATGGGCTTAGTCCTGTTACTACAGACTGATGAGAATTAAATTGAAGCACAACATAAGATTGATGAAAAGAAATTAAAATAATTAATCACAGAACTGTATTTCTGCTATACAGGTGGAGGGAAAAACTAATTTTCACTGCGGTCAGAATTCACCAGTCAAGAATTAAAGTTAAACATTATTGTCACTCTCTAAACGTAATGTTCCGCCCGCCTTTTAATCTCGACAATGCAGCAGAAGCAAGGCTGTGTCGATCCGCGTCAATCAATATCTCAATAAAATATCCTCAGTCATCGTTAAATCTGCAGTGGACCAGTGAGTAGATCTAACCCCAAGCCGAAAATAAAATTTTCTGAAAGTGCGAAATTACGTAAGGAAATTTAGAGAGTAGTTGTTTAGTACAGATGAAAGAGTTCTATTCTGTAAAACGATTTAAAATTTAATTTCCAAATGGTGCAGCGAGTGCACGGAAACAAATTATGCTGTCTACAAGAAAGCAAAACTACTAGATAAAATAAACGATGTACAATTGAGCATGTTTTGATGTACAGTATAGTAAATTTAAATGTTTGGTCATATTTTGTCATTTTTAGGTCATATTTACCCATTTTTAAGGTCATATATGCCTGCATGTTTATTTGTTTTTTTAGGTAATAAAGATCCGAACCTATTAATCAATAATAAAAATAGTTTCCTGAGTAGGTTTTAGTTTCATTTTGTAAGAAATCGTCATGTTTCAGTCCCCCACCCCACTTCCTCGCATAATGTATGTAATAAACAATGCGCGTCATTAGCAGTTTCGTTGTCTTGCCAAGTAGAAATCTTTTCGAGACCGCCACAAATTTTCTCTAAATTATCTCCTTGAAATTGTAGATGACCATCATGCCTCTCAACCCAACGCGTTTCACAGATGCCTTGCATTGCAACTCCAAGTTCTTCTTCAAATATCTGATGCCTCTTAGAGGATGCATTGGCAAGTGCTACAACTTTTCTCATTGTGCCCGAGGTATTACGGCAAGAAATAACTTTGGACGACGCAGCTAACGAGTTATTAAGAACATGATTACTGCAGGGGCAACGTTTGGCATGTATAGCTTTTTTGATAATTGTTTTACAGCTCCCTATGTATCTAGCCATTACCGAGCAGCTGTCTGTCCCAATACCCACACACCATGTTAAATCTATATCAAATTTGAGACAGAGGCTTTCAACTATCTTCACTAGTGCTACTACACCTGTCAACCGACGCTCCGTATCGCCTGTATCATTATCATCACATCTAAGTGTATTGTAAGCATCACAGAAAGTCACAAAATCTTCTTTTATAATGCCATTGTGAAGGTATCTAAATGAAAGACTCAGCTGTGAGATTCGTGATACGTCTGTTGTTTCATCGAATAAAATTGAAAAGTATTTAGCTGCCTTCACATTCTGTAAAAAACTTTCCTGAATGATTTCCTTGCATACGTCAATCAGCTCATTTTGTACAGTTCTGCTAATGTATGTTGCATTAGACTTAGAAGTCTCTAAATGATGCTGCAATGCTATGTCATCAGATTCTACACGGAATTTTATCAGTGCTCTAAAATTTCCTTCATCCGCTACCATGCTGTCGTTACCTGCTTTTTTTATCAAAAAATTTGCCATCGTCGCGATGGCCACGTAACGATATATTCTGACGTCCACAAAAAATTATAGTTTAACAATTGGTCGTAACCGTTCCCTGTTTTCATTAACTTGTGTCATTCTTTGACTACTAATTTGATTAATAATATCAAGTTCAGGTTTGTGAAACGTTGGTACAAAGTTTTTCCCAGCTTCAACAGCTATTTCATGGTATTGATTTCGCTGGTGAGTTAACAACGCACCATTTTCACCAAGCAAATCATCGAAAGTTTTTAATGGCTCTTTGACGAGTCGTTTCAGAAGTGTTTTTGACTGTACTCCACCTCCGGGCGCTACGGTAAATAGAGCACAATATTTGCGATAAAACAAACCAGTGAAACTTGTCAAGGTGTGACTTCTGTGCATATTTTTTTCCCCCCTTTTTAGTAACGACACAGTGTGGGAAAAATATAATTTGGAGGGAGGAAACCAATGCTTTTTTAGCAACATAGCTCTTGTTGAATTGTCTACTTACCATCCAATATCTGAGGAAATTTTTGATTGAGAAAGCGAAACTTTTAACTGATGAGGATTGGAAGTCGACGTATACGATATCGGCAAACATTGAATAGCTTCAGTAGGAGCACAATTTTTCTCTTTATTTTAAGATTAACGTTGTTGTAGAAGCATCGGCAGCACACCAAATGATCATATGTGTCAGTGGTTAGTGTAGGTAAAGTTTTTGAATGTGTTCATCCATCTGCAACCTTGGTTTCTTTGTAAAAAATGAATCTATCTTTCTCAATGAACCACTACACGCATTCCGTTTCGACCCACCAATAGCATCACCTTTTTCTCTGGTGTCACTCTGCAGACAAAAACACCCATGCATAACTATGCGAAAGTGGCAATACAGTATTTAAGTAAATAAATCAATAAGGTTTCTAGTATCTGTGGCAAAATTTGAAATAGAAAAGTAAAAAGCAGCAAAGAAATAATTTTTAAAAAAACTGCGGGGACGCTGCCTTTTTCTCCACCTACCTGAAACTGATACTGACCTGTTAAAATTTGTTTTAACCGATTCGTTGTAATGTCCTCTTCGTATACTTGTTAAACTCTCAGCTAGTGATACTGAGTCATTAAATTGTCAGTAATTATGAATCGTTTCCTTGCAACAGTTGGTGTAAACCAACGATTGAAAAGAAGTAAAGCTTATATTTTGTATGATAATAGATTAAAATTCAAACTTGAAAGACCGTAATACAAAGCTATCGGCGCAGTCTTTATGCACAATGTGTACTTTGCTCACAATTTAAAATTGCAATCTCAAAATCTTTTGCGTACAATACCAGAACAACCAGTAAAAGAAAATATAACTGCTTCAGAAATTATGGATATAGAGGAGACAGAAGAAGAAAGAGAGAATTCCGACACCGACCGAACTAGTGTTGGTAGTGCTGATACTAGTGAATGTTGCACTGACATAGAGGATTAATAAATTGTGTTACCTGTATAGATACATTTATGAATCATTATGTAAGACATTATATGATTCAGTAAGATTTAAAAAAAAACTTGTAAAGTGAAAGTTCTTTAAATAAAACTATAATTTATCAAAAAAACAAATTTAGAAAAAAAAACAAGGGTGCTTGGGTTTTTTTTTATATTTTTTTCACGAAGCTGAAAGAAAAACTTTTTTTTTCAATTTGCAACACTAATCGCTACATAAACTAGACCCCACAAATTTACTTACAATTATGCAGAAACATTTTAAAATGAGAATAGAGAATATAATACAGATATTTACACATAAAACTGACAGACTTAAAAAATTCCATATAGCCGAAAATCATCCTCAGAACAGTAAAACTTACACGACATTCATAATTCGAGATTTGAAGTGAACCAATACTGCTAACTAGTTATGATTATTAATTGCTTACCATTACCTGCAACGCTAGATGCAATAACTTTCAGGAACTCTGCTTCAATTTGTTGAAGCCTCACAAAGTAAAACAAGCCTGAAGTGGTGCACGACTACACTGGATTGGTTAATCCCGGCAGCGCGCAGGGGTGGCGGGTGCGCGGGTGGAGCTACACGGCTGTGACGACATCAAACATCGGAAGTGCGGCTGCGAAGGGATGGGGTGACGCGGCAGAATCAAACTTGGAATCGCGTACACAGTATTTTATTTACAATGACCGAACGGTTAGAACATATTATAAACAGCATATACTCGTACCGTGACTATCTTGTATGTTTCTGTGAGATATGATCGAACATCTTTCAAAATATTTTTATTTAATTAAAATCGACGAGATTAAAACTGTTATCAGAGGTTCACCTAGGGGCTCACAGGGGGGGGGGGGGGTCCATGACCTCCATGACCCCCCCCCCCGTGGATCCGCCAATGATAGTGATGTGAAAGATCGTATAGTTGAGAGTGTTAGCACCGAAGGATTTAAATAATTACGCCCAGCTGTCTTCAGATTATCAGCGTTGGCTAGTGATTTTTTTTTTATCTGTGACGTAGTTAGAAATAAGCAAAAACTCGTCGAACATTTCCATATTTTAGCTGCTGCTAACAAATCCTTGTGTGATCAGCAATGCGTCGACTCTACCACAAGGGGGGGGGGGGGGGGGATCATTTTGTTTGCGGAAGCGGAAGCGGAAGCGGGAGTGGGAATGTCCAGCCCAAAGCAAGACGTACGGTCACATTATATATACGACAGCTAAAATACTTACAGAGATAATTATATGACGGAAATAAATATCCCTATACTGTTGTGAAGTCCATACATTATTTTAACCGTAACAAATAAAATGAATGAGAAACTAGATAGTTAAGCTCGCGCTTGACTTACTTTTTATCCAACCCCTCCCCCCTTTGACCGATCCACGTAGTTTATGGCCGCTCATAAACCACGTAGCTCCATTTTCGCCTCCTGTGAAAACCCCCCCCCCTCCCCCCGACGTGGCTTTTGTCTCTACACCCCCGTCCTCCCCGCTCCCCGCGTAGTACGTAGTTTTTCTCCGTATTGATTCCAGAAGACATTTTGTACTGTTTTCTCTTGTCAGACTATCGTAAATTACACGCGGAGATAATTAAATGACGGAAATAAATATTTACATGCTGTTGTGTGTTCTGTAGCTCATTTTAAGTGTAACAAATAATATGAATGAAAAGCTTCGTTCATAAACTACGAAGTACAACATAAAACCATTGTGTTACGTCATTGGAGAACGGAATCCTAATTGCTCGAGTCTCCACTACAATTGACCCGTTTTTAATGAAGGCATTTGGAAAATTAAGAAAAACAGCCAACCACAGCATTTTAATTCAAATTTATACGTTTGGACCACTCATTTCAAAATATTTATTACTATCAAGTGAAGGATAACCCAAGACTCTTACAATACCTGATTACAATACAATAATTTTCCATTGATCCAAATATAAGATCTGTGGGATGTGGAAAGTTGTCAAATTACAGATAAACAGTTGCATAACAAAATAACACATACACCAAAAGATGTACAGTCATTGCATACATGGTACAATAATTATATGTACACAAACTACTGGCAGTTTATTTTGCAGATACCCCTGACATAAATTCTTCGACAGAGTAGGAGTTCTCAATTAAAAATTCTTTCAATTTTTTCCTAAATTTATTCTTATCATCTGGTAGACATTTAATATGTGTTGGGAGCTTATTGAAGATATGTAACCTTGAATATCGGACCCATTTTTGGACAAATGACAATGACTTGTAATCCATGTGACGATCAATAAAAACACCAGCGCCCTTGGCCGAAATCGACCGTCAGTGCAGGAAGTGCATGCTAACCCTTGCAATATAGGAGTCTGTACAATGAGCTGAGACCACGCCATTAAATTAGGGCCGCTTTTAGGCTCTGTGAGCCCCTAGGCTATACATGTGGTGCGGCCCCCCCTGTCGGCAGTGGCCCTTTTTTTTTCAGCTGTACTACTGGCCCAGGCGGGGGATCGAGGGTTGTGGTGCGGGCCCCCTCTTTATGGTCCGGGCCCCCCTTTGTGGTGGGGGCCCCTAGGCTACAGCCTATGCTTAAATGCGGCCCTGCGGCCAAGGTCACGCAGTATAGACAGCCTCCCCTGCCTCCTGCCCGCACTATCCCCTTGTCCATAGGTTGGGCCGGCGACATTGCACATTCATTTTTACCGGACATGCATGCGATCTTGTAGACGGTCGCTTTATTTTGTTAATTTAAAGCCAGTTTGGGTACTGTTAACGGTGGTGATGTTCAGGAAGTCAGGAACAGAATCATTAGGGCATTAACAGACAGAAGTTAAATTCGCGAACCTGCAGGATGCTTGAGCAATGCAAATAAAACTAAAATCATCGTAGCAGATATTTTCAAGTACTTTTTTAAAGGAATATTACCAATAACTAATAGGCCCAAAAAATCATCAACTTCGGTCAGTTACAAGCATTGAGATGGAGGTATTTCTTATCAGTCGTTTCAAAGTAAAATCGGTCCCTTATAGCTGATACATTAATTTTCAGTTTGTCATTACTTCTCAAGTTTTCCCGTGGAATTTGTTATGTATGGCCCCCTGTGTACAATGATAATAATAATTCTTACAGGAGTTGAAAATAGAGTTTCCATGGAAGACAGGATATATTTTTCTCATTGGTAAATGATCCGAGCGTTGACAGTAGGCGCCGTGAAACAATCAAGAGGGGTTGACTGAAGATGCTGTGCGTACTATTAGAATTAATTTCAATGTTTTCTTTAAACATTCTCGCTGGAAGTTTTTCATGAACAAATAGAAAGGAAGTTAGTCAGAGACAACATTTTACATTAGACAGCAGCAACCAGGACCAGTGCTAGGATTTTGGGGCCCGAGGTAAGCAGTTGAGGGCCTTTGGCCAATTCACTTGTCGAGCGGGGGCCCTTCAGCCGGTGATCGCCCCCCCTTCCTCCCATCAGCCGGGCGGGCCCGAGTACATTTGATCTGCTTACCCCCCCTCCCCCCCCTAACGCCGGCCATGGCAGAAACAACCAAGCGCTTGGTGTAACATTTTAACATGCTTCCGTATTTAATGGAAGTCGCGTTATTTTTTCAGTTATAATCTGTTTTGCTTTTTCTGTTGATTGAAGTGAAAAAGTAATCTGATTTTTAACTTTCATTGAAAGTAGTTCCTTTAAAAAAAAAAATCATGCAAATGTTTCGAGTTAAAAATCACACTACATTGTTCTGCAAGTTAAGTAGGTAGTTCCATCATTACCGTGGCGCCACAATCTGATGGAACCCGGCGCAACCAATCGAAAATAAAGAATAAAATTTTTTGATATCTCGCTTGGTTTTCGAGATATAGCATGTCAAAAAAAATCCCCAATAGGTATCGTTTCTTATGCTTTTGGTGACGTTTCTTATGGTCCAGGCTGTATTTCAACCTAATAACAACCACTAGGAAGAAAATAAAACACCTGCAGTGCTTTTCCACCGTGTAGATATAGTGGTTTTGGTGATTTTTTTTTTTCTGTTCCAGGCCGGCATTTACCCTAACCTCCTCACATTTTTTAGATACAATATCTCGAGAAATAAGCGAGATATCAAAAATTTTATTATTTACTTTCAATTTGTCTCGTCGAGTTACATAAGAATCTATCATCAAATTGCGGCGCCACGGTTATAGTAGAATCCCCGTTAAGTATTATTTTTTCGCTTTCATTACAGAAAGTTGAATTTTTTTCTTGATTTGCAATACTGTTTGGAGACTACGTGACCATCACAGTACTAATTTCGTGTATACGTCTATAGTGGCAAGTGTCATTAAGTCGAAGTTGAGTGTTAACCAGCTAGTAGCCAACTCCTTGTGTATTGCACAACAGTTTTCCGTCTGCCATTCGTTATAGCTGGAAACTACCATTCCAGGAAGTCAAACTGAGCTGGGAGATAAGAAACTTCGGGGGAAAATAAACGCTTGTTGCAGCGACATTCGCTTCCCCGTAAATCACTCTGGCAGTGATTAGCTGAAGTAAACATTCGGTGTAAGGTAATACGAAACATCAGCATAAGAGAATAAGACTGTTCAAAATCCAGCAGCAACCCCAGTTGAAAGAGAAACACTTTCTAACAAATACGTACTTAAAAACATTAAATTTCTTCGAGAATTTTTAAAAAGTCTTTTGACAAACGGTGCCTAATATTCTTTCAAACGAAGTTTTTGTTATTTCTTATGATAATACCAAAGATTATAATATATGAGGCATATATAACTGGGGCACAAGAAGAGATGAAGTTGCCTCAAAATAAGAAGAGACGGAAGATTGTGTCAAATAATTTGACAGACTGATGACAAGGGGAAAAAAATTAGTTAATGCGAATAACGCTGTTACCGTAAGAGAAAAACTTGGTTCATACTGAAACATTTTCCTGTTGGGGTGTAGTATCTCGTCGGTAAATTTCGTTTCCTAGGATGTACACAGACTTTTAATATATTGTCAACCAAAGCAATCAGGGCAATCAGGATGAAACATTTATTCCAATAGAGAAAATAAAAAAAGGTGCAAAACCTACATACTACAATAGGTTAGTGAGAAGAGAACACTACAAAGTTAAGAGACAGCGAGGCAGTATGGGGGCGTCCATTAATTACGTGAGGTGAAATAGAGAAAAAGGGGGGGGGAGTCCGGCAAAATCCCACAAAAAAGGTGAAAAGGTCTCAAAAAGTTACGAAGTCGATTAGTAGGGGGAAGGGTCTCCGTCAAAATCTCACGTCATTTTAGAGGGGGGGGGGATTTTCGGAAAAACACCTCACGTAATTAATGGATGACCCCCGGGAATACTTAAAACAACTTAACAAGTAATTGATACCAGCAAAGATGGAAACTGATGGCTCTGTGGCTAATGGTGTTAGAAAACTGAGGAGAAGGAAAGGTATTCAAACAGTTGTCGATACAAATGGAGAAAAAGTTACTGAGGATCTGAAAATGGCAGATATATTGAGTGACTAGTTTAATGGGAAGGAATAAATCGGAGGAGTGTCCCTATAAAAGTAGAAATAAGGGAACTTCAAAATTTGAAATAGATCGTCAGTAGATTATGAAGGAACTAAAAATGCACAAATGTGCTCATCTAAATAATATTACTATAGATGTATTAAAGATAGCGGGATGTGATATTGTACCTTACCTTGAAATATTATTTGTAACTAGTCCGGAGTCTTGCTGCTTACCAGAGGACCGGAAAAGAGTGATACTAGTATTAGTTCATAAAGGAGAGAAACAATTGACAATTACCGGCCAATTAGTTTCACATCAGTGGTAGGTAAAATGATGGAGAGAATAATATGCAACTGTATCAGAAATGTCTGTGAGGACTCTCAGATGGTGGTCTATATGCAAGATATTTCAGAGGAATTGGACAAGGAAGGTCAAGTTGATAGTGTAGCACTGAGTCTTTCTAAGGCATTTGACCAAGTGAGCCATAAAATGGTTATAAATAAATTTAAAACTATTGGAGTGGATGAATAAGTGACTCGCTGGGCAGAGGAATTCTCAAAAGGCAAAGTGTTACAGTAAGAAATACAGTATCAAAAGAGATGGAAGTAAATATGGGAGTGCAACAGTGTAGTATATGGGGACTAATGCTATTCATCATTCTAATGAATGATTATATTGATGGTTTACAGTCAGAATTTAGATTGTTAGCAGATAATGGTAGATAGGATCAAAATGGGAGAAGCCTGAACAGTTGCAGCGTGATCTGGATAGAATATCTACCATTATTAACCGGGTAGGTCAACATGGAACGCAGATAAATGCTAAGAGGAGTCAGTGTATTAGGTACAAGGAAAAAAACTAAAAGTTGTTTGTGATTACAGGTTGGGAATATAACGGTTTGTTGAAGGCTTCAAATGCAACTATCTTGGAATGTATAACATTTGATAATAAACTAAACTGGGTAGGACACAATGGAAAGGTGGTTGGCAAGGGTTATAAAATGGGTTGCAAAACTTTGGTCAGACCATTGCTTGAATACGGTGGTGTAGTTTGGAACCTACTATCTGGGTATCATTCTGGGTATTCTGGGCACGCAAAGATTTGTTTGTGGAAATTACCACAGGATCCAGTCAGTAACTGATATGATAAAGGAGCTGGATTGGGAATCGCTGAAAGACAGTAGGAGGGTGAAGAGGGTTCTTGCTGGGAATGTACAAGGTGTATATTGGTGACGGAGCTTGGAGGGATCTTGGTTGAAGGAGTAGGAGTAGTGTATGGAAAGAAAGAGACGACCTTGGGCACAAGCTGGCACTCGATTTCATGCGTAAGGGAGTGGGAAGTGATGAATAATTTACCAAAATTGTTACAGGAATTTATAATTAGAATTTGTAAATGACAAAAGTGGATGAGTGAAGAAATTTAACACACAAAGTGTATAAGATATTAATTACAAAAATAGGAAACGGGTAATTAGATTACTTGGTAAATTACCACAAAATCATGTGATCCTTCATAATTCAATTCAGTATTCACTCCCCTCTGTTATTTGACGATACTAATCAATCCTTTGCAATGTGGGCCTCAGGCAGGACAACAGTACTAAGAATCAGGACGTAGTAAAGTTTTATACTCTATCGCCTCTGTATATAGGTTACAGATTTTAAAAGTCAACCTATCATTCATAATCCAGAATTCACTTATGTGGCATACCAGAGAATACTGACAGTTTGCTATATACGCTCATTGTTCAAGGGAAAGGGATTGTTAGGTTCTCCTTCAAAAAATATATATATATTTTTTAAATTACCAACCTCATGTATTTAACAGGCACTGTAAGTAACATAAATAAACTGGTGGAAATTAAAAGTGCACCATCCAGATGGAGTTGTGATATATGGATGAAATTTAGCCACAAGTATCCCCATGTTAAGAGTATGAAATGATTGAAAATTGAGAGTTTTACATTTAATAGTATGAGAGTATGGCATGGAACTATTTATTATTCAAAATTGCTTTTTTTTTTTTTTTTTTTTGTCATTTAAGGTGTGAACAATGTGATGTAACGTGACACTTTTATATCCACAAGTTCTTGTTGACTAAATATGCCAAGGCAAATAGTAATGGTACTCTACACCCAAATGTCTAATTGTGAGAGGTCAGAGAATTGACATATTTTAAATAGGTGCGTCATATCGCAGATTCTCCTGAAGGATTGGCCATAGTGCAATGTCAGTATACAGATTTGTTACACAGTGTATAAAAGAGGGCTATTGTACTCCTAGAGCGGGCACAGGTACAGACAGGCAACAGCATGTGAAGACTGCCAAATTGTGTGGGTGGCAGTTGCTGGCAGACGGGTGACTGCAGGCTAGATACAAGCAGTGGTTACAGAGAGTCACCTCCCCGGACGATTGTAATCCAATTACTTGAAGATGGGTTACACTCTCTGTGCAACATGTTTCATTAACCTGATTTCATTTTCAGCATCGTCTAACCTGTCATAATGTAAAACCCAAAGGGCATGTGAATGGTGTACATTTGTGTTTAGAGACAATTCTTGAATCTGTGGCAAAGTGATAATCGACAAAATGTATGCTGGCTTAAGGAGAAACAGCTTACCCTGCTCGATTTCAGAACGTCACACAGGTCCAGCCACTAGTGTCATGGTTGGGAGCAATCAGTTTTCACAGCAAGACTGAGCTAATTGTTGTTGAAGGCACAATGACAGCCTACCACTATGCTGAACCCTATTGTGATACCCTTCATGTCTACCATCCAAATCGCATCATCAAACAGGATAATGCCCTTGACCATCACAACACAAGTTTTGTAAGGGGTTACAATCACAATTTGGACCACATGGTTCCCAATAAAGCATGTCTGCCTTTTTTTTCTTTCTTTTTTTGCTTATGGCTTTACGCCTAGTTGATGTTGATTTCATTAGAGGTGGGAGAGGACTGGGGACAAGGAATGTGAAAAAATTCTGCCATGGCATTTTAAAGGAATCATCCCTACTTTCACCTGGAGTGAAACCATGGAAAACCCAAATCTGGATGCCTGGATAAGGATTCGAACCGGTGTCCTCCCAAATGTGAGGCCAGGATGACGAGGGTAGATCCATTAGATCACAGAGAAACACACCCCATGTACATATCCGAATACTTATTGATTCAATGCTGGCAGTGTATAAGTGCACTAGGTGGGTGCACTACTTACTGACAGCTGTATCTAAAGGTAATAAACTTATGCTGACCTATTTCAATTTGTTGTTAGTTGTTCTGTGTATGACCCTGGATATATCTATAAAGTTTCCTAAAATTCCACCATTCCAGTCTGGGTGTTGCACTTTTAATCTCTGCCAGTGTATAATGGTTTTATGGTTAGAATAATTTTTCTTTCTCTTTATTACGGGAATAGTTACAACTGGATTTAGTGAATGTTTATGTTCACATAGCTTTCAAACAGAAAATTTATAATCAAACTAGTGGAGTTCCTGGCATTGCCCGGTATAGTTGGCTTAGATTTAACCGTACCCTATTTTTATTCCCGCAAAACATTTGTACAACGTTTCATAAAATATGCACCAACTTTTTTGGAATTAAAGCAAACTTACCTTCACCCGCCCCCTACCAAGAAACTGGTGGGCTTAAGTTTATTTTCACGTATACTATTTTCATTCATCCGAAAAGATTCATGTATATCAAGCTTCAATAATTTGGTTAAGAAATTTCATTACTACATTACTGAACAACCCTAGATTATGTTAAAAACTCACATTTGATTCAATTGCAAAGTGAATGGATATACTTGTGGCTCGAAACGCCAGATCCTTTAACTCTGCAGATAAAATATCAAAAGTGATTCCGGAATAATATTATCGTAAACAGAAGACTAATGCTGAAGGCCAGAGATATTGTCCAGAGATCGTGCTTAAAGAAAATCTCTGTTGTTACGGCTATCTATGTCGTTTAAAAATTTATATCCCGAATTAAAGGAAATAATACTTCAAGCTATGGCTTTTAAAAATTGAATATATCAAATTAAAAGAAAGAATACTTAAAGTTTTGTTTAGTGTGCAAAATTGTTATTACTATAAGTTATCTTATTGCTTTAATTAAAGGCTATGGTCAGAGACATTGTGTTGTGTGTTTAGTGCGGAGTATGCGGCATCTAGTGATTCCTCCTGTGGAATTTCTCACCATACGTTCAGAATTTCATTTAATGTTCCTACATTATTTAACGTTGAAATATAAGACATGCCAGACAAGTTAATTAAGATTCTAAGTTTTAAAACAGTGAAAACCCCATCGAAATCTGCTCCGTAGATTCCAAGTTTTTATACAACAAATATTTCCAGTTTTCGTTTTATAGATATAGATATGCCAGTATTTTGATAAAATGTTGGAAGCAGATATAGAATTTCTAGTAGAAGAATTAAATAAAGTTATATACACACTGATATCAAAGATTCCAAATCATTTTAATAACAGTAACATTTTTTGTAAGCAGTCTATGATATATGTGAGATGTCACAGGCATAGGAAATATCCACTGACTATCATGTTTCTTCTCTGACAGATATATTCCTTCCTGGAATGGAAAACTGTCATTCAAACCACAATCAACGTGTACATTTTTCCACAGCAAGAGTACTCAAACAGTTCCACATGCATAGTGTAAACATATGCAAATGGAGCCAATAGAACAACTATTGCATACACAACTAACCTGGAGTATACTTTGTACTACTCGCTCTCAAGTCAGCTTTAGCCGGCCCTGCCAGTGTAGGGGCTAGCATGCTGGCCTCGCATTGCAAGGGCCACCAGTTTGAGTCTGGCCTCGGGCTTGGATGGCTTTAATTAAGTGTTGTTTCTTCTTGTTCTGTCCTCACTGTAATGTCCACAATATCATAATTAAAGCCTGATACAGCAGTTTGTACAAAAACAAATTGGAGCTGGCTAAATGGTCGCAAAGACCGAAGGCCAAAAGAAAAAAAATCATTGGCTTTAGTCATGATGAAGTTTTAATCAACTTTTCTCTTTTACCCTTAAATTAAAAAAAAAAAAAAATCAAGAGCAGCAACATTTCACTTTATGGAAACTTGAGAAGTAGTGCCTTCAGTCAGCACTTTTCATTTTCAGAAACTCTTCTAGAATGTCTGACTTAACTCATTCAAACTAGATCCTATCATCACTGTACTTGTAGTACTGTCTTATGCAAGCAGATGTCTCGGTTTGTTCTCCTCTAATTGGTAATAGGGGGAAAAAATAACTCTTTGCCTAGAAGTGAATTTTGTATGCAATGAACTGCTCAGCATTCTCTCGGTGATTATCAATTAAATGTTGGTGCTTAGTCCTGTGTCTTTATCTACAAAATTTGATGTTGAGGGTGAGATATACATGTCTTTGAGTATCTGTGAGCAGCATCATCAAATAAAATCATATTTAGACTGAAGTATAAACTGAAAATCTAATATTTTTCCTAGAGGTGAGGCTCTATGACCAATAATACAATTTTTGCTTATAGGTATAACTGAAGTTGTTGGCATCCCATGTGCACTGTTTGATCAATGTATTGTATACTCTTTGTTCCTTATCATGTTTCTTAGCCACTGTATGATACATGTGAGACAGCCCGCCTTGAATTTTGTAAATAAATCTGCTTTTTTATGGCATTTTGCCTTGTTGAGGTAATTAGAGGCGGAAAAGGGCTGCGGACAAGGAACAAGAAGAATTTGACCATGCCTTTTAAAGGAAGCGTCCCAGTATACACCTGGAGTGATTTCACGAAACCATGGAAAACCCAAATCTGGATGCCCTGATGGGGATTCGAACCCATGTCCTCCTAAATGTGAGGCCAGAGCATAAAACCTGAATTTACACACTGACATGGAAGATTTAAAGAGGATGACACACACAGATAAGTAAGGCAGGCATTCATGGATACGTGAGAAAACATACACACCAACAGAAACTAGTTAGAAAAATAGAAAAAAGTATCACGCACCAACAGGAGCAAGAGAGGTAGTAACCCCTCATCTTTCTGACATCAGACACACACACACACCTCTACCACAGTAAGAATCAGTTGTGCAGTCTGCAACTGTCACAGAAGTATCTTGGCTTATAGGTATGCTCTAATTTGTACTTTCCTGCTGTACTGCAATTGAAAAGTTGTTCCTTTGAGGCTGGAACCATCATCTCTGAGGCATTTCACCAATCAAGGCACAGGAACATGTTAATCAGTGACCACCACTTATGTAGTCAGACAAGATGTTTTAGCATTTTTGGTAACTTATTCAACACTTTCATCAGTAATGTATTCCAACCCCTGACTCCCTTACCTACAAAAGAAAACTTTCTCGCTCCCTTATACCTGAAATAGATTGCCAGCTTCAGGTCCTTATCTTTCCCCTTCCATTCACTATTTTTAATTATTCCATCAATAGCTTTCCAAACCTCATGCACCTGGTACACTCATAGCAATTTTTACCATTTTACTGTCTTCCAAAGAAACTCAGTGCAATTCCTTTAGCATATCAGTTACTTCCCGTGTTCAACAGTAATATCCATAAAAAAATATACATTTCTCTTCTTTGTTTCTCCTCCATCTCTTGATTTCCATAATGTAGGTTCCACATTCGGGCAATGGTCTGACATGTTTTGTAATCCAATTCCCTCACTTCTCTGATAAATATCATCGCCCTCTCCAGTTTTTATTTATTTAAAATAAATCTCCAGTAGATGGAGGCATATGAAACCTCTCCTTATGACCATTTTGAGTTTATCATAAAATGGTATGCCACTATATTTAAAACTTTTTCCTTCTGCTTGCCATGAACCTTGGAAAGTTTAACTTAAAGGGAGATGAGAAAAAAAAAAAAGGGATTTAGACTTGAAGAGGTTTTGTAGGTAATATAACATACAAAAAATTAAAACAGCATTTTTTTTCATACTTGCTTTAAATAATTTGAACATTCTGTATTTCTAGCATTATCTATAGTATACAGAACAGAAAATGTTTTTACTTCCACATTGCTCTATAAAATTCTGTATTTAATGCTGGTCTCGCTTATTTGGTGGAAACTGGTGGAGCATATGGTGCATTACTTGAGTCTGCTACGTCATCTACATCATTAATTTCAGCTTTTTGAGCAACTGAATGGATAATTTTGTCATCAGATAATGACCTAGCAGTGATAACTTCACCATAACCTAATGAAGCCCTGTGTTAGATGCCACTGTCCTCCATTCTGCAGGAAGCTGAATAAAAACTTCTTTAGCTTCAACCTCTTCAGTTGGTGCAATGGAAAACCACAGGGTATAAAACAATTTTTTATGGTAGGCGTAGATACATTTTGCCACACTCTGTCGGCCATTCTCTTGGCTTGCAACATGTCGATACTAGAAGTTCGCGTTTTCTTCCATATTATCCAACATGTACTTGATTACTTCCATTCAGTATAATGACATGAAGTTTTTAATGAAACCTTGGTCCATTGGCTATAATTTTGATGATGTATTAGCAGGCAGATATTGAATGTTAACTGTTTTCATTTGTGGAATATCATTATGTCGTACAATTATCAATGAACAACAGAATTTTTCATTTTTCTTTAGCCATTTTCTTGTCAGTTTTTATGATCCAGTTTTTTATTTTTGAAGTTATCCTTTCTTTTGTATTTGCATCATATTGCAATGGTAGCAATTTACGTCTCAAAAAAAGAGCAAAGTTCTTTAAGCTTTACCAATAACTAATGATTTGAGTTTCTCTGTGCCCACCATGTTTGCAGCAAAGAAATAGTCAGCCGTTCCTAGTTAAGATTTCCATCATTTTTTTTTTTTTTTTTTTGTATTTTTTAAAGTTAAGGTCTTATTGGGAAGACATTTATAAAAACAGTATAGTTTCGTCAGCACAGAAGATATTTTCAGGTTCATAACCATTTAATAAGCCTTGCAATTAACTTTTCAATTTGTCACAGATTCCCCACAAACTGTTTTGAAAACAATGTCAGTACTAATGAATTAGGATACATTTCTTTTTTTCTTGTAATAGTGGTCCACTAACACTAATGTTTTGGATCAGACACTGCTTAAATCATCTAACTAAGCACTCTTCCAAGCTGGGAAATTCTGCAGTTCATTATCTTTTGCCAAACAAATTTGACCACTTTCAGTTTTTTTCATGATTTCTGTTTCATTTTATATTATTGATGACAGAGTACTCACCAGTACACCAAATTGATCAGCAACAACTTTCTTCTCTTTATACTTCTTTACAGCATTGAGCCCTTGTAAATTTTCAGAGAGACTCAAAGTTTTCAATTTTCGTTTCAAAGCACTCATTTTTCAATAATCCTGTTTGTATACTGTTGCAAAAATTGATGTGTATGCCGGTAGCACTAAACTAATTCTGCAAAATTTAAGACTTGCTTCAGTAGATCTTAACTGAAAACCACAATAATACATAATAACGAATATCAAAAATGAAACAAAGAGACATCTGGTAAACATGTGGTAACGTCAGTCGTAAAAATTTGTAATCTTTTCTCAGAAAAAAATAGCAAGTGACCCTATTTACTGCACACTCTTAAAAATTACTTCTAAGAAAGTATTGCCAGCAATGTTCTTAAATTCGCTACCCTACTTATTTTTTCTTCGTGCTATAGAGGTTATTAATTTAAAATCATCGAGTTGTAGAGGTAGTAAAATCAAACATTGATATGTTTGAGATACAGAGGTCAATTTTTTTCTTAGTTATAGAGAGAAAATATGTACTGAATTGCATTGTAGGGAAATACTGATAATTTCAACTTATTGAGGGCTCAGATTTCAAGTAGTTTTGGGGCTTGAAGGGAAAGGAATACAGATTTTCATTGAGTTGTAGAGGTTTCTGACTTATTGAGGTACCACTGTAATCAGATAACCTTCATTTTTCTGTCCATGTACCTGTGACTCTTCGACATATTTTTTTCATTTCATGCTGGCCTGCATATCCTGTCCAGATACCCTGCAATTGTTCACCTTTCTCTCTAATTTTAATTGTTACACTTCAATATGTCATCTGCAAGCAATTTAACTTCCAGATAAAGAGAGAGACTAGTTGAAGAGAAGGAAAAAATAAGAGAACTAAGAGTAGCAATAGTAAAAGAACACAGGCTAACATGGTATGGTCACAAAAAGAGCAGGGATGGAAATCTTATCAAAGATGTGATAGCAGAGTGTTTTGAAGTGAAAGACCACTCAGAACTCCAAGACTTTTGTGGCTTTTTGCAATCGAAGAAGGTACCAATAAGGCAGACATTCCACAGGAGTGGATAGAGGGCTCTTTGGAGAAGGCTAGTTAGTAGGGAACTGCAGTACATTAGACTGGGACTGTAAGTTATCCAGGGAGATGATAAAACATTATAACTCAGAGAATTAAAAATGAATGAGTGTGGAAAGGTCAGTGGGGGAAAAGTGCCACTATGGCATAAGCTCTGTCAAAAATCTTAATGGTGGTGTCAAAAAGTGGAAGATACTTACAAAAAAAAAAAAAAAAAAAAAATGGTGCAAGGGACTTCTCAAATAACACACACTATTTTAACAGTGAATAGAGGTAGGTTTTGGAGAACCAACGTAAAATAAAACAAGTCAAAGTGGCAATAAAAACTGGAGAGCATTATAAATATAACATCCACAGTCAATATTTCTAAATGAGTGCAAAGAATTAGTTGACTCAGCTCTGCAACATGTATAGTATTTGTATTTATTGGTCCCTTAGCATCATACATAGTACAAAGTACAAATGATATGGGATAAGTCAAAAATAGTCTGTACGCAGACAGACAGTACATTCTCTCTCTCTCTCACACACACACACACACACATGGGCATTTTATCAATGCTGTGATCATTCATAAGATAGCTGTACAAGTTTGATAAAGACACAAAATTTATAATTACAAATAACAAATGATTTTTCACTATTTAAGTCTATAATTTGGTTTGAAAATACTCATCAATATTGTAGAAGCAGTGGCCGAGCATGTACTCCTTCAGTCCTGAAGTGAATTTTGTATTTTCTTTTACAGATTTGATACTATGTGGTAGGTTATTAAACAATCTGATTCCTGTATGTAATGGTCCTTTCTGACATAGGGTAGTATTTGTTTGTGGTAAATGTACATCTAATGTCTGTCTAGTATTATATGTGTGCACATCATTGTTTGTTTGTAATGTTTACCCAGAAGCTTCAGTATTTTTTTTTATGAATGTTATAGTTTCCAGCATATATATATATACAAGGTAGTGGTAGAATTTGCATCTTTCTAAATAAAAGTCTACATGAGGTTCTACTCTGTACCCCATTCATAATCCTAGTAATTTTTTTCTGCATTTTGAAACATTTGATACTTGGTGGGGAATTTCCCCAAATATAACACCGTACCTTAATAATGAGTGCACATACGCAAAATAAATATTCTTAATTGTTTCATCTGATATGCAGCCAACTAATATTCTCATCATGTAGCAAATGGTATTTAATTTTTTACAAAGGTGATCAACATGTATATTCCATTTTAAATTATCTTGTATCCATATTCAGTGGCGTAGCTAGGTCAACAAGGGCCCCGGTGCAAAAAGTTTATTTTGGGCCCTCAGGCCAAATGGGCGACCTTTTTTTTTTGCTACTGGTAAGGGCCCCCTGAGCTGAGGATGGGGCCTTTGAGTTGTTTGCCATGAAGGCTCGTGGGCCTCTGAACTGCGCTTGGGGGCCCCCGGAGGTATGCTTGGGGGCCTCCAGAGCGTAAGGGCCCCGGTGCACTGCACCGCCTAGCCCCTTAGTAGCTACGCCCCTGTCCATATTCCCAGAAATTTTGTTGTTCCTACATTTTTCAGTAGTTCGTCACAGAGTTTTACTGTAGGAACTGGGGTATCTAAATTAGTTTTTGTCCTGAAGTGTATGGCATGTGTTTTTTCTGTGTTTATTATCAGTTTGTTTTGAGAAAACCAGTTTGCTAAGTTTTTAGAACAGTGTTCAATGTTTTTCACTAATTGTTCCTTATTACAGTCTTTTATTAATACGTTGGTGTCATCTGCATATTTAATATACTTCTGGCAGATACTTGTAGTTTCTAGATCATTTATATACACTAAGAACAGTAAAGGCCCAAGAATTGATCCTTGCGGCACTCCATATTTCATGTGTTTGCAATCTGACCGCACATACTTTACACTGTTGTTAGTCTTAAAACTACATTCAACAATCTGTTTCCGCTTATACAGGTATCACTTTATCCAATTTTTTGCTACTCCTCTAACTCCTAAATGTTCAAATTTTGTGAGCAAGATATTATGGTCAATTACATCAAATGCCTTTGAGTATGAATTTTGTTGCATGAATAGAAGGAAGTTCACAATGACATCTTGAAGAAGGACAGGAGGAAAATAAATTATTATTGTAGCAGTTCAAATGATGGGAAAACTTCACATAAAATAATTTTAAGAAATTGGAAATCAAAATAAGGTCTGAGATTGTATATTTTGTTTAAACAGGCTGTAGGGAAATTTCTTACCAGAAGCAGAGAAGTCAATCAGTTATCTACAAGATTTAAGATACTGTTCCTTTTGGTTGGCTATATGGTCAAAACATTAAAGCAACAAAATATCTTAGTCCAGCATTTCTCAACCACTAACTTATGTAGGCCTTATTTTTTACCTACGAGTATATTATTAACATCTGGGACATATTGTAATTTACCATTGTAACATGCTAAATCTAAAAGCATTGTTTGAATTCCTATAGAAAATCAATTATGATACTGACATGGACACTCTTATTATTTAGTAACATAATAAAATAAACCAGACCTAAAAGCTTCTTTTGCTGTTTACTTCACCACTCTCTATTTAGTGAATAGGTTGTTGCAGGAACAATGCTGTCATGGAATGGGATCCATTGCAAGACAAGAGGAGGATGAAGAGGGTCAAGGGAGTGTACAAGACATAACTGGCATTGAGGCATGAAAAGATATTGGTATGAAAAGTAGTGCATGGAAGGGAAAAGATGACCATGACCACATGCTGGCACTCGATTTCAGGCACAAGGGTGTGGGGAGATTCTCTTTTTTTAGTTAAGGGTGTCAAGGATTGGAATAAGTTACTAAGGGAATTGATGAATAATTTACCAAAAATGTTGAAAGAATTTAAAAGAGGGCAAATGTAGGTGGGTGCAAGAAAGGGGGAAGATGGGTATGAAGGGAAATTGCCACCAGAGCATGTGCTCTATTGTAATTCAATTAAATATCCTTGTATCCTAGAAATGCCAGAGTTTTGCCTGGTCATGGAAATATTCAGGAATTTCAACAGTTGTGCTACTATACTTGCTTATAGCCTTATACAGTATGAATATGGTATCTGTTTTTTTAAATATTCTGCCTGCAGGTTGACAAACATTGTATCAGTTGCTATAGGAATGGGAAAATAATTGGACCTACACACATTAAGCCTCGTTCACATCTACAGACACCGTACGTGTCAGACACGTATCGGCACAGACAAAAATACATGATTACATACATTATATATGGGCGTATTCACATCTACCACGCGTGAACGGAGAGTGTCCATGCAGACACGTGCGGGCACCGGCCAGCATTGTCGGCGAGAATGTTTTGTCTGTGCCGGCACGTGTCTGAGCATGTCAGTGTGTCTGTGCAGTTAGTATGAACACAGCAACGTAACAGCATAGGCAGCGTGATCTAACATAATTAAAAAAAGATGAACAACGAAAAATTACCTAATTGAATTGGTTAGAGAATATAAATTTCTATACGACATGAGTGACAAAAGATACAGTGACAGTAAACGAAAAGATGACGCATGGAAGGAAATAGCAAAAAAGCTCTAAGTACAAGGTAAGCAGGTATTTATTTATCAAAATAATTATTACAATTTGTTTACATTGCTTCTGTGGATGACTCAAAATACAAAGCCAGTTTGTCTCCGATATCAAAAGCGGTAGATTGACTACTCCCGCCTTGCCTTGGTAATTTATTCAAATTATTAACGGCTGTATTTTCACTAACATGGATGTGGTTACACTTTATGAAGTTGTGTAGAATTCACCTTATCAGCATTTTCGGGTTTGAGCTGAATTTTTCAGTTGTACAAACGGAACTTTTGTGCTAATTGTCCAAAAGCATTTTCTACTACCATTTTTGCACGTGACAATCTATCATTGAAATTTCTTTTGCGCTGAACTATGTTTGTGGCTGAGGATAGGGTGGCATTAGGTATGTTTTTAGAAGAAACGCTTCATCACCTATAATGTAATGCGGCATCCGTATTTCAGTACTGGGTAGGTATTTTTCTTCTGGTACATTCAAAGTATTCGTCACTAGACATTTTCCAATAGCTGAATTAGAGAATATTCCCCCATCACTGTTTTTGCCATATGCCCCTACATCCACACAAATGAACTTATAATTGGCATCGACGATCGCCATTAGCACAATTGAAAAAGTTTTTTATAGTTATAATAAAGAGAACCACTATTAGCTGGTGCTGTTATCACAACATGTTTGCTACCTATGGCACCAAGGCAGTTGGGAAAGTTCCATACATTCCAAAATTCCTCTGATATCTTTAACCAATTTTCCTTGGTAGGTCTTGGCATATATTCCTCTGTCATTTCTTGTATGATAGCATCGCATACTTCTGTTACTATATAATGAACAGTGCTCACACCAAGTCAATAACTGTACGCTATAGTTAGGAACGAATCTACGGTTGCCAGAAACCTGCAAAAATAAACCAACCAATTCTACTATATGATTTGAACCTTGACCTCTTAGATTTGGATGATTTTTTTATTTTTTTCAGGTAATGTACCCACCAGCACTAGTTTAAATCTGAAATTTCAAATTTTTCTGACTTTTTGTTTTTGAGTTTCGAGGGTTTAAATATCCCAAAAACGACTGTTTTTGATCGATTTATGATTGTTTTAAAATGATGTAGCTCAAAAACTGTACAACCTAGAGAGCTCAAACTTGCACCATTGTTTTCCCTCTAAGAATTCCCTTCAATTTGATATGTAACATGACTATGCTACCTAATACTGAAAATTTAAAAAAAATCCCCAAATTTTTTTTTTGAAATTTCCAAAATACATACCCTTGGAGTTTTTTTTATAAAAAATTATATGTGTTGTACAGTCTAACTGACTTCATGCATGCAAAATTTCAAGATGGGATCTCAATGGGTTCTTGTATAAAAAAATATTTTACTACCAGAGTACACGCTAGTGAGGTGAAAAAAAAGCAGACTACTTCTAGGCTATGAATACTAAGGTAGGCCTACATAATTCTAACAAACTAAGTTTTGTAGCTTGGCCGGTCTTGTCCCAAAAATATTGGGCAGATCGGCCTAGGTTTTAGATTGAACTCATGGCCCTCTACGGCCATCAATTCAAGAACCATCCTTATTTTATATGAATATATGTGTACGTTTTTATGTTTGATATTTTATACCTGGCTGGCCCTTTTACAGCCAGCCAGTTAGCTTATTCTTTTAATCTGGTTGGCCCTTTTACAGCCAACCAGTTAATGTTTGTGCTTTTTAATAGTTTATGGCCATTTTACAGCCATTGTTTCAGTTTTAAATTTCGCCCTGCAGTCTGTGTGGTCGACCTCTTTACAGTCGGCCATGCAGATGATATTTTAGTCTACTTTATTTTATTGTGCTGCCTGTGTGACCAACCCTTTTACAGTCGGCCACACGGACGGTAATCAAATTTTATGGCACACTGTCACACCAGGCATTTGTTAGGGCGCTAATAACCCCAACATTGACGCGCCCTGAAGCCCCAACAACAACAACATCTAACAAACTTAAATTATTAAGTTTGCAGTTTAATGTAAAATTACCCTCTTATTGTTTGTTAATTAATTAAATGATATAATGTTGTTTCAATTTAATATTCATGATTCTTTTAAAATTGAACACATTTTAATTGGTAATATACATGCTAAAAGTTATATTTTTAATAAAGCCACTCACCTTCATCCTTAGTTTTAAATGGCAGAGATTATCTTTATCTTGGTTTTCCAGTGTTATTTGTAATCATTTACAAATTCCTTATAATAGAAATTGGCAAAAGTAATTTCACTTGGGAAAAATAACTTGTTGATATTTGTGTGGATAGAACTGTATTTCTAATAATAATTGGTATTTACAAAGTTAATACGCATATTATTTACACAATTATGTGTTTAGTGAGGGTAGGCCTAACATAATTTAAACACTTCTTTTTTATCTTTTAAGATATTTTTCCAAAGCAAGAGAAGACAACTTCATTTTCTTTAGCACCTAAAGTGTACGTTCTTCATGTAGCTGTAGTTGGATCCACTGTTTGTAAATGAGTATTTCCTGGGACAGCTAATAATAAATCTCTTGGTTGTGGATAGTAAAAAGAATGGGCTGGATCCTTTTGGTGTAAAAAATTTATCCGGTACATGTCACTGTATTTTTCTTCAATGCATCCTATCCACCAAGAGTTGTAATATGCTACTGTCACAAAACCAGCAGCAATATTTTCCGTATCTGACGGTGTTATTTGGTTCACTGTTGTCACATAGTCAAGAGACTCGTCAAGACTAAAATGATAAGGTTTGACAGTAATTTGACTCTCTATGTGGGGTTTATATGAGTGAAACTTTGAGTTCCCACAACACCTTCTGATTCACTAAACTGAGGAAGTAAGTATTCTTTGGTCTCTTCATGTCTTCTGTTGTGCAATATTCAAAGTCAATGTTTTTTATGTTTTCCATGGCAAATACATAAAGTGATATGGGTGTTAAGATTTGTTGGTCATATTGCCTTTGTAAGCTAGCTTTAGCAGCTAGCCGCTTAACAGTTACGCCAAGGCCATCGCATGCACTCTTGCCGTGGGATGTTGCAAAGAACTCCCACTCTGCCTCAACTTCAAAATCAGTTTTATGCAAACACAAATTAAGGAAGTTTTTCTTATTTTGGGCAATGTTACATAAAAAGGCTAACTTAATAATTTAAGTTTGTTAGAATTATGTAGGCCTACCTTGGTATTCATAGCCTGGAAATAGTCTGCTTTTCACCTCACTAGTGTGTATTCTGGTAGTAAAATATTTTTTATACAAGAACCCGTTGAGATCCCATCTTGAAATTTTGCATGCATGAAGTCAGTTAGACTGTACAACACATATAATTTTTATTAAAAATATCTGAGGGCACGTATTTTGGAAATTTCAAAATAAAAATTTTGGGAATTTTTTAAAATTTTCCGTATTAGGTAACATAGTCATGTTACATATCAAATTGATTCTTAGAGGAATTCTTAGAGGAAAACAATGGTGCAAGTTTGAGCTCTCTAGGTTGTACAGTTTTCGAGCTACATCATTTTAAAACAATCATAAATCATTCAAAAACAGTCTTTTTTTATTTTTAAACCCTCAAAACTAAACAAAAACAAAAGTCAGAAAAATTTAAAATTTCAGATTTTAACTAGTGTTGGTGGGTACATTACCTGAAAACAAAAATCATCAAAATCTGAGAGGTCAAGGTTCAGACTGTTAGTTGATTTGAGATGGAATGACCCTAAAACATTATGTTTTTGTTACAGAAAAAGACTGCACGAAATCGTGGAATTTATTACGAGATGCATTCCGACGTGCCATGAAAAAACAAAAAGTGGACAAGTTACAATACCTACAAGAAAATGGAAATATGAAGATGAGTTGTCTTTTCTACTGCCTTACTTTCAAGAGAGACACACTATTTGCACCGTCCGTGCTAACCCTGAAGACAAAGATAGTGATGCTGAAGAAAATTGTTCTGATGGAGATAATCGAGCAAGACCGGATTTTCCTGAAGTTGTCATAGAACAAAAATCTCCAGTTCAAAAGCAGACAAAAGTTTGCGAAGCAACTGTGACTCTGCCATTACATAATTCACCAATATAAAAACGGTCTACACTTCGCAAAGCAATAAGTCCATGATCAATTTCCGGTGGAACACCAGCAAGTGAGCTAATGAAATTTATATTGGAAAATAAATTGAAGACCAATGACATTCAGCAATTTTTTGATGGTATCACCACCACAGTTCAGTCATTCCCTCCTCGAGACAGAGCAGTAGCAAAAGCTAAAGTATCTGAAATGGAGCCAGAAATTCTAGGCAGAGATCAGTCCCTATTCTAACTATGGAGATTCGCCTACATGGTATGAGTCTCAAGGATTAGAATTACAAAACAATTTTCGTAATGCACCATCACAACAATCGTCATAAATAGTAACAATAGAACTGAACAAGTGTTATAATAATAACAGTGAATCTGAATTTAACAATATTCAGGAAGTTCGTGAAACAGTGAACATTTAATTTTTATGACAACATATGTTCCCTAGTGAAACTAGTTTTGATATGCAGATGTTAATGAATGTATCCAAAACAAATTTTTGTGCCAACATAAAGCAAATGAAAGCTTTTTGAGATTTATTAGAAAAAATAAAAAACTCTTACCTCACACAAACTGCTAATTTTTCTCTTGGTGATAAAGTCTCCTTGAACTTCGTATCTCTCTTACTTATCACTGGTGTAATTCTGGTTACAATGTTTTCATACTCATACCCACTCATCCTAAAATACTTAAAAAAATCTGTCATCATCATCCACAAGCTCCTTGTATAATGTGTAAAATTCTCCTTCTTTTTTTCGTTTTCCGTTCATGGGATGCACAGCAAACCTTCTTTTTCTCTGCTGCTCTTCTGCATAAGCTGACTCTTCTTCCTCCAGCAAAATTGCTACTACAGCTAGTTCTTCCAGTGAAAAATTTCTGAACATGTTATTAGTAGTTATATGCGTGCACTTTCTAGTTTCTCTGATGATGTCTGAGAGTGTACTGCGGTATTCAACTTTTCTGTGCCGTGTCTGACACGCTACATGCTGGTAGATGTGAAAACTTATGTCTGTGCCGTGTCTGACACGTTACGCGCTAGACACGATACGTGCTGGTAGATGTGAACGAGGCTTTATGTAGTTTACATCTGACAGTTTGGAAGGCAATAGTTTGTGAATCAATATATTGTTGCAATTGGGTCGTTGAAGCTGTTGGAAAAGGAGAGGTGAAGTCCACAGAATTTTCAAGAGAAGCTAGTCATTTTCGTGGAAGGAATATAGCATGTCATGCCCATGATGAAGGATTTGAGACCAGGACTCTGAGAACTGGACAATTTATATCGGGCTGTGGTCAGTTTTTAGTCACAATAAGAAAGTAAATGTTTGAGGCGTGTGTTGTAGCACAATGGATTCGTTTTTGTAGAATATCAAATGGGTAGCAGCGGGATATGTGACTGGTTCTGGAAATACCTGGTTTTTATAAGTACAAGTGCAGTTGCTATAAGGTGTGGAAGAGATGGCAACTGCTGATGTATTTAATCCTTTGGCCTACAACCACATTAGATTATCAAAACCTGGCCCGTGGTACATCAGTCAGGCGAAAACTATCATCAGCATGGTCTGTGATACGTCGGCTGGGCCAAATGTAAATGCCATGAGTCAAGCCTGTGGTTTGTTGATGTGCCCCACCCCAAATAGCACAGTCCAGGCTATTGGACTCAGTAATGTGTTGTTCTTGACTAGATTCGCACATTAAATATATCATCTTAAATATATTAGGAAAGTATAACTATACAATGTCTTCGAAAAAAAATATTGTAACAGAGACTAATCAATATGTGTAACAAATAAAAACCAATCCGAACATAATACAAACAATCGACCAAAATTGGTTTCCTGTGGATTTTAATTAAATCAAAATATATTTTCCATTATCCATAATAATGGCTCAGGTGAAAAAACCCAACAATTCAAATGAATTGGTTTACGAGGGCCGTTATCAAAGCACCTATTTTTTTTTTTTTTAAACTATGCCATTAAAAAGATTTTTTGGATTTTTCAAATAATAACATGGCGACAGTACAGATAAATTAAGTTAACTAAAAATTGTGATTGATTTTTTTATGAAAAATTTAATGAAATATATACAATCAAACAAGACATTGCTATCAATGAATCACTCATGAAATATAAGGGACGCATGTCTTACAAACAATTTAATCCATCAAAAAGACCAAGATTCGGAATTAAATTTTACAAATTGTCAGAGTCCAGATATGGTTACCACTTTAAAATATATACGTATAAATAAATTGTGATGATAGTGCTTCTGAATGTGTGGTCAAAGAGCTATCACAGTCAGTGTTACACAGAGGGGACACATTATACGTAGACAAAATTATTTATGACACTATCACACCAGAATAAAACTAATGTCATTGGCGCAGCATATTCTAAGAGAAAGAACATCCCAAAAGGTTTCTGCTAAGCAAGACTAAAAAGGGAAGAATATAGAATTAGAAGCAGTAACAGAAAACTGACTTTAAAGTGGAAAGACAAACAAGATGTGTATATTATGTCTACAAAAAAAGAAACAGTAGAAATGATTGCACAATGCACAAATCAATTCAATTGTACTTCAAAACCAAATAGCATCATTGAGTACAACAGAGGAGTGATTGGAATTGACTGGCAAGACCAGATGCTTCCCAATCATGAGAAAATGTCTGAAAGGATATCAGAAATTTTCTTTTATATGTTTGATATTGCACTTTTTAACGCATACATTTTGCTCGGAGAAATAAATAACAGAAAACAATAGTTACATAGAATACAGGACTGAAATTGCTGAATCTCTACTAAAGAATATAGCAAAAACAGACTACAAAGAACGATGACAATAATCCAGAGAGACTGTATGTGAAACATTGGGGTCATAAGTATATTGATACAAAACCGTCTAGGTCAAGATCATCAGAGCTCAGTAATGTTTCAAAAAAAAAAAAAAAAAAAAAAAAAAAAAAAAAAAAAAAAAAAAAAAAAAAAAAAAAAAAAAAAAACAGTGAAACATGGTAGTGCTAAAGATGCATATACCAGTATGCTTCGAAAAATATCACGATTGAAGATTATTAATCTTTTGTTAATGTCTGTAAAAATGCTAATTGTGTACAACAAGAATTTATTCAGAAATTGGACTTAAATGTTACTGATCTATTCCTTATTTCAAGATAATAAATCTTCTTGAAATACTTGCTTCAATTATTAACCTATTTTTGGTGTTTAGTGTAATATATCGTTTAGTTTTAATCATTTGTTAGTTTTTAATTTTTAACTTGTATTTTTGTAATTTATTCAAATTAACTTTCCCAAATTATATTTTCTAATAGGTATGACACCCCACGAAAGTCATGTGTGATTGTTACAACTTAAGACAGATTTGCCGAGCTGTGGAATAGCTCAAAGGCTCGGCAGTTCTGTTTACGTTTTGGGACCACGACATTTAATCTTAAATCTTAAGGCAAGGGGTTATTTGTGAGCTAGACAGGAACAGAGATGGTGTACATTCTTTTTCCATAGCGATATATCCATGCCAAAGAATGTTATATTTTCTCTAGTACATCTGAATCACTTTTGCCGTTTGAATGGGAAGTTATTCTAGAATTGTTTCTGTAGACAGCTCAGGAACAGGTTGACATTGCATTTGTCAATACAGGTACCCATGACAGCATTACATATCTGGTGATATGCTTGGATGTTGAAGGAAAAATAGTGTATGAAGAGAAAGAAGTAAGAAAGGATATGCTGGTGATGCCATGCATGGCCTGCATTTCGAGGAAGTGTTTCAGGAAACTGTTAGTGGGGAATATCAAATACAAATTAATGTAACTTTAAGTGTACATGGTAAATTTATTGTCCATACACACCTTTCTCCCTCATGCCTGACCTCGAAAACACTAAAAGGTGATAAAAGCTGAATTGTAGAAAATAAACACAAAGAATAATAAAGACAACATGAAAGATGTAACGATATTTGGAGGAAAGGTAATCAAAACATAATGCTGTAATAGAAATATAATTTTTTTGTTTATTTTATTTTATTCCAGCTATCTGCTTATATGAAATACACATTTTACATTAAATTTAATAATTTTAAAATCATCATTAAATATATTCAACATTCATATAAAATTAATTACAAAAATATTCCAGTTTAAATAAACTTGTGCTTTCTGCTAAATACAGAACTGTAAACCAAATGACAAGTGTGATGGAATCCACAGAATTTAGACTTATGAAATTAGACTTTCAAAGATCTACACAAATTCAACAGTATCTTGAATAAATGACTGTACAAATAATTAATTACTTTTGTAAATTTTGGAGCAGACATTTTAAAAAGGATATTTAGCAAATTCTTGGCAGTACTGATAATTGAATTCCAGAGAAATAATGACATAAATAGTTACTTTATTTTTACAATAGGTTACATTTTCTCTTTAGCACATTAGGAAATATTTTGTTTACCACATCATGCATAGTTTCCATATTAATAACTGATTTCCCTACCTAATATAACCATACACAACTTACATTCCCACTATCAGTCTTATTTTTAGCTGTGCTATTTTTATAATTTACAAATGAAGAAATAAAAGTTTTTGATTCACCACAAAGGAAAGCAATATGGATGATGTAATATGGAAGGTGAAAACAAACCCAAGAATAAATACACAAAAAACATTAACACAAATCATTTTATCAGGAAGCAATCTGCATTTTGAGACACTAATATCATAAATATATTTTTCTCGGGCAACCAGCCGTGTTAATATATCATATTTGCGGGACGTTTCGAAGGCGTCCATCTCTGCCTCCATTCTCAACCAAATGTCAGTGTATGATCCTACACTAATATCATAAATGCATTTATTAGAAAAAGTTTTGGGGATGAAGAAATATCAGAAGGTCCCCAGTTCAAATGCAGGTCTCTGCCAGAATTTTTAAAAGCCCCTGTCCTCTTCTGACGAGGATTTGTGCTTTGTTCAAGTTCACGATTCAGATTCTATGTAAAACTGTAGGTTCCCTTTACCTGATAAGATTACTAGTTTAGGTTAGTGTAGTAATGACAAGAGGTTAAAGCACCACAAATCAAAACTCTTGTCACTTGGCAGCAAAACCCTTCAAGGATATCCCAGCCAACATTGGCTTTTCTTAGTATTAGTTTCTAAAAAGTGGCTGTCATCAAGCTTCACTTGATAACCTAATTTTTAGAACGTTACTCATTTTTAATACATCCACATTAAACAACAAGCAGTCCTGTTGGAAGAATTTTTGGATTGAAGAGTTTTAGGACATGTAGAACACAAAATACACCAAAAAATTGTACACAATTCTAATTATTATCCTTGTAGAATAAGACTATGTCGTCCACTTCTTGTCTTTCAATTAGAACTCTTATAACAAAATTATTTATGTTCTGAATCATAAATCAGGCTATAGGAATGAAAAAATTTCAGTTTTCTGTATATTCATTACTTCAATGAACATTAATATTGCCAGATACAACTTAGTGAAATCTGGGTACATTTGGCGAAGTGTTGTTTCCACGGATGTGTATTAATCAATTTAATTTAGTTGCAATTTAATTAATGCCTGTTGTAATTACCCAACACACCTACTTTTATTTTTCATCAGTCTTTTTATACATTAAATTCTTTGAAGGCAATTTCATCACCATCTACTTTTACAAATTTCAAATTATTTGTGTTTCAGGTAAATTGTTCATTACTACAATTAATAATCAACAGCTGTAAGCAATGTGTAACAGCTTTTTCTTTCTGTCTTTTTTTTTTTAGAAAAATTCTGCTGAGCATTTATTTTAAGACTTATTCCTGCAATTAGATTATTTTTTTTTATTTGTCAGTGTCTATTCCATAATTCAAATCATCAAAAAATCACAGATTTGTTGGAACAGGAGTATAAGTTGGTTGGATTGTTAAACTCAGTAACTTCCATTAGTTACACAAGTTATAGATGGTACACATTATTCCTGGGAGAAAAGTAAAAAACAAATTATTTAATATGCCTGGTATAAAAGGATGAACTTGAAACAAAATACTTGAGTAAACCTGCTTCATTCACAGAAGGTATGAAGACGCACAATCCATCGCTTTTCTTGTTGGATGGCAAGAGTTTATTTGGGAGACACTACAGTAGCCTCTTCCAAACAAATGTCAACCTATCTTTAACGTGGTGCACACTGCTGGCACAAACAAGGTTCTTGTGGCTAAATGATTCCTGGTATAAGGAGTGCTCCAGGAAACCCTCATGGTTGGAGTTGGAAATGGCTGCTAAAGGTGGATGTATCAAAAGTGATCAACAGTGTGGGGATGCAGAAGCCAACAGGAAGCCACTGCAGTAAAGAACTAAAGGGTATTCTGAAGCCACGTATTTCTCTCAAATTACATATAGTTGATGGCTTCTTCCTCAGTAAAATAGTCACCCAATTAAATTTTCTGGTGGGGACTGCTCAGGGATGAGTCAGCAGAATGAATAGAAACATTCTATGTGTCATAGGTTTGAATATGGCAGATAGTTTAGAAAATGTAATAAGAGAGATGGAACAACTTAAGTTGGATGTAGTTGGGATTATTGAGATTTGATGGAGGGATGCACAGAGTTTCTGGTCTGGGGAATACAGAATAATTAGCACAATGGCTGTCAGTGAAATTTATAATGAACAAGAGATTAGGGAAAGGGGTGAGATGAACAGTTTAGTAACAGGATTATTTTGATGAGGATAAAAACTAAGTCTGTTCCAACAACTTTAGTACAAATACATACACCAAACTCACCAGATGAAAAAACAATGAAAATATATTAAAAACTTTAAGAATTAATTCAATATGTGAACGAGGGGGAAAATATAATAATAATGGGTGAATGGAATGTGATGGTTAGAGAAGAAGAAAGAGGAGAATAAAGTAGGAGCTTTGGTCAAGGAAAATGAAATGAACAAGAAAGCAACATTTTAGAATTTTGTGCAAAAGAACATGCAATTTAAGAATCAAATACAGGAAACATACCTGGAAACATCCAGGTAGTACAGGAATATACTACATTATAACATGGCCAAACAGAAATTAAGAGAAAAATTTTTTTTGGACACGCAGGTTTAAGAAATAATTCTGAAGGAATTCAACTCATGACGAATTGTATGCACTGAAGAGATTAATAATCAGAGCCAGCAAAGAAACACTAGAGATTAGGAAAAAGCCTCCATGAAACCATTTGTCAGTGTCTATTCCATAATTCAAATCATCAAAAAATCACAGATTTGTTGGAACAGGAGTATAAGTTGGTTGGATTGTTAAACTCAGTAACTTCCATTAGTTACACAAGTTATAGATGGTACACATTATTCCTGGGAGAAAAGTAAAAAACAAATTATTTAATATGCCTGGTATAAAAGGATGAACTTGAAACAAAATACTTGAGTAAACCTGCTTCATTCACAGAAGGTATGAAGACGCACAATCCATCGCTTTTCTTGTTGGATGGCAAGAGTTTATTTGGGAGACACTACAGTAGCCTCTTCCAAACAAATGTCAACCTATCTTTAACGTGGTGCACACTGCTGGCACAAACAAGGTTCTTGTGGCTAAATGATTCCTGGTATAAGGAGTGCTCCAGGAAACCCTCATGGTTGGAGTTGGAAATGGCTGCTAAAGGTGGATGTATCAAAAGTGATCAACAGTGTGGGGATGCAGAAGCCAACAGGAAGCCACTGCAGTAAAGAACTAAAGGGTATTCTGAAGCCACGTATTTCTCTCAAATTACATATAGTTGATGGCTTCTTCCTCAGTAAAATAGTCACCCAATTAAATTTTCTGGTGGGGACTGCTCAGGGATGAGTCAGCAGAATGAATAGAAACATTCTATGTGTCATAGGTTTGAATATGGCAGATAGTTTAGAAAATGTAATAAGAGAGATGGAACAACTTAAGTTGGATGTAGTTGGGATTATTGAGATTTGATGGAGGGATGCACAGAGTTTCTGGTCTGGGGAATACAGAATAATTAGCACAATGGCTGTCAGTGAAATTTATAATGAACAAGAGATTAGGGAAAGGGGTGAGATGAACAGTTTAGTAACAGGATTATTTTGATGAGGATAAAAACTAAGTCTGTTCCAACAACTTTAGTACAAATACATACACCAAACTCACCAGATGAAAAAACAATGAAAATATATTAAAAACTTTAAGAATTAATTCAATATGTGAACGAGGGGGAAAATATAATAATAATGGGTGAATGGAATGTGATGGTTAGAGAAGAAGAAAGAGGAGAATAAAGTAGGAGCTTTGGTCAAGGAAAATGAAATGAACAAGAAAGCAACATTTTAGAATTTTGTGCAAAAGAACATGCAATTTAAGAATCAAATACAGGAAACATACCTGGAAACATCCAGGTAGTACAGGAATATACTACATTATAACATGGCCAAACAGAAATTAAGAGAAAAATTTTTTGGACACGCAGGTTTAAGAAATAATTCTGAAGGAATTCAACTCATGACGAATTGTATGCACTGAAGAGATTAATAATCAGAGCCAGCAAAGAAACACTAGAGATTAGGAAAAAGCCTCCATGAAACCTTGGATCACAAAATAAATTTGGAGTTTATGGGTCAGAGGAAAGGGCACAAAAACACTCAGGATGTAGCAGGAAAAGAGCAGTGCAGATATTTCAGAAAGCAATTACGCATGAAACGCTAGAAAGCAAAAGCAAAGTGGCTTCAAGAAAAGAGTGAAGAAGTTGAAAAGGAAATGGTCTTAGGTAAGGCTATGTGATCTATATGGGGGGAAGAGAGAGAGAGAGAGAGAGGGAGAGAGAGAGAGAGAGCGCGAGATGAAAAAAAGATATATAAAATTTAACCTTCTGATGGGAAGCCTCTTAAGCTCAGAAGATAGATCTAACTGATGGAAGAATTATGTAGATAAACTGTATGATGTGAATGATTTGAACAATAGTGTAATGGAAAAAAGAAGAGACTGACGAATTGATGATTTAGGACAGTGTACTTCAATCTTCTTGAACAACCTACCCCTTTTACGAGTAAAAAAATTCTGACAACCCCCAAGTCCATAATAAAACTGCTAGTTTTTTTATTTTTATTTTTTTAAATGGCATATTTAATTTTCTTTCTATTGAGATTATACCTACTGAGAATTTATTTATTAAAAGTAAACAGCCATGGCATTCTCACTGAAAATATTGCACTTTTATTGTAGTGTAAGACCTAAAACCCTTTTGCTTTTTACGTTTAACTGTCTTGTGACCGTGATGCCCCAAGCAAGACTTGGAAACCTCCCTGGGAGTTGTGACACACAGGTTGAAAAACAATGATTTAGGAGTTCCTATTTAAAAGAAAATAAATTTAATAGAACCTTGAAAGATATGAAATAAAATAATAAGGTTCGAGCTGATAAGATTCCTGAAAAATTTCCAAATTCCTAGGAGAAATAGTAGTGTAAAGATTATTCTAGCTGATACCAAGAAGTTACGTAACAGGTTGTAAGGGGTATGTTGAGATGAGGAGGGACAGATGAAAGATTCCAACAAACCAACCAAGAGACTGATAGCAGAAAAAAAGGGGAAAGATAAAAATTAAGTGTAAGAGATAAACTATTTCACAAATTTTTACAAAGGAGTCTGAGGGGAGTAGGCTACTGCATTCCTGGTATGCGCCTCAAAAAAAATTTTTTAAAATAAAAATGTGGTTTTATCACCTGGCAAATTTGAAACACATAAAATTGGCAAGCATGACTGCCATCTTGGTTTTTTACCATAAACCATCTACAATATGCCAGGCAATTATTAGAAAAGATTAGTTAGAAGGTATAACATTGTATACTTGTCAATTAAATTACAGAGAAACTTTCCCCACAGAAAGAGCTTGAGTCTCTTATGACTATGCTATGTTTGCTTTAAATTTCTTCTTTCTTAAATCCTTATTTATATTGTTAACAATACCTTCGTTTCGTATAATGTAGTTTCTGTAAATGATGGTTTTACTGCAGCCATTAGACACCAGAAGTAAAATGAACTATGTGCTTCACAAAAATAGTTAAATTTTCAAATCTGTAACATAAATAGATTATTCTCACTCTGCTTGAACAGAGGACTATCATAACATCTCACAACAGCTTGCTCAATTTGGCATATACTTATACCAGTTATGTTGCATTTTGAGCTTACAGAAAGGGCCAAAGAATCTAATATTTTGATTTTAGCATAGGTTCACTTTTCAGCTATGTTTCGAAACAGAAATTATACCTCAAATGAAACAGACAAACATCAATTGATGGAGCTTTTAAAATTTATGTTCTTGATAACAGAACATATCTGGCTGTGTACTAGTACAGACAACATTTTATAGTGAATTTCTGCCAACTCAATGCAACAACATAATACAGCTATGCGTGTTGCAACACATTCTAATTATCAAGCTGCAACATAATGGTCTCTCCTGGGTACAGCGTCAATGAATGGAACTTGATGTATTGGCCAGTACGTCCCAATAGATCTACCATGATAGTCCCACCATAGTATATGTTAGAAAGATCACGTGTTTGCACATTTGGTCCCAAATTACTCACAACAATGTAAGTGTGACGGCGTGGGTATGAACGCTCCATTAGCACTATGTCGCCATCAGTATATCTAAAAACAAAATTACAATCACATTATTAACTTATTAATCATAAACAAGAAAATTACAGCATTTTAGAAGTAGTATCAAAAATTTAAAACAATGAAAGTTATATTTTCAGTAACAGTGGAGTAGGAAGTGATGTAATAACATGGAAAGGAATGATGAAATTACCCATAGTTCACCATAGTTGAAAGAAGGATAGCAACAGCAACAAACACTCCACAAACACAAAAAATATAATGAGCTACGTCCTTTACGAAATTAGACTTAGTTCAGTGAGGCACCTACAGTCAACACAGTGACATGCGTGTTGGTTACAAAGGTAGCATAGAGATTAAATATCCATGATATTCAAATGGGGAGGTGAGCTTTTCTTTCACGGAAAATCACAATCGAAGGAAGTTATAGAGCAGCAAAAACAATATCAGTGGAAATATTAGTCACAGGAAGGATATAATAAAAAAAGAAAAAGGATACACATAAAGCAGGTGAAAAATAATTAAAAATGTGAATTATAAATTTAAAAATTTAAAAATGAAATGAATTCTACACGTATATAAATGAACTAGCTGATACCCGCGACTTTGTACGCGTGGATTAAGAATTTCTTTGCCATAATTGAGTATAGAAAGTTGTTGGTAACGAAGGATTGGTCCCAAACAACATCGAGTCAGCATAATATGACAGGAAACCATCATTATATCATTCTACCATCGAACCTGTCTCTTGAAGAGAATTAATTTCCAAAATATTTAAAAACAAACAAAGGTGAGGAGATGTGGGGGGACGCGGTGTTAACTATGGGCAGGTTTATTTCAGATTGGTCTTTCCTTCTTTCCTCAGCATGAGCATCCGATTCTTGGGTTCTAATAACTTTAGCTGCTCGGGCTCTGCTAGAGTTACAAACTTAGGCCAGTTTACACCCGCAAGGCACGTCAAAAAAGAAGGCAAAATAAACTGGTGCCAGAAACATTTAAGTAGACACAAAGTAATAGTACAGAGAAAATCTACATCTATACTAAATAATATGTTTTTTCTCTAAATGAAATTTACTAACAAATTATACACTAACATAATGCATGAAAAGCACACCTTGAGCAAACAACATAAAATTACAGACTAACACACTTATCCATCTCTCTGTCACCGTTTGATAAGTTCTCAAAATTTTGTGACTAAAATCATACTGTTAATCATACCGGCAAAAAAAAAAAAAAAAAAAAAAAAAAAAAAAAATGTCCTATGCCCTCCCTACAGATGTTCTTGTCAAATTCCATCAATATCAGTATAGGCATTTAGTCGTCAAAACGTAACAAAAGACAGAGACTTACTTTCGCATTTATAGTAGTATTACTTCAGATTACACACAGTTACTATGTATCACTACTGAGGGATGGATCAATATAACGTAAAAAAGTGTACACCTACAGCATTACAAGACTACCTACGATTTGTCTCACATTGCACCCCTAAATTTGTGATATCTACAGTTTAACATTCAATCTGAATAATTGATGGTCCAGGCGTGACTCTTACGATCAAAAACAATTTTTTTAAATCTTTGCCTCCACGGAGATTTGAACCGGAGACCACGATCCAAACATCAGTAAGCAAACGCTTTAACCATCGAGCTACCTGACCGCTGCATCGACTGGCAGTACAGAAACCTAGACATCCAACGTGTTTGTGTATCGCCATTCAGTAAATTTTCGAAATTATAAGACAACATGTATTATTTATACAGATAATTTTTCAACCAAATATAGACAGTATTTCTCTCCTTGTTTCAAAGGATAAGTGTGCAAAGCTTCATTGAGATCAGATGAACACTGTGGATTTGGAATAAGAGCAAACAAACATACATAAATTCATCTTATATACATAGATTAATTTTACAAATGATGGGTGTACCAGGGCAAGGAACGCAAATATTATCTGAGATCGAGGGCCAAGGGATGCCTGGTATTCAGAATATGTTGGTAGGCAAATTACCACTGCTAGACTTCAGATTGGAATATGCTTTCATGGGGTACTCTGATGGTTCCGATTATGAAATAGTGACAGAGTTCACAAAAGTTGTTAGATCTGACGTAGGCAGTGAGAAGGCAGTATAGATTTTGGGAGTTTGTCTGTGACCATTTATTCTGATTAATAACTGGTTCATGGTAAGGCCGATACCAGAACTGTGGCAATGGAAGCTGATGAGCTGATATATAAAATGGAACACAGGTCAGATGGCATGGCCTATGATGGGGTAGGTTTCACCAGTGGTAAGGTTAACATCAGTTGCAGTAGTTGGATGTTTATTACTTGTTTTTCAATTAGACCTACAAGGGGAGGAGCTGTAGTTTGGTTTAAAAAAATTAAAGGGTTTGCATTTGTGAACAAATATTTTTTTTTAAGTTACATGACCTGCTGAAGGTGAGGTGGTGTGTTGCGAGGAGGATACAGGGGAGAATGAGATGAAGTTCAGAATAAAATATGAGAAAGTCATAGCTTCAGCAAAGAATCTGGTTCAGGTTGTCTAGACAGGAAAAAAATGGATTAGAACAACAGGCTTACAGTTGGTTTTTGGTTTGTTAGTTTCAGTGTGGTTTACAGACCAATTTTGGAGGGTAATAATGAGATGTAAGATCTTGTGTGAGGTTGTTGGACTAAAGCGTAAGGGATTCTTGGTTGGAGCAGATGGATGGCTAGTGTTTTGTGCAATATGGGTGTCAGCTATAAGAATGTAGATTGACGTGGACAGAGGTGTGTAAGTGGCTATTTTTTTTGTTATATCTTTTTGCTTCATCAACGTCAAGGTCATTAGGGTAGGAAAGGACAGGGGACAAGGAATGGAAAGGAATTCAACCAAAGCCTTTTGAAGGAAGCATCCCAGCATTTGTCTGGAGTGATTTGGTGAAACCATGGAAAACCCAAATCTCGATTGCCGGACAGGGATTCGAACCGGCATCCTCCCGAATGAAAGACCAGAGCATTAACTGCTCACCAACAAACATCGGTGAGTGTTGATTATTCAGAGAGATGTTTAAGTCAAGGAAGGTAATGTGCATGTAGGAGTAGGACCATGAAATTTAGGGACTTGATGATGTTCAGAGGGTTTAGGAAGTCAAGGAGGTAGTTTTCAATGTAGGTCCTGATCATATTTTACATATTAACTACAAATAAAATTCCATGCGAGTCAAACAAGCAAAATTCCAGTTTATATTTTAATGGGGTTTAGGGAGAAGGAAAAGAGATAAAGAATGGATTCAAACAAAAGAACAAATTAGCACATAAAAAAATACTAATTATGTTAAATACAAATAAATTTTCAATACTGTCTACTATAATAAGTGGTGGTTTCTTTCACGACACAAATAGAAGAAAATAGAAACAGTGCTTTTATTTAAAATCTTATATATAAAATTCTCGTGTCACAATTTTCGTTCCCATACTCCTCTGAAACGGCTTGACCGATTCTCATGAAATTTTGTGAGCATATTGAGTAGGTCTGAGAATCGGCCAACATCTATTTTTCATCCCTCTAAATGTTAAGGGTAGTCCACCCCCAATTTTTTTTTTATTTTTTAGGCAAAATTTTTATTTTTTATTTTTTTATGATACAACATACAAAAATACATACAATCCTGAATTTTCACCCTTCTACGATCAACCCTTATTTTTTAATAGCCATTTTAGTAATTCTTTTTGGATGCACCGGGTGGAACTGGCAAAACATTCGTTATTTCGCTGATTCTTGCTGAAATACGATCAAATAATGGCATCGCATTGGCCGTTGCATCATCGGGCATTGCAGCAACTTTATTGGATGGAGGCAGAACAGCTCATTCAGTATTTAAGCTGCCACTAAATATTCAGAATAACCCTGACGCAGTATGCAACATTAAGAAACAATCGTCCTTGGCCACCGTGCTGAAACGGTGTAAAATTATCATCTGGGATTAATGTACTATGGCACACAAACATTCGCTTGAGGCGTTGAACAGGACATTGAAAGATATTAAAAACAACGAAAAACTATTTGGCGGAACTCTGTTGGTCCTTTCAGGTGATTTCAGACAAACACTTCCAGTCATTCCACGTTGAATACGCTGATGAGATCAACGCTTGCTTAAAATCATCTCCATTGTGACGTAATGTTGAAAAATTACAGCTAAAAGTAAATATGCGCGTTCAAATGCTTCAAGATCCATCCGCTGAAACATTTTCAAAACAACTCTTAGATATCGGTGATGGAAAAGTTGCTATAGATGAAACTGGATACGTAAAATTACCGACCGATTTCTGCACAATCGCTGATTCGCAAGATACTCTCATTGAACAAATATTTCCCGATGTACACACACAGTACATAAATCATGAGTGGCTTGCAGAAAGAGCAATTTTAGCGGCAAAAAATGTAGACGTTTTGTTATTTTTATATTCCCTCATCATTCACAGCGCTCCATGCCTATTTCACGCATATACCACATTCCTACATACATACAATATACACATTCTTACATACATACATACTTACAATAAGTAAGCTATTTTTTGTCTACACTAGAAATTACTTGAAAGTTATTTATATGGCAAAACAACGTTTGCCGGGTCAGCTAGTAATAATAATAATAAAATAGAGAGATGAGTTTGAGCTAAGAAAGGATGGATGGGGTAAGAGTGGGAATGCCTCAAATTGAAACCTTGTGGTCAATTAGCACTATTATGCACTGGTAACCACGTAAACTCAGAAGAACTGCTGTTAAGAGGGAGGATAAAGTAATAAGTGTGAAACAAGAATTTTTAATAGTTTATACATTGGGGGACACCACATCATGGTATAAAATTACAACATTTCAACTAACATACTTGGCCATACTAGGGCAGAACTACTGTACTTTCTCAGCACAATTCTACCTTAGGAGGAAGCCAAACATTGGAATTTCACATTAGTGCATAAGGCCATCAGGAAAACATAGAAACTATTGACTCTTGAGCTACAAGATCTTTGAAGTATTGCTGTTATATATAGAGGCATGTGCCACATCTGGATGGTAGAATTTTGAATGAATACCATCTGCCTGAGCATTCATCCCAATGAATAACTGATTCAAAGACATATTTATGAAGTGCGACAAAAATGCAGCTTTTTAATTGCTAAATGATAATAAGTTTCATTCTCCATGATGTGAAACCTTTTATCATCGATCAGGTTCATGAAGATGGTAAAACCAATGAAGGTTTAGAGCATTAAAAGTTGAAAGGGCATTAAATGTTGAAAGGGAAGGAGATTACTAGACGAGGTGACTGGTATTAGCTCAGATGGTGGCTGAGATTTGGGATTCAATGAAGCAAATTCTGGGAGGAGCAAAGAATATCTTCAGGTGGAGGAATTACAAGGGCAAGTCAAATGAAAACCTTAAATTTGTAATAAAAAATAGAAATTTCGCGCCGTTATCCTGGAAGTTGGTAAGCGTGCTACAAGCAGCGTGCATAATGGCCTGCAGGTGGCAGCATAGTGCAGATGCACAAATACCGCCACAGTATCAGTATAAAGATGACTGCCCCACTTGAGACTTGCACCAGGGAAGAACAGCGTTCCGTTATTCGGTTTTTGAGTAGTGGAGGTGTGAAACCTATTGCAATTCATCAAAGAATGAAGGTTCAGTACGGTGATGCATGTTTGTCACAGCAGCAAGTCTACGAATGGAGTAGGAAGTTCGCAAACGATGTGACTTCAGTGGAAGATGCTCCTCGTCCAGGTCAGGCACAAGAAGTTGTGACTCCACAGAACATTGCAACAGTTGAAGACATAGTGATGGAAAACCGTCAAGTGACACTGAATGACATTGCAGCATGTTTAAAGATTAGTCATGGTTCAGCACACTACATTGTGCATGATGTGCTCCAGTTTCACAAAGTGTCTGCAAGATGGGTGCCACAGCAGCTGACTCCTGAAATGAGAGAACGTGTTGATGCTTGTGAAGAACTTCTTCAGCGCTTTGAACGAGAAGGTGATGGCTTCCTTGCAAGAATCGTTACTGGGGACGAAACCTGGGTTCACTTCCAAAAACCAGAAATGAAGAGAGCAAGCAAGGAATGGCGCCAATCCTCATCACCAAAACCAAAGAAGTTTCGAACAGAACCATCAGCAGGGAAGGTTATGCTGACTCTCTTTTGGGATGAAAAAGGCGTCATTTTGGAGCATTACATGCCTAGAGGGACCACTGTCACCAGTGCATCATACACAAATGTCCTAAAAAATCCTCTTCGGCCTGCAATCAAATCAAAGCAACGTGGATTGCTGTCATCAGGTGTCCTTTTGCAACACGGCAATGCAAGGCCCCATACTGCCCGTACAACAGTTGCAACAATCACAGACCTGCATTTTGAGTGTCTTCCTCATCCATCATACTCACCAGACCTTGCCCCAAGAGATTTCCATAGGTTTGGACCACTCAAAGAAGCAATGGGAGGAAAGAAGTTCCATTCTGATGAAGAGGTACGCCACGTGGTGCATGAGCGGTTGCGCGGACTACCAAAAGAATTTTTTTCTAAAGGAATTTATGCACTTTGTAAGCACTGGAGGACTTGCATTGAGCATGGGGGAGATTATGTTGAAAAGTGATACAGCTTTGTACCACTTCTGCACAATAAATAATATTTAAAAAAAATATTTAATGTTTTCATTTGACTCACCCTCGTATAAAGAAATCACTGCCATGTCCTAAGAAACTGATTGGCTTGGGCCTAGAAAAACTGCTACAAGAATGGTGTTGTGGTTGGTCTCAGTTGGTAGAGCCTTTTAGACCATCTCGGGTATCTTGATACTTTTGTTTCTTGTATAGTGGGTGCGGGAATAATTATGGTCTCCCACATATATGAAGGCTTTATGGATTCAGTTGACAGCTCTTCTGGGAGATAAAACTAGTTGTACAAAGCCTAACACTCAATATAGACATAACACACCAAACCTCCAGGAAACTCACCTCACAGAAAACGTTAAAAACTAGTGCAGAAAGGTGTACACAAGCATACAAATTCAACAAACCAAAACATTAATGCTTTTCTTAAAAAATAAAATAGTAATAGTTAATAAATCTGAACATTCAAAATTCTAATCACAGTTCTTGTTCAAAAAATTAAAAAAAAACCCTTGGTCAAACTAGTGAGGTCATAACATTTGATAAAAGATGCAGCATGTCAATAATTCATAAAAGTTGTTTACTTATATAAGGCAGGAGAAACAGACTTGATCAGCTTTCAAACTACCTGAAATCACTGTAAAAGGTGAATAATGTATTTACAACAAATTAAATATTGAACATGAACCATCACTCAAGGCAAAAAAACTTGCAAATTTTTAAACAATATGCTAAATTTACAATAAGTGTAAATTACTGATGACACCTTCAGGTGAAACACAAATAACAATAAAACTAAGAAAAGTTGAAGAGAGGGAGCTGCAGCAGTAAAAACCATTATGCAAACACACAAAACATACTTTATTTCTGTTTTCATAAGGACAGGGCTCACACGGGGTACATTGGTCAACCCAGCCAAACTCTTGTGGCTGGGTTGACCTTGGGCACGTGTGTGAGCTCCCTCCAATCATTCTATTTTTAACCAACTTCAAAAAAGGAGGAGGTTCTCAATTGGATCATACAGTAGAACTCCAATTATCCGAATCAATTGGGACCGGACCCCATTCGGATAATCGGATTTTTTCCAAAAAAAAGGGTCTATTTTAATTAATTATTGTATTTATGTTCAAAATGCCTTCTTTTCCAAGGATTTTTTTTGGTGCTTTTGCACTTCAGGGATGAAAATTTCGTCGTACCAGTCATTAAACAATGCTGCAGTCGTCCGATCTTTGGGTGGGTTCTTATAAAAGGGGAAGCTTTTCCGCAGTACGTTTCTGTCTTAATTAAAAAAGCGATTCGGATAATCGGAGTTCTACTGTATTTCTTATTTTTTTTACATACATATCTCCATCAATATCTTAGCCAACTGTAAACTGATTTTAATGATTTTTCCCCCTATTAGATAGGGTATACTTTCAACTTGGTCCTGTATAAAAAAGGTCACTCAATTATGAATTTTTGTATACCCCTTTAATATTGTGTGGCGGAGCTTTCTCGCACTTGAAATGCATACTACGGTAGGTGCTGCATATGCAATGTATGTGTTCGATTTTGCTATTTTATTGGGGAGTTTATATCACAGTTTGTACCTATAAAATCAATCTGATTTGTTTTGAGGCCACGCAATTTCAGGACTGAAACATCAGAAAAATCAGTCCTCGATTCCGGGATTTTGAAATCTTGGAACTCTTGCATCCCTGTTCTAGTGGTTTCATATTAATATTTAGCAGACTCGGAATTAGGTCTCAATTTTACTGTAATTTTTTTTTTTTTTTTTTTTTTTTTTTTAGAACAGATCAAATTATCCTTGCCTTGCCCCGCACATTTACAACCATTGATGCCATGTCACCCATCCATCTTTCCTCTTCAGTCAGTTGTGGAATGTTAACCCTTGAATAATAATAATAAAGTAGTTTGGATAGATAATGCAATCTCGCCTTTTCTGAGAGCTCTATCTTCATGTGGACTATTTAACAAGTTATCAAGCCGAACTGGTGAGTATGATTTATGTTTTTCAGACCTTCAATACATCAAACAAAATTCTTGTAAGGTTTCAATTGTGAAAGTCTACAAGCAGACTGCCATCACTCTCTTTTGAAATATTTCCTCATTTTCTTTGCCTGTTTCTTTTGAAACAATTATTCCTTTCATCGCTACTTTCATCTATATGGCAGTCTCATTCAAGCAGAATGTTTAGAAATCCTACCCATATTTAAAATGCAAAACAAATTATAATACACTAAAAATTTAATATTTTTTTACAAAAAAAAATTAAAAAAATAAGTTCGTATCTTGCTTAGGAGTAAACAAATCTAAATGGTCAATATTTTGCATTACTATTACAGAAATTTTACATTAATCAGTTATTTTTGGAGTCAGTGCCCAGTAAGAATGCAAGAAAAATAAAAAAATAAAAAATGTTAATAATAGATTAACTGTGTAGCTTTAACAGTCTACCAGCTGACACTGTAGCACCAGATATATGTCTAGATCACCAACAAGGTCAAGCCACAGATTAAAATACCATCTAATCTGTTTCACAAAAATATCTCCCCAAAAACTATTTCCTCCTCACTATATGCAGTAAAATAACATTTTTTCTATGCACTTGCCGTCTCACCTCAAACAGCAAATTCGTAATTCGTTCATCACAATGGAAGGCTACCTGCTGAGTGACAACTGCCACAGATTCCAAAAATAACTGAGTAATGTTAAAATTTCAATAATAGTAATGAAAAATACTGTCCATTTAGATTTATTTCCATCTTAGCAAGGTATAAACTTATTTTAAACTTTTTAGTGTTTTTTTTAACAAAAAAAATTAATAGTGTCATTGCTCAGAATATTGTGTTTTTTGTGTTTAGGCAATGCTCTCTCCTCCCTTCAACGTTGGTAATGTCCAGTTTAATTATCTTTCCTCCCCATTTTGCCTCGAGGCAACTGATCCTGCTAAAAATAAAAAAAATACAGACATTTGCATTGGCATATCAATAAAATACTACTATGGCAATAAAAAAATGACATACTAGTGTTTAAAATATGTGATAAACTAAGCAAATATAATATGTTTACCTTATTTCATAAGTGGGTAGTATTTCACCTTCTTTTGGAAGACCGTTCATGTAAATAACAGGATTGTCATCTCGTAGGCGAGACATGCTTCCAATAACAGCCTGTCGACCCTCACTTATAGTGGAATAACTGGGGGAGGGGAAGATCCAGGGAATCACATGAGGTGAAGTGAAACCCATAGCAGAACCTCCGGTCCAGTGCATCGGAACCAGCTGTCTTGGATGAACCACTTCATGGTGCTTAATGCAAGGAAAGAAAATAATAAATCAAGTTCACCTCTTAATCTCATTTACACACAATTTATTTATTTAATTTTTTCTATGTTTTTGATAGGGAATGATGAAACTCCAAGATGAATATTTCAGATAAAAGACCATCCATAAAAAGATGTGACAAATATTAAAATTTTCTAACTGAAAATTGACAGACTAGCATATACCAATAGAAGTTATCACATATCTGCATTGCAAGCAGACACAGAAAATCAATATCTCAGTAGGGAATTATTAATTAAGCTAAAACTTTTAATTATTAAAAAAATATTAATTGTGATGGTACGTATGCCCTACAAACATACTTTTGCTCTCCCACTCCCATGCATTACACATTATCTTCAGCTGCCGTGTTCTTGATGTTTTTATTGTATTTCTGTGCCTTTTTTTTTTTTTTTTAAATGTTAGCCACAAGTGTCTTTGTCAAATCTTTATGTAACAGAGTTGCTTTTAACTTATTATTAGTGGCACTATTACATTAAAAATACTTCTATGTAGTGTTGAATATTCCAAAGAGTTTACTCACACAGGGACAAAGATAACATATTTCACCCTTTTACTAGATTTAAATATAACTCAGCATTCCCCTACCTCAGAATTGTTATAATCCTGGAGACCAATCTCGTCACCATAAAATATGGATGGTGTGCCAGGCAGCATCATGTTGAAGAGCAACACAGCGAGGCTTCCATTTGAAGATCTCAAACGCGAAGCCAATCGACTTGTCTCCACACTACCCACGTTCCAATGTATCCAAGGGTTGCTGGCCCTAGGCAGTTTAGTATTTCGAATTCATGTATATGTTTAGTTATCAGATAACAATTCATTCATAAATACATTACAAAATTATATTAAATTTTACTGTAAGTAGTAATTCTGTTTGTGAAATGTGAAGTAAAATAAATATTAAAGTTTTTCTATCTTTAATAGGAGTTTTAATTTACCATTTTAAAAACAATGAACCGTTACTTACCACATATGGTTGCAAAATGGTGCAATTATAGAAACATTGAAATTAATGAAATTTTCACACTTAATCAGCAGAATAACACACATAATGCAAGGGAGCACTTTCCTGCTACTGTTACTGGTAAGTTATGATTCCTTTCAATTTCCTTATTTACATTTCCAAATATGTATCTTTCTTGCCACAGACCCCTTTTACAGAAGTTTCATAAAAATAAGACAAACTAGGCTTCAGGACTGGGGGAGGGGATGGGGGAACTAAACATGAAATAGATATGCTTTCCATTTCCAGCTTTCATTCACGTTTCCCACCAATACATGTTGTTTTCCACCAACCGTTCTTTTATGTTCTAACAGTTAAGTCCACAGTTACAGAGCTCATTAAGAGGTTAAGTAGTGACTTATAACTATATAAGTTATGCTTTAAAATAAAATTTAATTTCATACTATGAATGACTGGTTGATTGGCTCAACCCATCTCCAGTGAAGGGGTGGGTTTCAGAGAAGAAACATGATGGATGTATAGTATGGCACAAAGAAATTATTGGGGCAGAGAATTGCACCTATGATCTATTGTGTACCAACACACAACTTCAACACTGCCACTAAAGCGCTAAACAGAGTGCTACAGATTTAGGATCTAAATTTTCCTTATTCTTTCTAATCAACAATTTCCAGAAGTGAAGAGCTACTAGGATGAACAGCACATTTTTTCCCTTCAGAATTTCTCATCAGCATCTAGGTTAGGGGTTCCCAACATTTCTCATTCTATGTCCCCCTACTATCAAATGAATTCTTCTCACACCCCCTTCCCTTGCCAAAATTTTAGTATTAATAAGGAAAATGCATACTTTTCAGTACTAACAATGACAAGTCAGAGGAAACTCATCAAGTATGTGGTATTAGAATAAAGGTTTTGAATTCTAAGAAGCAACATAGTACTTGCAACAATGTAGAGCCAGGGTATCACCCACATGGCCAGTGAAGCTATCTCACACCCCATTCCTCCCCTCCCCCTCCCCTGACAGATCTTTGCACCCCCCCTGGAGGGAGGGGGCACCCCTTCAGGTTTGGAACCTCTAGTCTAAGACATTAAAAGTGGGAAACGAAAGTGGCAAGCAACAGGAATGAAACTGGCCATGACCCTTTGAAAGAATCATTCCAGCTTAGAGCCTCCAACCTAGAATGATATTGGGAAACAACAAGAAATTGAAATCTGAATAGACAGATATTTTAACCTGTGTTCACCAATTACCAGGCCCAAGTATTAACATTCAACCACCAAGCTTGTTCAACAGGGTAAGATATCCTATGTGCCATGCTATACAAACTGCCCATTAGTTCATACTGTCAGCTCCATTTTCACACTGGAGACCTCTCCTTGTTAGTGTGGACTTTCTACCTTCATACTGAGAATGTCCTAACTGAAATTATGCTATAATGTACATGTAAAAAAACATCAATCATCAGTCTAATAGTTTTAGCTCTTCAAACAGGTCAAAAATATCAAAGAATTATATTGCAATTTTAGCTCTTAAATCCAAAGTTTATTATTCTTCAGGATGACAGAAGCTGTGCACAGTGGCGTAGCTAGGTCAACAAGGGCCCCGGTGCAAAACATTTATTTTGGGCCCTGAGGCCAGACGGGCGACCTTTTTTCTGCTTTGTGTGCTGGTAGGGGCCCCCTGAACTGAGGATTAGGGCCCTTGAATTGTTCTTAAGGGGCCCCTGAGCAGTGGTTGGGGCCCCCCTAAGCACAGCGAGGGCCCTTAGTGAGGGGCTCCTGTGTTCTCAGGGGCCCCTTAGACGACTGTAGAGCTAAAAAAAAAAAACAGGTCGCCAGTTTGCCGTGAAGGCTCATGGGCCCTCTAAACTGCGCTTAGGGGCTCCTTCAGGTATGCTTGGGGGCCCCCTGAGCGTGAGGGCCCCGGTGCACTGCACCGCCTAGCCCCATAGTGGCTACGCCCCTGGCTGTGCATAAGTTTAGTGAATAACTAAAAAAAATCCCAAAGCACATTGCACACTAAATAATCATGAATAATGAAATCATGAAGATTAATATAATAGACGGCTATCTTTTTGAGCGCTAATGACCTCGCTGTCGACGCGCCCTAAAACAACAACAACAACATATCTTTTTGAGACTTACCTTCGAAACAGACGACTACGGAGCAGTTTGTCAACCTGTGTTTTGATACCATTTGCAGCATCACCAGGAAAGAAGTCCAGATTCACATCAATCAAGTCTATACGTGTCAGAAGAAGGTTTCTTAAATTTGAGTCAATAGGAAGAGTATCAAGGGCAGCAATACTACACATCAGTATCCTATCACCAAACTTGTCTGCCAGCTTTCGCCATATAATTAAACTATTTAAAAAATTTTCCTGCAGCACGAGATGCTCCAGGCCCTTCAGATAGAACCCATCGACACCTTGGCGCAGCCAAAATTCCACCGCTTTTGCCACTGCTCCATCATGTCGGATTTTGATATTGTTTTTGTAAACTTCTGTGTTGTTCATTACATCATCCAGAGGCAGAACTGCATCATTAAATGTGTGCCGAGCCAGGGCATCTTCTCTGTCTACAGGAAGATCAAGAACCAATGAAATGTTTCTCTTGTGTAAAACGTTCAATACCACTTGAAAATCCCTCAAGGTGCCCAGTATCGGATGTATGGTGAGTAAATCCTTGGGATGAGTGTAGTGGTCTGGGTAATGATCAGACATGAAAATGGAGTTCATTCGCACAGCTCTAACTCCAATGCTTTCCATGTAATTAACACTTTTCAAAAACCCTCGGAAGTCCCCGACTCCATCTGAGTTGCTGTCCTGCAATTAGAAAGACATTAATTTGGAACTGATACAATACAGTTGTTTTCAAATTTCAAACATACAATGCTTTAAAAAACGGCGCAGAGCTTACCATAAATGAAGCTGGGAAGACTTCGTAGAACAGAGTGCCTTGCCACCAAGCATGTGGAGGCTTGCACGATGTGTTGATACTAGCCATAATAGCTATAACAGCACAAGCTGTAGCCACTATCAGGGACATAGCACCAAAGAATGATATGCGTCTGATGGCGGGCCAGTTCCAGTGCATGAATGAATAGTCTTTAGCTGTTGCAGGCAAAGTGAGTTGCAGAGGAGAAAGTGGTGCCTTGCCTCCATTTTCCTAAATGATAGAATTTTTTATATAAAAAACAACAATACTGCATATTTAAAACAATCTAGCTTAGTGAAGTGTTAATTACGCTCACACATTGAGAATTCCATACACAGGTATAAAAAAAAACAAAACAAAAACAGATATTTTAAATAGTTCATTAAACATTTTGTGAAATTCTCTTTCAAATGATACAAACAAATCAACGTGCCCACAAACACATGAAAATAATGGTTTGGGTCTTGAAAAAATTCTGTAAATTTTGAAAACAAAATATTTTCCACACATATTTACCATCTCATTCGTGAAATTCTCCATTGAATGATACATTCATATTTCATCCAAAACAAATATCTGATGAAGTATCAAATTTGTAAAAATCGCTCATTTAGTTCTTTTGCGAAAATCATAGTCTTCAGAAAGATTGCTACAGTTTTCCAGTTTAACCAGCTACCAATGGAAACTATGAAAGATCAGTAGTTTCAAAAATAAATGGGGAAATAGATTTGCTATGATTTTTTATGCCAAAAGCCCCTACAAATTATTATACCTTTAAAGGTGGTGTCTTAGCACAGGTTGAGGCCAGGGGTATGTGTGGTGCCTAGGTTGTGGTAATAGGCCAGTTCACACCTACGGAGTTCCGAAGAACTACAAAAACCGGAAAGAATCTGACAACTCTTAACTGTAAACAGACATTAAGATTGTTGGAATCATGTGAGCTGCCATGGATTGCCACTGGATGATCAGGGGTGGTAGTATAAACTTTTTGCCTCTGGCCATTCATCCTACAAGACAGTTGAATGGTTAGACTGATGTATGAAGCTGTGCAGTGAAGACAAGTAAGTTGGTAAATTAAGTGAGTTGTAGAACAGGTGGAGTATCCAATAATGGGAAAGGATTCTCCAGTGATGGGATTAGCACTGGTGTCTGGATGCACGCTGCATGTTTTGCAGCAGGGTCTAATGCAAAGGAAAGATCCATGCGGAAGACTAGGGAAGTGCTTGTGGATCGAGATGTTTTTCTGATTAGGTCTGCAAAATCACGTGCGGGAGGTAGTGTGTAGGAATTTGGAAAGGAGGACATGCATTTCAGGAAACGATAGTAGGAAGTCATTCCAACGGCTAAGGATCTGGTTAATGGATACCAAGCCAGGAGAGAACTGGGTGGTGAATATTGGTCTGCAGTCAGTTTTAGGAGGTGCAGAATGGGTGTTTTGGGAGATAGCCTGAGAGATTTGCTTTTGCACAAGATCTGAGGGAAATTTTACAGCAGCACCTACACTTTGACAGTTGCCATCTCTTCCATACCAAACGTTACCTTTCCTACAGCCTTGCTAGCTGTGGCAGATCCATCTGTTCTGATAATGAACCACTCTCCAGGTATTCCCAAAAACTATCCTAAGGCCTCATTTCCTGCTGCTATCCTGTGATCACTTCCCTCTTGTTTCATCATCGATTCATTCACAAGGTAGGTTCCCTCAGACATACGTCTCACTCCTTGGATTATTTGGGTTACGAACGGAAATATTGTGTGTGTGTTTTTTTTTTTTTTTGCCTGTGTTTTATTGTATCATCTGGTTTTTCAGCTTTCATGTGTAGTACGTGACAGGTTATTTTTCCCTATCCCACCTTATTTTCAGTGCATAATGCCAGTTTCATTGTCACAATTATGTTTACATCATTTGGAAAATGAAACTGCCACTCAGCAATGAAAATAAGATAGAAAAATAATCCATCACTTACCACAGATGAAGGCAGAAAGACAAGGAGACCATAAAAATATAAATCAAGCCCACTATACAATATTTTGGTGAATAACCCTACTCATGTAGGTGATAGGTCTGGATTTGCATATGTTTTCCCCTGCTATATGTCTCCCCTCCTACATGAGCAAGGTTATTCGTCAATTGTAGTGTGTGTGTGCATTTTTGTGTGTTCATCTGGCCCTCTGCCATCATGTGTGGTAAGTCATGGGTTATTTTCTTTATCCATCTTATTCTTATGTTTATTTCAAAATTGTACACTACCTGACAGACAAAACCAGCAACATCGGGTCCTCCAGAGAGGTGTGAGTAGTGATGTGAATTCAACAGCTGGGCACATGCGGTTGGTTCATGTAACACTGAGCTGCTGGACGATGAAGATTCCAAAGTTCCTGATGCTCCTGGGAATATCACGGCCAGTCCTTGAGAGGGTGGAAAAAATAAGGAAAACTGAATAAGTGGGTTTATCAAAACTGTATCATGCAGCATAATGTACAGAACATATGTCTACTCAAATCAACATGAAGCACAATTCCAGAAATGGAATGGATGTAAAATTATAGAAACACCTTTTGAAGTCTTGTGTCAATGTTAGCAACTAAAAGGTATCTCTTGTTGAAGGAGGCTCGTTTCACTCTTAGCTTTGGCAGTATACTTCCTTTGGCTGTAAGTTGTGATTTTTTAATGTTTCTACTACACATCATGGCTTGTGCCTTGTGATTATATTTAATTCAAATTCTTATCCTAGTATTAATTCTTCATCCTCAACTGCAGAGTAAACAATATCAGAAAATTGTAAAACCACTTTTTTTCTATTTTTTTTTATGGACACATCTGGACTTTTCCTCCATTCCTTCCTAGCTTTATACGAAAACAAGTTCAGTATTTGTGGCGATAGACTACAACCTAGTTTGATACACTATCTAATTAAGGCTTATTTCTAATTATGTAGGAGTAGGTAAGGTACAGCAGGCCTTTGGGTATGCAAGGAAAGAATAGGAATAAAAAGGATCTGTTGCCAAGTAGTAGTCACAGGAGAGGTGTAGGCCTTCTTTTGTAGGAGCAGCTGGGCACAGGTTAACAGGTCACAAGTTTTTTCAAGCCTAGTGCAACCTTGGGTCAGGTAATAGACTAAATAGGTTTATTTTTAAGGGGTTTTGCTAAGGAGGATAGGGTAGTAATATTGGGAGGTGCGGGGAAAAGTATTGATAGAAATGCTAATTATAATATAGAGAGTGACCTGAAGAAAGTGTTGAAGGAGGCGTAGAATACTAGGAGCTCATGCGAGTCCTAAGTCACCATAAACAGCCCCAAATGAGCCATGCTGTGAGGTGGGTAAATGTGGAAACTGAGATGCTGCTTAGGAACAGCATTAGTTCTGTCATTGGAGTTGTGCCTGTGGAGACCATTAGTAGGTAGGGTTTCACTAGGCATGGCCTACATCTAAACAGGAGGGGGGAGGGGGGGGGCAAGGGAATAATTTCTGAGTTGTTAGCTAAGGTTATAAGGGAGCCCACTTCCAGTGGTGACGGGGTAATAACTGTGCCTTTTTTTATATTAAGAGCTGCTGGTGAGAGGATAAAAGTTGGTAATCAAAGGGATACAAAGTGTAGATCCATAGTTAAGAAAATCACTAATGCTAAAGAATTATATGAAGCTTTTGAAACAATAACAGAGGGGGACAGATCTGGAAAGGTGAATGTTAGTGCTGAAAATATCACAAAGCCAGTGATAAGAGTGTTACTGGTAAACTGTAGAAGAATAATGAACAAAGTAATGGAGTTTGCAAGCCTAATAGAGATACAAGAAACCTCAAGTAGTTATAGGGGTAAGGTCCTGGTTAAAAGAAGGAGTACTAGACAATGAGGTTTCCCCCAATGGTTACAGAGTACTGTGACAGGCATAGATCGGTTGCTTGGAATTATCATTGCTGAAAGAACTTTGCATCTTGACATATTACCTAATTCCAATGTAGTTCCTAGAGGAGTACAATAAAGTATAATAAATTTAAAACTGTTTGAAACAATAGGATTGAATTATTTAATAATTATAAACAGTTCACAAATCATCAGTTATATCTCAGACCAAAAACAACGGTTACACAACAGTATCTCACAGAAATAGAGGAGCAACTGGTGGAGGGGTACTCATACAGGTTAGCAAAGACTACTATTGTTCACCGGTTATTAGAGATCATGACCACGAGTTACTTGGGATAGAGTTTTGAGGAAATAAAAAAGTAAAGATCAGAGTGTTGGCTGAATACTGTAGAGGAAGAATGAATGATAAAGATAAGGCTCTTGGGGAGAAACTAAATTCATATTCAGAGTTCAGAAGTGAGCATAGAATAGTCATTATTGGTAAGGATTTAAATTTACCAGGTATCAACTAGGTAGGAAATAATATTAATAACACAAGGGAACAGAGATTTGCCAATACCTTAGAAAGAGGGTTTGCAGAAGTGATTGAGCAGAAAAAAAAGGAGACCAAACATGTTGGATATCTTCCTAATAAAGACTGATAATAACCTTATCGGGTGTCAAGGAACTAAAGGAATAAGTAATCACAATGCAGTTCTGCTGGATATAAGGGGATTCAGTAAACCAATGGCCAGAATTGAAGGGAGAAATAATTTTTTTTATTATTAAGAGAGATTTTCCTCACTACAGAGGTTTTTTCTCCAACACAACAATAAAGAATTTGGAACATAGATCTTGACTTCATCTTCTCAAAATATTCCTCCAGATATTTCGATCATGTATATCTTCCTCTTCTGCACCAAGTCTTCTCATTGCTATTTGTACACTATGGAGCCAGGTAAACACGGGCTGTCCTCTTTTCCTCCTTCCTTTAACTTCCCATTCTTGTACTAGTTTAGGTATCCTAGCATCTTCATGGCCGTACCATTCCAGTCTTTTTCGTTCTATAACATCATACATTTCTTCTTTCACTTCCATTAGCCTTATTATTTCGGTATTCCTTACTTTTTATTTTCTTGATATTCTTGCTGATCTTCTCCAGAAATCCATTTCTATTGCTTTCAGCCTCTTGATATGTTTTTGGTTGATTGTCCAGCTTTCTGATCCATATAAGACTATACTTTCAAATAATGATTTGAATATAATTCTTTTTGTTCTATTCATAACACTTTTGCTCCATAGAAGTGAATTTAACATCCCGATTACTTTCCGGCCATTAGTAATTCTTTTATTAATTTCCATATTCAATTTTCCTTCTATTTTCAAAATTGATCCCAAATAGCAAAAATTATTTACCTTTTTAATTTTTATTCCATCAATGTACAATTCATCCAGATCATTAGTAAGATATTCTGTTTTTTTGTAGTTAATCTTCAAGCCACATTTTTTATATTCTTTTGACAGCTGATTACATATGTAATTTGCATCCTCACCATCTTGTGCTATGATGACTTGATCATTAGCAAATGGTAAATGATGTAGTGTAGGAAAAAAAATTTTTATAGGGGGATAGTGGAGTCCCCAATGTTCACAAACTCATTTCTTTCCTATACTTTCTTCTCTGCAATATTTAATTTAATTAGAACGGTCGCCAACCCAAATGTTTTTAATAATGGGATTTTTCAATGAAGGTTAATATCTAAAGATTGTTCTCAACACAGATTTAAAGTCCAGTATTTTATTGTTCAACGTTTAAAGACATATTCACTCTGACAACAGAAAGTGTTACCAGAAAGACTTCGTTTCCGAAAATTGCAGATTAATGCCACGAAAATTACATACACTCAATTCAGACACAATAAAAAGTTCACTCCACTTGAAACCTCAAACAAAATCATACAAATTGTCAAATTTAAATTATGGAAAAGAAGTTTGTTAAATTAATGATCTGTTTCAAAAATTATAGTTGCCGTCTACAAATATTCCAAGTCCGTTTATCCATGATTGTTCTAACGCGACACCCACACCATGCGACACTGCCATAACGCCAGCCCACACTTCACACCTTCACCCTCTAACCAGTTCGAAACTAATGTGGTCGAGGTCCCACCTCAGATATCTTATATAGGCTCCCCCAAGCCTGATGGGAAATTCCACTCATCTGGCGTCTCTCCCAGCTCCGCTCACAAAAGCTTTCCCCCCAAGTTTTTCCAATTTTCCGGAAACTTTGTGATAACGTAGAGTTCCTCATCCTAAGCATTTTCTATCCTTGTAAAAATTTTCCTATCTGCTCTCCTTTTGTTGTTATTAGTTTTTGAAGTTAAATAAACCTATTTTCTAGATCTAGTGTTCCAACTATTTGTTTTAGCGCGAGTGTTCTAATCTTCAGGAATTCTACAGCTCACTAGCTTCTAAAAACCTTTCATTAAAAAGATATCGTCTCCCATAGTTTTCGCCCCTTCTAGCGGCCATAATGGAATGCAGAATAATTACTTTGAAATTAAATATCTTATATGGAGAGTGCATTATTTTGATAAAACTTTCCGACAAACTTACTTAAAAAAAATTGTACTTTCATAAAAATAGGGTCCCTCCCAGATGTTTTTCTAGTTTTTTCTTTCCCCTTTGTCAACTTTCATTTCTACCCATTCTCGACAACCTGGATAGCTACGATGCTTTAACCGCTTTCACTTTGGAATTACTTTTAACATATTTCTACTCAACTCAACGATCTCAAACTGCTGTCACTATCTTTTCACAGGAAGGCCTTTAATTGGACATAATTTTATTTTGACTACTTATTTTATTCTCGACTTACTATTTTTTCCTTTATTAAAAAAGTACCTTAAAATTAGTCATATTTACTCTAAATTCCGTTGGAAACCATGTTTTGTACTTCTAAACAAAGATTTGATATTTTCCGCCTGGTATCTTAATTCATTTATTACCATTCTTTCATACTTCTATGAACCTGCCGGCTGTTGCGTCATCACTGCCACAAAGTGTCTCTGTTCGGACTTAAAGATTGCTCATAACTTCCTTCCGAAAATTCGTACTACTACCAACGCGAGTCTTACATTCTCTTCTACACCTGATTAGTGTTATCTTTTGGGGGAAATATTACTTTGGGTAACCTACTTAACCCGATACCAAACACTCTTCCTTCTCGTTTTCTCAGTTGCCAATAAGGCCAACTATGTTACAACCCCTCTCAATTTTCCCCTTAAATTTGGATAATTGCCCAATAGAGAAATTTAGGGAAAAATTCAAGCTGTACTCTCCCCATTTAGTAACATCAGTCATTCATCATTCATTAACAAAGAAAACGTGGCAAAAATCTGATGAAATTAACAAACAACATTGGATTAAAATCTTAAAATGTCTTTGCCAGGTCCAATCTTTCATTACTGCTGCCAGAGTGGAATGATTACTAGGTTTTACATCCATTGTTAACACAAAAATGTATCAAATCACTCTTAATCTATAAATAAGCAAAAAGGATTTTTCATGTAGATGCGAACTACATATTGTTCCCAACTAGATCCTTTGATTCTGAAATTTTTACACGTAAATATGTATACAACAGTATGTTTAAAAATAATTCGTGTAAATGGTTTCTACCACTCTTTGTAACACAATATGTTAAAATAACCCATAAAAAATGTCTCTGAAAATTCTGTACACATTTGTCACAAAACGTTAAAATAACGTATAAAAAGTGTCTCTGAGAAATCTGTACACATATTGTGCAATAATGAAAATACTTAATTCTATTACATAAAAGTGTAATATATGTTACAAAATCTGATGTGTCATATTGTACACAGTGATTTAAGATCTAAAACTTAAAAAATTCTAAGATTGCATAAAACTGCTTAATTGATGATATTTCAAAGTATTGAAAAGGACCAATTTGTGAAATTTCAAAGTCCTGTCACGGTCGCCATGTAGGAAAAAAAAATTTATAGGGGGATAGTGGAGTCCCCAATGTTCACAAACTCATTTCTTTCCTATACTTTCTTCTCTGCAATATTTAATTTAATTAGAACGGTCGCCAACCCAAATGTTTTTAATAATGGGATTTTTCAATGAAGGTTAATATCTAAAGATTGTTCTCAACACAGATTTTAAAGTCCAGTATTTTATTGTTCAACGTTTAAAGACATATTCACTCTGACAACAGAAATTGTTACCAGAAAGACTTCGTTTCCGAAAATTGCAGATTAATGCCACGAAAATTACATACACTCAATTCAGACACAATAAAAAGTTCACTCCACTTGAAACCTCAAACAAAATCATACAAATTGTCAAATTTAAATTATGGAAAAGAAGTTTGTTAAATTAATGATCTGTTTCAAAAATTATAGTTGCCGTCTACAAATATTCCAAGTCCGTTTATCCATGATTGTTCTAACGTGACACCCACACCATGCGACTCTGCCATAACGCCCGCCCCCACTTCACACCTTCACTCTCTAACCAGTTTGAAACTAATGCGGTCGAGGTCCCGCCTCAGGTATCTTATATAGGCTCCCCCAAGCCTGATGAGAAATTCCACTCATCTAGTGTCTCTCCCAGCTCCGCTCACAAAAGCTTTCCCCCCAAGTTTTTTCAATTTTCCTGAAACTTTGTGATAACGTAGAGTTCCTCATCCTAAGCATTTTCTATCCTTGTAAAAATTTTCCTATCTGCTCTCCTTTTGTTGTTATTAATTTTAGAAGTTAAATAAACCTATTTTCTAGATATAGTGTTCCAACTATTTGTTTTAGCGCAAGTGTTCTAATCTTCAGGAATTCTACAGCTCACTAGCTTCTAAAAACCTTTCATTAAAAAGATATCGTCTCCCAAAGTTTTCACCCCTTCTAGCGGCCATAATGGAATGCAGAATAATTACTTTGAAATTAAATATCTTATATTGAGAGTGCATTATTTTGATAAAACTTTCCGACAAACTTACTTAAAAAAATTGTACTTTCATAAAAATAGGGTGCCTCCCAAATGTTTTTCTAGTTTTTTCTTTCCCCTTTGTCAACTTTCATTTCTACTCATTCTCGACAACCTGGATAGCTACGATGCTTTAACCGCTTTCGCTTTGGAATTACTTTTAACATATTTCTATTCAACTCAACGATCTCAAACTGCTGTCACTATCTTTTCACAGGAAGGCCTTTAATTGGACATAATTTTATTTTGGCTACTTATTTTATTCTCGACTTACTATTTTTTCCTTTATTAAAAAAGTACCTTAAAATTAGTCATATTTACTCTAAATTCCGTTGGAAACCATGTTTTGTACTTCTAAACAAAGATTTGATATTTTCCGCCTGGTATCTTAATTCATTTATTAACATTCTTTCATACTTCTATGAACCTGCCGGCTGTTGCGTCATCACTGCCACAAAGTGTCTCTGTTCGGACTTAAAGATTGCTCATAACTTCCTTCCGAAAATTCGTACTACTACCAACGCGAGTCTTACATTCTCTTCTACACCTGATTAGTGTTATCTTTTGGGGGAAATATTACTTTGGGTAACCTACTTAACCCGATACCAAACACTCTTCCTTCTCGTTTTCTCAGTTGCCAATAAGGCCAACTACGTTACAGTAGATATTTTCCCTCTATTATTTCTGAACCCATTCTATTACACTTTTGAGACCATGTTCTCAAATTTACAATTATAAAAAAGGCACAAATTTTGGAACGGAAAAGATATTTCAGGGTTAATTTCATTAAATGAAAGAATGGCACAAGTACAGTAGAGATGAAGTGAGAAGAGTTCAAGGAAGTAATAAAAAAGAGTGAAGAAATGTTTATTCCAAAACAGAAAATAAGGATAAGTACAGAACCTACATACTATAACAGTGAGGTGAGGAGGTTAAAGAAGTTGGTGAAACGAGAATATAACGGAGTTAAGAAACAGCAAGGTAGTAGGGAAATCTTGAAACAATTAATTAACATTGTCAGAGAAACTAGCTAAGGATGAGTTTATGAAGAATATTATTCTTGCAAGGGGACCACTGACTGATGCATCTAGAAATTTCTTTGGCTATATCAGAAAATTGAGGGGAAGAGGTGGTGTTGAGACATTTATAGATAAGGATGGAGAAGAAGTAACCGAGGACAATTACAAAAAGGCTGATTTATTAAGTAACTGGTTCAGTGAGACCGTAAGGACAATAATTCAGAAATGATAGGGATTATATCAGAAAATGAGCCTATTCGCACAGTTGGAAGTGAGCAGATTATAAAATTTGAAATTAAATATGAAGCTGATATGAAGGAACTAAGAAATCTAAAAAAAAAAAAAGGTAACTGGCCAGTGTGGATAATACAGATGTCAAAGATTGCAGGATATTGTACCTTATCTTGAAACATTATTTAAACTGAGTCTGGATACTTGTTTACCAGATGACTGGAAAAGTGTGACAGTAGTACCATTCCATATAGAAAAGATAACAAATAGGGTTGACATCAGCGGTAGGTAAATTAATGGAGATTAATATGCAACGATATTAGATGTGTCTGTTTTCAAGTTGGCAACATGGCTTTAGACAAGGATATTCATGTGAATCTCAGTAGGCTATATGCAAGATATTTCTGATAAAACTGACATAGGTTGATAGTGTAGCAATGGATCTTTCAAATGCTTTCGACAGAATGAGCCATAAAATGGTGCTAAATAAGGTAAAAAACCATTGAAAGTGGATAAAAAGGTGATATGCTGGGTAGAAGAATTCCTAAGGGTGGGAAGCAAAAAGTTAAGGAAGGAAATGTAATATCAAAAGAAGTAGGAGTGCATATGGGAGATCCACAGGGTAGTGTATTGGGACCATTTCTATTTGTTATTCTAATGAATGATTGTATCAATGGTTTACTGTCAGAAGATAGATTGTTTGCAGATGAAAATGTTACATAAAAGGATCAAAATGGTAGAAGAATAAATAGCTGCAGGATGATCTAGATAGGATAACTAGCTGGGTGAGTCAACATGGGATGAAGATAAATGCAAAGAAGAGCCATCTTATTAGGTACACATAAAAAGCTAAAGGTTGATTATGATTATAAAGTGTGGAAGGAGCTGCTTATTGAAGACTCAAAATGTAAATACCTCAGCATAACATTTGATGGCAGACTTAATTGGGCAGGACACATTAGACAGGTGGTAGAGAAAGGGTCCAAAATCCTTGGAAAGAGTGATGAAGGGATGCACTAGAGAAGCAAGAGAATTGTGGTACAAAACTTAGGTAAGGCCTCTGCTGGAATATGGTGGTGTAGTATTGAACCAACATTTTTGGTATCAAATACAGGAGTTTGAGGGAGTGTAGAGAAGGGTTGCTAAATTTTTCTTTGGAAATTGGCGCAAAATACAAGAGATAGAAGAGAAGAGAAACGATTATTAATTTACCAAACACACTGAAAGAATTTAAAGTAAAAATTAATAGAGGGCAAAAGTAGGTGGCAAGAGGAAAGGAGAAAGACAGGTGTGTAGGGAGAATGCCACTGGAGTGTGCAATCTATTGCAATTTTATCAATTATTTTTATATACGACAGGGTTCCCCCCCCCCCAAAAAAAAAAGCAGAATTACTTTTTAAAAGCTATAAATTTTCAATTTTTTTTTTTTTATTTTTATTTTTTTACAAAATGACCTTATCTACTCTCCATTACAACTAATATATTTGTCCCACTGGTACTTACCCTTTTATAAACATTTTCTGTAGTCATCTTTAGAAATAGCTGACAGCTCCCCCCTCATTTTTTTCTCGACTTTTTCAATGTTGTCAATTAAGTTTCCTTCCCCTTTTCATGCGTGGAAATAAGAAAAAGTCACACAGAGTCAGGTCAGGAGAGTAAGGTGCGTGTGGTAGTGGAACCATGCCATTTTTAACTAAAACCTGCCTAACAGAGACAGCAATGTGAGCAGGTGCATTGTCATGGTGGAAGAACCAGTCTCCTGTGTATCACAAATTAGGCCTTTTTTTGAGGAACACTGTTGCGTAATTTCTTAAAAATTTCAAATAAAAGGTTTGATTGATGTGGAGGAACAAATTCTGGATGAACTACGCCCTTGGGATTAAAAATGCAAATGAGCATTGTTTTGATGATTGATTTTACTTAACGGCATTTTTTTGGATGGGGTGATAATAATTAGATTGACTGTCGCTTTGTTTCTGGGCCGTAACATTAACACCATGACTCGTCACCAGTAGACCTTTGACAGAAAATCTGGATCAATTTCAAGCTGTTGTTTCAAAGCACAACCTTTCAACACGACATTTGTTTTGATTATCAGTCAGAGCCTGAGGCACAAACTTGGCAGCAACTCATTTCATTCCAAAATCTTCAGTTAAAATTCACTGAAACAGAGCTCCAAGATAACCCACTAATCTCTTACAATTGATCAATTGTCTGTCCATGGTCTAAGAGCACAAGTTCTCGAACTTTTCAACATTTTCATTAATTCAGGCTGTTGACAGACATCCAGAACAAGGTTTGTCATCAATCGACAAGTCGCCATTTTTAAATCGAGTGAACCACACATACACTTCAGTTTTTCCCACAGCATCATCTTTGTAAGCCATTTTAAACATTAAAACAGTTTCAGCAACATCTTTACGAAGTAGAAAGCAAAATTTCACTTAAACTTGGCATCACCAAAAACGAAACAATAACAAAACAGTGCTAGCAAAAAAAACCTCTGCAGATTACCACAAGCCAGGTTGAGAACACAGGTGGCACTGAACTGACAGAGTTGCACTATAAAAGACTAGTGGCAGAAACGCGTACTACACAAGCTCCGCCCATGGCAATGCTATTCTGGTCATTTTTAGTTTTAGGTACCCTCTCGTATGAGGATGAATAAAATACAAACAAGCCTTTAAAAAAAATAATATACATTTTTCTATACAGTACCCAATCTTATCTCTTATCTAATTGCCTGGTAATATTTTAAAACTGAAATCATAAAATTTTTGCGTACATGTATCAAATCAATTGCACACGAACTGCTGCACCTCCTCATTCATTGTGAAATACAGTCCACCAAAGGCTTCCCTGATTATCCTCCACATGGAAGTCTCATGGTGACAGATCTGGGCTGTAGGGTGGATGTTTTAGGACAGCCCAGTGCATTTCAGCTAATTTTTGTTTCATTTCTGCTGCAGTGTGGGTACAGTCATAGAGAAAGCACACATGGATTTCAATCCTGTATTCACAAAATTTGAAACCCACTCTGATACTTTTTGGGATCCCAACTCATTGTGAGTGATTGATTGCACACTCCCATAGCTGATCTGTAGTTCTTGAGAGACTTGAAGAACCTTTATGTGCCAATCTCCTTCAATGAGTTCTCGAACAGACAGTGTTCTGCAGTGTGATGCTGATGCTGGGATGGTGCAGGTGGACATTGTTTTCAACATATTCCAATCCTTTCTTAAATTTGATACACTACTCCCTTATGTAAACCCATGAACTAGTTCTTTACCAGAATAGTGGGAGTAAATTTCAGCAGCATTTATATTTTCGTTGAAAAGAAACATAATGATATGTTGTGTAATTGTGAGATGTGCCTTTTTCTCACTCGTAGTGATTGCTACTGGGAGTAAGAAGCACAATGACCCCCCCCCCCCTTTTCACTGTTTAAACCATTGCAGACCCCTCACTCCACTCATGGGCACAAAATTTTAAAAAGCTTGTTTGTGTTTGATCTACCCTCGTAGCTGTAAGAAAATATTTTTGACAACAGCATCAATGAAAATGTTATTATGCAATGACAAAAAATAAGGATAGGAAAGTAATCATACATCACAGATAAGAGCAGGAGGACCACAACAAACAATAAGACAATGTTGTAAATACAGTCTAAAAATCTCAGTAAACACCTTAGTATGTCAGAGAAGAGAGATATGGCAAGGAGATCAGCTGTTTACTCAGAGACCTACCATTAATATATTTAAATTACATGCATATAAACCAAATTTGCTTTTAACTAATTAATGATAGTTATAATAGAATTGTACATATAAAATTTTGACATTTCACTGGCATCATTTTGTATAATTGCAATTACTTTAATTTTCTAAAATAAAAAATATTTCATCTAGTCCACCAGAAAATGAAGTGAATACATATAATCGTAGCAGCCCAGATGAAGGACCCAGAATGGGACCGAATGTTAGCATCAGCAGTAAGAAACCTGCAGTACTAAACTTGGAAACTAAAGCAAGAGCAATTTTACAAAGATTAAACATGTTTTTAATGGAAACAATAAAATACCATCCATCACTAAGCAACTGCTGTCAGGAGGCAAACTGAGGTCATTGAGATCTCCAAAGTCTGGAGCAATGCTACCAACAGGCAGTGAAGAAAGTTCCAGGTCTGTACTTGAAGGACTGATCTGTCGTTCATATGCGACCCCTGCAATACATAAAAAGAATTTCTGTATTGTTTTGTTTAAATGCACTGACCTGTGGTAAATTAAACAAGACACATTGACACATTAAAAATATAGCAGAGTAAATAACACATAAACTTGCTCTTAACAACACAACAAATACAGAAAACACATGCAGCATCACTAGCAATAGTAACCTGAATCAAATACGGTACAAAACATTGTACGTACAGTACAAATAAAACAAACATTAAATTGATTACATAAATTTGTTTGTCAACTATACCAGATATTGATTAGAAAAGAAGAAAAATAAATAACTACAAAGGTTTTTGGTTTGGTCTTTAAATAATAGATGAAAATTGAGAGGTCTGCTAAAGTGCATAATATTTCTCGTTTGGCACAATGTTTTATTGGATTTATATGTCCCTCCATGAAAATTCTAAGCCTATTGCAAATTTAAATCTCATAAAAACAGTGCATCATGCATAATCCAAATCATAGCATCTACTATAATGGTACTAAGGAAAAGGAAATTCCTTTTAGGCAATGTAAATAACAAAGGATAAAGAAAATAGTCCATCATTGACCACAGTTGAAGGATGGAGGGCTGAAATGAATATATTAAACACTAGCAAACACAAATGTACAGCTTACCGCACAGTATGTGAGCACCTTCCTTGCCATACGGTCCAATCCTTTCTGCGTGAATAATGTTTTAAACTGAAATATTGTACATTTGTATTCATCTCATTTTGTATATTTGTCACAACATAAGTGTATGGGTTATTTTCCGTATCCTTTGTTATTTACATAATATCTCTACAAGTATATACAAACTGCACAAGTTTTGCTAACCGATTAAATTCTATACACATACAGACAGAGTTAGGTATACAATAAATATAAGTTATTACAAGGATATGATTCTCAGTCTTGCACATAGATGGAATTGTGATTGCTTTTCTTTGTGATGTTGGTATGCATGTCACATTAACAAATGACAAGTTTCAAGTTCTTCCAACACGTATTGATACATCCTTCCCATAACTATGATGGATATTAGAACAACTGGATTCTCCCCCCCCCCCCCCACACACACACACACACTCACACATAAAAAAATACATGTAACAGAAATGTGAATGCTTATCTAAGAATAAAATAACATTCTGTTTGACTGTTTGTGACTGAAATGTGTTTCCTTCACCACTTCATCATTCCCATTCCATATACTTTTGGAACATCTGGCAACAGGGCAATTCCATGTCAGTTGACACATGGCACAACACCCACTGACCAGGATTTTCAAAAAAAAAAAAAAATTGTCACCACACAGCTACAAAGCCACATAAAATTTTTCTTTCTGGACTTCATATTTTTTTTTTAATCCAATCTCTGTGCCTAATCCACATATTACTTTGAAATTTTTATCTTTTGTTAATCAAAATATGTAAATTCCAGAAAAAAAATATTTTGGCAATCTTACCCAGCAGAGTAATTAAAAATACATTTATTTAAAAATTAATTTTTTGAGCAAAAATAGTTTCATGTTCAATGAGTATTATCAACCTAAGACAGGGTATTTACAATACCCATTTTTTTAACTGAATCTTTAAGTACACTTTAAAACACTATAAAAGGAAAATAATGGGATTTTGATTGCTCATATTAGTGTTTAAATGTTTTACTAAAACTCTCTCTTTAAAAATTAAAATAAACTTATTAGTTATAAAAATGTGGCCACCAGGTGTACACCCTTCCACAAAGATACTCAAACATCCAGAATTTGGAAACCTGTATCACAACACTCATCATTATTGTTGGGAACCATCTTCAGTTTCCCGGGTGTGGTTTACAAGACTTTGGTTGCAGCATCATACACAACCATTAACTCAGCTCAATGGAGATAAGGCCACATTCCCTATCCTCCTCTTTCTACCTGTGCATCCACGATGCAGCAATGGGCATTCTCCATCTCATTAGGAACAGTAAAATGGCAAAGTCCCAGTGAGGACCCAGTCCTGCAGGGTACAACGCTGAAGCCATGCATGCCCAGGGACATGGATGTAAATCCTGATGGCACCTACGGCAGAGAAGAAGTTCTTCGGTATGGGGTAGATGACAGAGGAGGCAACCCATTGTAAGGTATCCCTCGCTCTATTTTCGAGATTTCGTTAAAATCCGGCCGAGTTTGAGGTTAACTTCAGTACACGATACCACAGTTAAAAGCGAGATAACAACACTTCTAGTACAGTAAAGTAAATAAATAGCACATAGCAACCATAAATAAGAAGTTTCAGGTAAAATATAAGCCATAAACTTACCTAAATGAGCGTAATCCGTAATAATCCATGAAGCAGAAAACACAGGTTTGTTTACACTACTATAGCACTATTATTCCACTAAACTAAACACTGTAAAGCAATTTAATAATTAGAATTTCACCATGGGATATTAAATTCACTAATAACTCGCAGCTCCATACCGATTTAAAGTACTAAATATGGAATTTAATGTATCTCCACATGGGAGCTAGTTCAACATTTAATTCAACCACATCTAAACAACTTCAAAGCTTTAAAAGTAAATGTAACCAAGTAAAATAACCAGCCAGCTAATATTCTTTAAGTTTCCGGTAACCATCAACCAATAAATTGAAAATATAAGCAAATAACAGCCAACCGGTAATGGCGCCGTAAAATCGAAACTTTAAAAATTAATAACTCATAAACTAACATGTTTAACAGACTAAAAACTTCTCCAAAGTGCTTAAAATAAATAAATAAAGGTTCAATTTAAATTTAGTTTCAGGACACAACCGGCTATAAATAAAAAGCAGAATATTTGGTTGAACAACGGAAAATTTAGAAATTCCATAACTTCCGATAGAATTAACAGATTTGGATAATTTATATACCAGCATAATCAGCAGAAACGGGAGAGCATTTCTAAAATAGTTTGAAGCCCGAACTCTAAAATTTCTTACAATACGTTTTTTGCTCACAAAATTTGAAATAACCGCATAGTCCAATGTAGCAACACTCCCCAACTAAATAAATCTATAACTCCGTTCTGAAGCATTTAAAACATTATTACAAAGAGACACTAAACACATATTTTTGCGTGATCTACACACCATGAATTTCTGGTAAACATCGGGAGATAAATCAAAAATTTCTGTTTATTTTGACCACACTAGTCCTGATTCAATATAGGAAGTTGCGCCGCCATGACAAGTCAGTCTGGCCTGAATCATTGGAGGAGCAGGATGTGTGCTGGCTAGATTGAGGCGGGCGAGCCTCGGGTGGTTTAGGCGTGGAGTGAGTCTCCAACTTGGTTGACACAATGCCCGATAGACGCCATCTTAGAATTTTTCAGTTGCATAGTAAAGTGTTTCGGATATGAACTTTAATTTTATCGGGACAACGAGGCCGGTGATATTCAGTACTTTGTCGAACTTGAAGCAGGACACACGTCCTCGCGAGTGCGAAAGCGTCGGGAAGCGCGCGGATGCATTTGAGCGGGGGAAGTTCTACCATAATGGCCGATTAGTCGCCATTTTCAAATTTCACCATGAACAATGTGGCTACTTAACAGGTTCCGACATGTGATTTTCTAACGGTCAAGATTCATTTTGGGGTAGTGCGAGTTTGCTCTGTTTCATAATTTGTGATTTTCGGTGAACGATTTCTCTCCGATTGCCTTTGCTAACTGTGAAGGTTTGTAACTTATGTGAAAATTTCCAAGAATATATTTCAGTTATTCAACTTCAGACTTTCATTTCTACAATAGTACCTTTCTTACAGGAGGTAAAGCTGTAAGTGGCGACTGTGGTCATTTTAACAGTTAGCATCCTATATGGTTTAACACGGTAATAGAACTTTTCAGAACTTTGATAAACTTTTGGAAGACTTCGAGTTCAGGTGCTGAAGCCGATACCCACCCCAGTACCGGCTACGTCCCTGACACCATGTTCTCAGGGGAAATTGAGAAGGGAACCAATGTCCTGTGGTGCAGAGGGAACTTCAAAGGCTAGGAGGGTAACCACTGCTAGGAAATCTATTTCTATTAGGACCAGCAAGCCAACAGTAACAAAGTGTTGCTTCTAAAGTTACCAAGGCACTGAATTAGACAGTGACCAGAGTATGCTCCTTTAGAAATATCACTTTCAAAAGATGAAACTCAAGAGCAAATCAATATGTCACTGACAGAATTAGGTGAGTCACCTTTAAATTCAATAAAATTGCATCAAATATGCTAAAAAAAAAATCAAATTTGCATTCTCCACTGAGAAATAAGGTTAGTAGAATTATAGACAAATTATCTGGAGAAACACTGCCAAAACTTGCCACATGATTTGTAACAAAAAGTAAGAACCACTGATGAACTTTTAAGATTAATCAAAGCAAAGCTTGTGGCCAGTGGCGTAGCTAGCGTGGGTGACACCCGGGGCGGATATCGATAGTGTCACCCCTTGAAAACTTAAATTCAAAATTAAGTAAAATATATCTTGTAAGTGTAAAATATGATATTAATAAAACATAATTAAATAAAAATTTATTATTATTTAAAAATAGTAGTTAATAAAATTATAATACTAACAACATTTAAAAGATATACACATAAACTAAAAACAACTGCTTTCACAATCTCCTCTTTCTAGTTTCAACAGCTGCAAACACGCAAATTACATTTAAAAAATTAACAATTTGAGTTACTTCATGTTCAATAGTCAATATGGCAAGCTCGGTGATCGAAAGTGGCTTTAGATTAATTTTAATTTTTCTGAACATCGGGCCTCACTTGCCCGATACTGTTCCGCACCGTAACCGTACCGACAGGTTTCTTAATGTTGGCACTCACTCGATGGAAGTTTGTCCAAATGACATGGTGTGTCGTCGGACCTGCTGGATGTGGAGACGCGCATAGAGAGAGTTCGGAAATTTCCATTACCTTACGACCAAATGTTGTTTTCATGTTATGTTTGCTTTAAAACATCCATGTTCATCAGATGTTCGTAAAAAGTAGGAGGAGTCATAGCATCTTCGCATTAAAAAATCAAAGCTTTGCAAGATCTGAAGATCAATTTTAACACCCACAAAACTTACAGCCGAGATTTGCATTTGTAACGGGGACCCTCCACACCCGAATCGCGCGCCGGAACCAGACGCCAAACAAATCTAGAAGTAATGAACAATATGTATTCAAACACATAAAAGTGGATTCGTGTTTTCTGATAGCAAAAATAGATGATATAGAAAAAAACGTTCATTTGATCATGTTTTCAAACTTATTTTTCATTACACCTACATTCGGACTGGTGACGGAAATGACTGCATGCGATTTGGGTACTGAATGTCCCGCTTCAAATTCCGGCCTCGACTGTAATTTTTGCGGGCCTTAAAATTGATATTTACATCTGCCAAAGCTTTTATCTGTTAATGCGAAGATTCTAGGAAGCTCCGTGATTCGAATTTCACGTTAATCTGTAGGTCTCCTTTTCATGTTAAGTGACTACGATATAGGTGCACTGAGAGTTTCTCAATAAGAAACTCTGTGACTTGATCTTTGAGATAACTTGAAATTATTATTTTTATTATACAAAATCTTTACGACCTATATTTAAATTAAAATATGTTATAATCTCCTTCTTTACTAACAAAAAATACTGAGAGAATCGAAAAGAACCTCAAACAAAACAAACGCGTCAATGTGAAGTGATTGACATTTCATTCTGATGGCGTTGAAACACGCGAGAATGTGTCATTCCGGTACAGTGTGGTGATCATTTGTTAATACTGTGTTGGGATACTATTTTTTTACATAAAATATCAACCAGTTAGGTGATTACGTGAGTAAGATAAAAAAGTATTTTTATGTGCTTTCTTACCAAAACTGTGCAAAATAAAGTACAGTATAATAAAGTAAGGTATCAGACCTAACTGTTATTCCCAACACTTATTCCCTGAAACAATCACTTGAAAACGTTAAAGGAGAGTAAAGACAGGGTAGGAACGCGGGTAGCTATGGAAAAGTGTGGACGCGAGGGGCGAGCCGTCTACTCAGCCGACTGTTGTTGCGGTGACGATACAGGCCAGTATTGGCAAAGTGCAGCTCAACCTTTTACACTTAGCAACTGACACACAGACTGGCGCAAATTAAAATCCCAACACCCAGACGGTGTTGTGATAAATGAATGAAATTTTGCCCCAAGTATCCCCGCATGAAGAGTATTAAATTGTTAAAAATTGAAAGTTTTGTATGTAATAATATGAGAATTAGGGTGCTATTTATTATATAAATTTCAATTTTTAAAAATTTTTTTTTGTTAACGTGTAATATGACACTTTATTGTCTACAAGTTTTTGTTGGCTAAGTATGCCAAGGCGAAGAGTGACAACTCTCTACACCCAAATGTCTAACTGTGGGAGAGGTCGGAGAATTGACGTGTTTTTAAAGGTACATCATATCGTGAAATCTCCCGAAGGATTGGCCTTAGTGCAATGTGAGTATACAGACTTGTTACACAATGGATGAAAGAAGGTTCTAATACTCCTAGAGCAGGCATGGGTCCATACAGATGGATAACAGCACGTGAAGACTGCCAAATCGTGTGGGTGGCTGTTGCTGGCAGATGGTTGACTGCAGGCCAGATCCCAGCAGTAGTTACAGATAGTCACCCCCTCCCCAGACGATTGTAAACTAATTGCTCGAAGCTGGGTTACACTCTCTGACCCCTGCGCAATATGTCCCATTAATCTAATTTAATTGCCATCATCATCTAACCTGGTGTAATGCGAAACACAAATGGACATGTGAATGGCGTACATTTGTGTTTAGAGACGAGTCTCAATTCTGTCTGTGGCAAAATGATAATCGACGACATGTTCGCAGGCGTAGTGGAGAAACAGCTTACCTATTGTGATTTCAAAACGTCACGCAAGTGTAGCCACTGGTGTCATGTTTTGGCGGCTATCAGTTTCGACAGCATGACTGAGTCGGCTGTTGTTGATGGCACAATGACAGCCCATCACTATCTGGATGGATTACTGCATCTTATTTTGTTACCCTTCATGTTCACCATCCAAATCGCATTTTCCAACATGATAATTCCCGTCCTCATACTGCGGCCATCGTCACAAATGCCTTGGAAGGAGTTTCGATCACAATTTGGACAGCACCATTCCCAATAGAACATGTCTAGGATACTAGAAGTAGACACATTAGATCACATGGTAACCCAGCACAAAAAGTTTCCTAAAATTCTACCACTCATGTATGCGTGTTGTGGTAATTTAAATTTCCGCCAGTGTAACTATAGGGAGACCATAAGGTTCCTCTATAAATTTTAAAAAAAGTCTAAAGCTACCCATTTGTTATTGGAACGTTAACATAGGCTGTATGTAAATGACTTTGTAACCTCGGTATTAGCAAGACAGAGGGATATTGAGAGGAAAGTTAACAGAAGTGGCTTGATCCAAGTAGAAGCAATTCCAGACCCAGATGGGTTCCCATTGGTGCAAACCCAGGATCCGATTCCCACAAGTTGTGAGACCATGGGGGATACTGTATAGTCAGAGAAGCAATTGTGAATGACCCATTGGTGCAAACCCAGGATCCGGGTCCCACAAGTTGTGAGACCCTGGGGGATACTGTTTAGTCAGAGAAACAACTATAAGTTCCTTCATAAAAATAGAAGAATATATAAAATATAAAAACATAATTAAATGTAAGTAAAAAAAAAAACCAACAGGTCAGATAGTAAAAGAACATGCTTTGCGATATCTGCCGTCTTTACATGAAGTAATTAACAAGTATTTTACCACCCGCCTAAGAAATACGTATCTACAGACTCCTAAATATGACATTGTATGTACTGAAGATTTTTGAATTTCTAGCACCGCTCTGTAGCGTATAAATAAAGATCTAAACGGCTCGAATGTTCGTTCAGTTTATGATTAAAGCTCAATTTTTGTTCAGGAATGGAAGTTCGACATCCCTGTCGATTTAAGGAACCCGCAAGAATTTAGGTACCTGTATTCGACAGAGAGGTTACCCATAATAGAAATCTACTTCTGTAAATTTATTATAGAAAATTCTTAGAGAATCATACGCTTATTTATTTCATCGCGATCATATTTGCATATTCTCGATCAATAGAAAGCATAGCAAACTTACGTGAACCTAGAGTTAAAGTGCTTACTAATGTTACGATTTCGCTATCAAGATACGCGGTTCCGACTGTTTTAAACACATGCCCTACAAAATCTGATTACCAATGATAGACGATACAGTCCACGAACACTTGGACTCGTTCGAATTGACTTGAAAAATCACAGTATTGCTAGTTTAATGCAGTTTTCTGAATCATTTTATTTGCATAAATTCGACATGATACGGTTTCATGTCGGTGCACTGTCACAATAGGTAGGTACGCAGACCAGATAACACGAAATGTACTCAATTTGTACATCACGAATCTGTTAGATGATAAATTAAAAAATTACTAGAAAATACTTCAATGCACTTCTGAATCTTAACTAGAAAGCTAATGAAATTCTAAATAAGCAAAACAATTTTGAAACGCTTGTTTGCCTTTTTTTTTTTTTTTTTTTTTTTTTTTAAAAAAAGGAAAATCTAGCATTTTTCTTGAAATAATTTAGAGGATTTACAATTTAACTGTCTAATTACCATGATTTTAACAATTTTAGATATATATAATACATCCTTTAATTTTAAAACTACCTCTCTTTATACAAGAAAACTTACACCGCCGCTTCCAACAAACCAAACAACAGTGACGAACGGCAAGCACAATGAGTTACTGTGATTGTTGGAGCTACAGAGCGATGCTCTCTTTGGTTAAGCGTGCGGTGTTGCCAATAATTATACTCTACTGTAATGAAAGAGCACAGCTCCCTGGATCATATTTGAAAAAGCGATAGATCAACTTAAAACAAATATTCAAAACATTCAAGGTAGATGTGTTTCGACACCGAAGAATAAAAGAAGTCAATAAAAAAAAATTTTTTTTGGTATCACACTAATTTCAGTTACTAGTTTGTAAATGCGGGTGTCACCCCCAAACGGGTGACACCCGGGGCGGACCGCCCCCCCCCCCCCCCCTAGCTACGCCACTGCTTGTGGCACTGATGACACAAAGAGAATGAATAGAAGTTTTGACTCTTGCTCCTACTTCAAGGTGTAGGAATAAATCTAAGTGAATTAAATGGCAGGCTGTAAAACAGCCAGCCAGATATAAAATGGCAAACTTAACAAAAGACGTATAACACTGCAAAAGATAAAAAAGAAGAAAAAGAAATACTTGGATTGGTGGTTATAAGAAGACCACCAATTAATTTTCAACCTATGATGATCTGCCCAAAATATTTTGGACGAGACCAGCTAGTGCATAGAAATTTAAAACTTTAGCCATGTTGTCATTATCATTATTTAAAATAAGTTGACATCTGCCATTGATATAAAAAACAGAACACAATCTATAAAAATGTGATGTACCATCAAAGGTGCATCAAAAGCATCACATTCCAGTGTGTCCTTCTGGTGGAGAAGAAAACTAGGGGAGTGCCCTGAGCGGAGGCAGGTAAGGAGTACTTCATCCCCTCTCGCCTGCTGAAAGGAGCCACTCCATAGCAGAATGGGTGGTCAGTTTTACCAGCCAGTGCTTGCTACTGTAGACTACCATCCACTGTCTCTGTCATTCGCCAGAGATGACACTTTTCTGCCCCGTTACTTTGGGGACTGAAGCAACGTCAATTTTGATCTTGTTACAGACTAACTTTGCGGCTTCATCCTCTACCTAGCATCTCCTGATTCCCACATGAACAGGAACCAAGTAGAATGGAACCTTCTTTCCACAAGACTAGGAGTGGTGGGCATGTTATGTCTTGAATTAGATAGTCTGCTGGGTAAAAGTTTCCCAGTGCCCGAATGCAGCTGTCAGAATAACGGCATATGATGAACTTCATGTTGCCACTTACTTTCGTAGGCAGGAACAACATAATTAAAGTGTAAAATTAGGCAGTACACAAACTAAACCTGCTATCCAACACCCTACTCTGTTAGTCTGCTTAGGCTCATCAGCATATGCCGGGGTAAGTGAGGCACTGATATAAATTATCACAAAAAACATTGTCAGTAGTAAACAGTTTGTTGTACCAATACAATTATAAAATTGTTCTGTGACTCTTTAAAAGCCAGAGAGATTTAATGCAATGCTGGTGACAAAGAGGAAAATTCATAACCATATTCATCCACAGTAGCTGAAGAGTCTGGTAACTTTAAATGATTATTGTAGAATCATTCAACAGATGGATTCATAATTGTGTCATAAACGGGACTTCTACATCTACATATATATGCTGCAATTCACAAAATTGTGGGTGGCAGAGGGTGCTCAGCACCAAAGCTAATCTCATTGCTGTGCATTCCAATCCCTAATGGTACGAGGGAAAAAAGAATTTATATAAGAATCAGTCTGGCACCTTATTTCTCTAATTTTATCTTTCCTGTCCTCCGACTCAAATAGGTTGGTGGAAGAAGTATTTCACTACACTCAAAAGTGAAAGTGGGAGTACGCATGTTTACCAATAAGTTTAAACAAAACTTGTGTCATCTATCTACCAGAGACTCCCAACCCAGTTCTGCGACGCTTTCATAAGGACTGTAGCAAGCGGTCACGAATCGAGCGGCTCTTCTCTGTACTTTCTCTATACTTTCGATCAACCCCTTACGAAATGGGTCCCAAATGGCACAACAATAAGCAAAATGTGGACGCACAAGAGATTTGTACGCTATCTTCTTTGTTTGTTCATTACAATTTTTCAAGATTTGACCTATGAATCGCAGCCTAGAATTTGCTCTACCTACTAACGAATTAATGTGTATGTCCCATTTCATGTTCCTTTGTACTGTTACGCCCAAATTTTTCATAGAATCGACGATATCAATAACTGAATAGTTTAACTCGTATTTCTGGCGTTAAGGTAATGAGCAACAAGTGTCACTTCATGTGGAGATGTCATTGTGCCACAAGCATTGGCTTGCCAGCCTCAGAACAAATGTTGGTAATGTGACTAGTTTGATGTGCACCAATAGCAAGCCAAATTCCTGCATGGTGGATTCTATCCAACATCTGGGAATAGCTATTCCATGCTGAGCTACACAGCTATACTCCAACCACAACCGAAAAACGCTCTGTAAAATTGTAGCAGGCTGGAACAATCTGTGGCCCATGACCTACAACACAGACACGTCAAGTCTTTAGAGCTCTGGCATTCATATCTTTAAAATATGACAGCCAACTCAGTCTGCTGTCAAAAAAAGGCCAAGAAAATGTACAGTTTCATCGAAACTTAATATGGTGTTACTTATTGTAAGATGAGATTCTGGTAGAAGACAATGACTGCAGCTGAGTAGTATGCACCAGGTTTTCTCAATGCAAAATCGAAAACTAGTGCATACTGACCATTTATCCAGCCTGTTTAGAGCGAGTTGCAACTGCTTCTCAGCACCTCTCAGGCTAGATGAAATCCTAAAACAGTTAGATCAATGACGAATAATGAGCACCAAATTGGACTCATTACTGATGAAATATTGTTGATAGCAACAGCAAAAATGTTCACACTTAAAATGTCCCTTGAGGAACACCGTTTTTCCGGATGAAAACATCTGATACACCAACTTCACAACCAACTTGGTACCAGAAGCAATGCATAATGGAAAACAACTGTAAAATTCTTAGTTTCAAGATATTAAAAAAGATACCCAAAAGGTGTTGGCTGTGAATGATGACGTCCTGTATTACCACTTTCAGTAGAATAAGGTAGTCTAAGGTCACCGAGTGTGGCGGTGTAACGGTTATCGTTCTCGCCTCGCATTCGGGAGGACGGCGGTTCGAATCCCTGTCCGGGCATCCAGATTTGGGTTTTCCATGGTTTCCCAAATCACTCCAGGCAAATGCCGGGATGCTTCCTTCAAAAGGCCATGGCCGAATTCCTTCCCATTCCTTGCCCCTCATCCTTTCCCGTCTCTAAAGACCTGGCTGTTGAAAGACGTAAAGCAGTTAAAAAAAAAAAAAAGTAGTCTAAGGTGGAATGGAACATACTTAATGCACACTGAAAGTGGCTCAGCAGACACTTGGACTCAAAACACCAACCAAAATACCACTATATTTCTTTCATAGTCTTTTAAAATATATTTTAAGGATCTGTTTAAAAAAATTTCCATGATACTCTATATAAGGTTGATAATACATATTGAACACAAAACTATGTCTGCTCCGAAATTCATTAAGGCAAGACTGATAAACTATTTTTTCTGAAATTTCCATATTTTAATTGCCAAATGATAAAAAACTTAAGACAGGATTTTTTTCTGATATGCCTGATACTAAAAACTGATGATGACAAGTGGCATTTTTAAGCAATTTCAAAATATCTTGACCTACTATATCTCTATAACTATGAGAAGAAAAAATTGTTATATGTCTAAATTGTGGTACCACTGCAATTACTTTGTCACATCAGCGATAGTGCTACAAAAACTTTCAGACAATAGTGGCACCTGCCACGAAAACAAAGGTTTCCTCAGGTGGAAACAAAAAGTACACTAATTCCTTTAAAAATAATCCTACATTTATCAATTGGCATAGTTAATACCTAATCATTCCATTGCATCTATTAAAAAAACTGATTCCGAAAAAATGAAAAACTATTACATAATTTGACAGAAAATAATTAATCTATATTATTTCTTTAGCAGACTTATTAAACACCTTCATAGGAAAAATAGACAAACATGCAAATATTTTTTGACAGCAAGTAATCTATTCGAAATATCATTCAATCAGAGTTGTTTGTATTTTCAAATGGAACTGAATCCATCTGCTTAATTCTATATGCTGATACCTGAAATTACAGAATACCACTTAAGCAACTGGTAGTGGTTAAGTTGAAATGCTGCCTGGAAGCCAACATTAAAAATTATTATATCTACTGTATAAATGTTTGTTCTAAAGGAATTATTGCAGTTGATTTGCCCTCCTGAGAAAAACCCTTACTTTGGGTGCAGATTCCATTATCGACATTTGCAGCTGTATTCACAGTGCATACATTACACCCGGAAATACCAGAGGAAGAAAGTGTTTGCAAAGTCATTTTCATGTAATGTAAAGTTATTGTAGCAGTATTGCTATCTTGACTCCTAATTAACACTCTTCATCAGTAACGCCCGCTTTTTATTTATAGACTGGCCGATCGTCTCTTACACAGCATTCAATAGATACCATCCATGTAACTCCACTACACAATGCCACCAGATGGAACTATATTTGGTTTACCGAAGGCAAACTTAGAGAACTTTATGAAGTTTTAACCCTGCACTGATCGCGTGGATTACATTTGTAGTCCACTCAAGCCATTTCTAATGGGACTTTTCAGAGCGCGACTACTGCAGGGTTAAAAGAATTTAAAACAGAAAATTTGTACATGGGTTTGTGGCTATGTGGTAATATCAAGGGTACAAAGCTTCATGGGAATCTGAATCTGCAAGTTTGATGAAATTTTTCTGGGCAATATGACATGGAATATAAAATTATGCTTCAATAATTATAGAAAGAGTCATTAAAAAGAGTGTTGTGAACTAATTGAGTACCAGTAAAAAAAATTGTGTTACATGATGCAGCCAATGCTATATCATAACAGCATTAATGATTATAGTTACACATGCATATAGTGTTAATAATTAACATCTACAAAAGGAATTAGAATCAACAACAGTTGTACCGTATTACAATGGTGCTATCAGTAAAACAGGTAAGTCACTATCAGCAGCATCAAGTAACAGAAAAGCTAAAAGGCATAAGACATATCTGAAAATACAGGCAAATTAGAAACATCAAGTGTTGCACACTAAACACGCTCTTATTGAAAGGTCAAAAATATCTCTCAGTTTTTACCCCTTCTCCCTTCTTTATGCATATTACAGATTAAGACTCCATACCTTTGGCATCAGTTAAAAATGTAGGGTAAGATCTATGTAACATGGATATTTCAATCCAAAGAAAGAACCATTTCTTGGACTGTAAGATTCCCATTTGTTTCAGTACTACAACTAAAAAACTGAAAAAAAAATGCTAATAGGAATGCAATACTAACCTTGAATCAGTTTTATGCCACAGCTGTTACTGGTTGGATGATCAGATCCATTGAGTGAAATTTGAAATTTATCAGCAGATGGTGATGGAGTCAAAAGTGGACATGTTGAGGCAGCCTCCTCGTCAACGAGAAATTCGCTGCCTGCACCAGGTGACGGAGTTTTGTCTGATGCAGAGCCAGCTGTATCCATTGTAGAGAAAGATGCTTCGCTCATCTGAGACATCTCACGGAGTCCAGGTTGTCCTGTCAGATCCATTGTTAAAGCTGCATCGATAACAATATAAATAGCAAAGACTAGTATCATTATAATTTATTTTATGTATGTAGCCAGGGGCGGATCCAGGGGGGGGCTAGGGGGCTCAAGCCCCCCCCCCAAAAGTAGCTAGGTCTACCTCCCACATTGCAATTTTGAAGACCTTTTTTTTTTAGCTCTACGGATTTGAGGCCCGAGGAGAGTATAAAGACTGCTGTTTGCTCGTCTGAAGTCCCCCCCAAGCCAAAATCCACTGAAGGCAAGCCCCCCAGCCAAAATCCACTGAAGGCAAACCCCCCAGCCAAAATCCACTCAAGCCAAGCCCCCCCCCAAACCAAAGTCTGCTCAAGCCCCCCCCCCCCCCCAAAAAAAAAAAATCCTGGATCCGCCCATATTTAGAAGATTCTTACAATGTCTACAGCACAATATTGGGGGGAAAACAATGAAGATGTAAACTAAGAAATTTTAAAAGTGAAAAATTTCTCCTTATACTACACTTTCCCCTACCTTGGGATGTGCTTTCATATCTAGTTTCCAACGTATATACCACTGAGGTCAAAGTAATCGGCCTGTAATTCCTTTGTCTCCATTATTTTATCAATTTCATTAAATTGAGGACAATTTTAACAAAGCATTATGAGTTCATTAAGAACGGTCAAGAGAGCAAACACAAGTGCAGGAATACTGAGTAATTTTTAACAAAACTTATCAGGAAAATTGGTACACTTACCGGAAGTACAAACCACAGGTAGAAACTGGAAGTGTCTCACCAAAATGCAACTTGCACTGGCGAGGCTAGGAACATTACTGCTCTCTCAAGTTGCGTTTTGATCCCAATTAACACTCTCCTTCAGTCACGGCCCGCCTTTTATTTATAGACTGGACGCTCGTCTCTTACACACCATTCAATCGATACCGCGCATGCGCCTCCGCTACACAATGCCAACAGATGGAACTGTATTTGGATTACCGAAGGAAAACTTAGAGAACTAAACGTTTTAAAAGTATTTAAACCGACTCCGTATAAGCGTTCTGAAGCATCTGTAATTTTACAAAGAACACGTTGTATAAATTACTGCTCCCCTTGCTTTTCGGAAAGAAAAAATATTTTTTTCTCTCTGCTCATAAAATGATACAAATACTTGGGATTTGTTATGATCCAAGTAGATTTCTCGCGGAATCGTTTCTGAAGCTACTTACAGTACGGAAAAAAAACTTCGCAAATTTAGTAATTATCATCGCTATGTATTTTCAATCCCAATCATCGCCTTCACATTGTCCTGATCCAGAACCGGATTAAAACAGCGCTGGGCCTGTAGCAACTGTGAAAAGAGGATCTTGGTAGAGCTAAAACCTGAACCTCCATAACTATCTTGGTATAGTCTTGGCTAGAAACTCAATATATTGCGCAACTGCTTTGCAGAAATCATCGACAGAGAAATAAAACAATACCGGTATGTAATTATCTGGCTCAGTATTATCAATACATAATGTGACGCGAGGTATGTATTCCTTTTTGTCTTAAACGGAAGTCGACGAAAATAATTCTTTCAATGGAAAACAGGGAATAGAAAGGATCTTTCTATTCTCTGCCATGTAAGTAAAAAAAAGTATGAGTCATCGTCAAATTTTATACAAACGCACCACTTACAACAGAGATTATGTATGTCCTTATATCAGTAGTGCCAACCGCTCTGACGAACATTTTATTACTGTTAACTGCAATGGAGCTATCCGAAGACAGTTTCCCTACACACTGTTTTACAGAAAATTAATTATTAATGCCAGTTAAATTTTCCTAGTTTTTTACACACACAGTTAGTTCTAGATTTTAATATATATATTTTCTATTATTACTTTGCGCTCATCATTGAAAAAAGTTACCATTGCACTAATTTGGTTGGTGCAGACTCATTTTCTCTCATCATCGCCAGTCTTTTTAGACTGTTAATACTCTGTGCAAATGTTTAGGTTTTTTTCTGTTTTACTATTTCCTTCCCCTGTCTTTTTTAATAGACAAATGTAGTTACTGAGCTTTTCCAAGACCAGCGATCTTACCTAATCTTCATTCGCCTCCACTAATACCATATATTTGATACAACTGCCCAGATCCATCCTGTGCGCCTGTTTTCTCCAATTCTTTATTATTATAGTCCATAAAGCCACAAATAGAATCGTACTATTTAGATTGATTCCCACTTATTTTCTGGCTGACATCAAATCGTTGATATCGTATTTTGTTACTATTTGCGGAGACGACGCAAGAGACCTTCACCACGCATTGAAGTGAAGCAGGGTGGAGGAGGAGTGGGGGGGCATGGCCGGAGTGGAGGGGGCATGGCCGCTTCCATACAGACACGGGGAATATGTACAAAAACCTCAAGGGGACTCTAGGATAAAGGTGACGCCGCAATCTAGTGATGGATTATTATGTAACTCGATATGACAAATAAAAAATGAAGAATAAAATTTTTTGATATCCTGCTTAGTTTTCGAGATATTCTGTCACAAATGTGAAATGGTTTTGGTTGAAATTCAGAAGAAAAAATTGGTCAAAGTCAAATTTGATGATGGATTCTTATTTAAAAAGACGAGGCAAATGAAAAATAAAGAATAAAATTTTTCGATATCTCACCTAGTTCTCGAGATATACTGTATCAAAAGTGAGGTGTCTTGAGTTGAAATGGAGAAGAAAAATTTCGCAAAAGTCAAATTTAATGATCGATTCTTATGTAACACGACGAGACAAATCGAAAATAAAGAATAAACTTTTTCGATATCTTGCTTAGTTTTCGGGATATACTGGGAACATCGCAAATGTTTGGAAGCGCAATATCGCCGCTGCCGCCACTGCGAATGCGCGAGCCTGCTTCACCAATTTAACGTCACTTCTCCTCCATATATTTCCTTCCTCCATGACTATTTGACGAATAGGGTACTTGACACTAAAAACAAAAATATGAAACTTAATTGAAAATCATAAGTAAACTGTAAGGATATCTAAAATCAACTTTATTTGTTAGAAAAGAGTTTAAAAAATATTAGTTTTAATAAAACTCTAAAAATGCAGCCGTTAGTCATGTGACGTGCTGGCACCAGTTTTGTTTCGTGTATTAAGCGCCAGACTAGAATCTGCGCATCTTATATTTAAGTGTTAAGTCAATCCATTACTTTGCTGTGGTTGCCAATCCACAAAACAAATAGTATTTGAAATGGAAGCTGGATGCAACAAAATAAACAGCTTTAATTTGCCCAAAATTGATGCTACTATGACACTATGTTGGGAAAGTTTTTTCGTATAAAACAGTCATTTCTGCACAGTAGAATTTTGGAATCTCAAACATTTCCTCGAAGCATACTAAAAATTGATAGTTTTGCGATGAAAAGTGCACTTGCCATATAATTAAGAAAAGTTTACAAGCCGCCCCCTTTTCAAAAAACAAAAAAAAACAACAACAAAAAAACAGAAAACCCCCCCCCCCCCTTCCTGTAATAAACAATGTAAGCCACAATGCTCCAACTTTTTTTGGCTTATAACTAGGCTTGCAACGAATATTCGGCAACTATTCGGTATTCGGCCTATTCGGCCACTTTTTTATTATTCGGCCGAATACCGAACATCTAGGTACTATTCGGCCGAATACCGAATACTTAGGATTTTTTTTTTAGTTAGATAATTGCCTAAAATAAAGTGATTGATTCATTGCATGGTAATGTATTTATCTTACAATTACAAAAAATAATCGTGCATGGTCAAACTTACACGATGTCAAAGCAAAACAAAAATATTAAATACCTATTCACTGGAATCATCATAATTGAAATATAGGAGTGGAAGATTGTGATGCAGAAATACTAATTTTTCTGCATTTTCAGGTAGTAGTTTACTTCTTTTCTTCTCGTAGACATTTCCAGCTTCAGAGAAAAGCCGCTCGGAATAAACACTGCTTCCTGGCGCGGATAAGTATTTTGCTGCAAGCTTTGTCAAACACGGAAATTTCTCTCTTCCTGCTTTCCACCAAATGTACGGATTATCATGCCATGATATACTATTAATATTTAAATAAACATCAATTTCAGTTTCAACAGCATTTTTTTTTCTTGTGTTGTCCCTGCATTGATCGTACTTTTCTCTGTAACAATCTCTTCAAAACAATCCATAAAAGATGAGTGTGTACTCTATGACCCGACTCTTCCGTCATCCTCTTGGACTGAATAGGGGACGAATTCGCGCTGCCGTCGCTGCTTGTTTCACATTACGTCTTTAGACCATCGATCAAAATATACTGCCTTGATTTTTCTCTTTGCAGTTGACTGGTGAAAACATTCATTTTGAAGCAAGGGTCCAAAGCGGTTGCCGACAGATAATTTTTATTTGTGGCAATGTCTTCAGATCGTTCGTTCAACCCTTGTTGCATTACAAGTCTCGCTTGACTTAAGTTGGCTGTTGGCTCTGATGTGCTAATTTTATTGCAATATCGCGTTAAAGCAACAACATACGGAATAATTTCATAAATGCATACATATCCGAAACTGGTGATTTTTGTTAGTTCTTCAAATGGTTGTAGTAATCTCAAAAGTTGCTCTAAAAGCTCCCATTGAGCAGCAGTCAAGTTGACAATATTGCAGTCCGTGAGATACACTGAAATTACCCGTTTTTGCTCCATTAGCCTTTCAAGCATATAATATGTGGAATTCCACCGCGTACTGACATCTTGCACCAATTCATGCTCGGGGAGACCAAATTTCTTTTGCAGTTTTTCTTGCGCAATACCGGAATGATTGAAATGAGTCATGTTCCTCCTTCCTGCAGCTATCATTTCCATCACTTCTGACTGAACTTTCAGACAATCGACAACAATTAATTGGAGAGTATGAATGAAACAACGAACTGAGGCCAACCCTGCATTGCCATAATTTTAGGTTTTCTTGTCAGAATTAATATATTTAAACAAAACGGAAGCCACGAATCTTCCCAGTTCTCCAACTTGTAACTGATAAACGTTAAGGATGACGACGTTTCGGCCTATATTCATGATTTAGTCTAAATGCCCTTCTCACAGACTTAAAAAAGAGGTAAGAGGATGTTGTGACTACGGAAATACTGCACTCTGTTATCGATCCATATGGTGAAGAATGGCATATCATACTACAAGAAGATTATTGATCGAAGTAATCACTACCATACTATGTAGGGGGCAGTTCAGAAAGCGGTATCAGCAATTCGATCTTAAGAAGGTTGTACCAATTGCTTATCCCGTATTATGAACTATCGTAAGAAAGCTTTTCGATCTTCACACCTCATTGGATGTTATTCTTAAGAAAAAAGAAGTAATGTCATAAATAATCCAACGTAGATACTTGAGGCCATACTTCAAGCTTGTTAAAAAAGGCACAGAGTGGTGGGAGGTAACTCTGCTTTAACAGGCGGGCGAGAGACAAGCACAGCAATACAGATTTTGGCTCACTCCGGCCGAATACTTTTGCCGAATATTCGGCTATTCGGCCAGGAAATTTGCCGAATATTCGGTATTCGGCGTATGGCCGAATATACTATTCGTTGCAAGTCTACTTATAACCCATTTTTTCTTAATCTATTAAGTTGCCCAAGTGGAGATCTTTATCTTTAATAAGGTACTTTATTTATCGATTTCGTATGAAGGAATATAAATGACTCGTACATATACAAAAAAAAGCTTTGTAAAATCACTTTATTACAAGCCCTTAAAATATTGGTGTATTGTTCGCAGTTTGAATTAATAAATACATCCCAAATGACCCGTGCGAAAATTTCGATAGTGATTAGTAAGGATGAAAGAAGAACCACCTCATTTGCAACAATGGTTTATTTGTTTATTGTAATGGGTTCATAACAAAATACTTACAACATATTATGCAACAATTAGGAAAAACTTTTGAAGGCGTAAATCATAAACTGTCACTGACCTTAACAAATTACAACTAACCTAAATAAAATACACACAATCCATATCTCTGTGATATGTGTTGCTGTGATCGTATCTTCATAATTATACTTCATTTATCAATTTCGATTAGGCATCCAAGGAGGTAAATGGCTCAAGACACAAAAAATCGATTTTAGAAATATTGATATTTTTGCCCTTTAAGGGTCGAATTTGTAAAAATTAATTTGTTATAATATGATGTCACAAAAGCGCATAACTTAAGCTTTAAAATGATACCTCATTTATCGATTTCGGTTCGGTATGAAGGGAGATTATGACTTGTGGCAAAAAAACACCTTATAGAAAAAATATAAATGATTATGAAAACTGTATTATTAATTAGAGAGCTGAACTCGGTGTAGTGATACTGATTTCTTATATTTGGTGCCTTATCGGTCATCAGCAAATCTCCTCATTCCTCTATTAACAAACTGCTTCTTTTCTTAGATACTAAAGTGCTGAGTACGCTAAATCCTCTGTTAGCCACACAAGATCACGGGAATGCAATTAAAAACTTCCTTGATGTAACTCTTAAAGTTGGATGTAATATTGGAAAACAGGAGGCCGCAGGTTGATCCTCAATGCCCCCGCTATCTCTTCAACGCAGTGGCACCCCTGTTGAGATCCATTGCTTTAGAGGATAGATTTCAGAAACTTATATAACCTAGAAAGATTTTGATATTAGAAGCTAAACATTGTTTTAGATAACCAATATTTGCGGAGGAAGTAGTTAAGTTGAAATATTGCTTATATGTTGTGCAGTTAAGCGGAAAGTCAATTATCAACAAGCCTTCGTCGTGACAATGCATCAATATTGAAATGAGATTATGTATTAATTGAGATGATTAAACTTTATCTAAACCTATCAAAATGTAACTGTATTAGCCATAGACTATTTGAAAATACTAAATAAACCGCATTGTTCAAGATTAATAGCGCACTATTAAACGAAAATTATTGACGTAATTCAGAAAGAATTAATAATTTTCTAGAATTATGTTCTTGTATTCGTTTAGCACGGATTATATAGATGACGTCACAGTAAGTTAAATAGTTTACAAAGACGTTGTGTTTATGGGAGCGATAATTGATTTATTGATAGACATTTAAGCTTAGCACAGAAAAAATATTAAGATACGTAGTTTATTTAACACAATGAAATATTAAGCAAAAACAAATTACACCAAAGTGAAAACTTACATCAAAGTGGTCTTCGCAAAAATATGTTGAAAATTTTGTATACAAATTAGCAGGGTTTCGCCGTACTGGTTTTAAACAACTTTTCCGCATATTTTCCTTGTTTGGTGTTCGATTGCTACTGATGGGGTTTATCCTCCGTCATTTTCTCCAGCAAGGTGTCGGTCAACAGAACCTCAAGAACAATGTTCATAGCATCGTGGTAAGGGTTGAAATTTACTATGCCTGTTATCATTACTTTCAGTAATATTGCTTAATAATTACAGCACGAAACGAAAAGGAACAAAATCTTTGTACTGCTTGAAGTTAGGTTGCAGGGGCGCCGACTCTGTGGGTGCTCGGGAGCTCTGGCACCCATGAGAGGTAAATAGTGGGTGCTGAGCACCCATGAGCACAGACGTCAACAGTAATCAGTAATGGACTTCGAGCGACTCCTGTATTACTTACGTCATGCGTCGCCTGGCGATGCAAGACGTCTCGAGATCGCACTTGCTTGCCAAGTGAGTGTGCACGTCATGCCGAGAGGGAATATAAACACTACGTTAGGTCATACCTAACAATATCTAGTGTGTGGTAAGTGTAGTTTTGATTCTTAAAGAACCGCACACAATCAAATCGAACAACTCGACCACGCGCTAAATCTTGCCCGCTATCCGTCGCGCCTCACCCGTGCCGCGCAGCCAGCGCTTTCGCAGCCGGGGCTAGCAGGCTGTCTCAGGTGTTTCGCTGGTAAACAAAACATGTGCTTTAAGAGCAGGCTGCGATTAATGTTATCGAGTTTATTTCTGAAAATTATTAGTTTTGACAGATAAATTCGTCCTCCGAAATCGTAACCTGAAGAACCCTCCACTAGTAGCTCTTCTCTGCTTAGTACAGCTCAGCAAATGCAACCAGAAGATGTTATTTCTTCAAATTCAGTTGAACGGAAGAAAAGGCACAATTTTCATAGTGGCAGACAATTATTTCATGGCTGCTAAAATGATGAAGATATAGATAAATGGATTTGCAAAACCTGTAAAGAAACAATCTCTAGTGGCGTTTCTGCGCCGAAAACATCATCAAGAGGAGATGAGTAGGCCTACATTAAGGCACTCACTCAAGGTGGTTTTTCATCATGAAATAAAGCTTTAAAAAGCATGAAAAGTCTGAAGTTCACTGTTGTTGTGTACCGCATTAAGCCAATTTATATCGCGGCGTCAGTGTACATTGAATAATATCAAAAAGTAAACTGTAAAATATGAAAACAAATCATTTTTAGTGACCGGGAGCCTAGCCATAAAGGACCACGAGGACGAATATTCAAATTGCATTCGATGTTGAAGCTGTGAGCACAGGATATTTTCGAGTTAAACACGTGGCAACAAATATGGGCGGTTGTCATAAGATATCACTAACGAAGTGTGTGCAATTTTGAGTGACAAAATACTGCATAAGACAATAAAAGTAGTGCAAAATGAGGTCTGATTTGTTTTAAATTTTCAATGACTACAGTACTAAGAAGATTCGACATAAATATCAAAATGTGTAGGGGTCTATATTCAGATGGTGCTTCTGATGTTCAAGCGCATACTTGTGTATTAAATCTATTGAAGCAACGGCATTTCTTGTGCATTGCACCGCTCACTCATTAAACCTACCAAGCGTGGTGGTATAACGGTTAGCGTTCTGGCCATGCATTCGGGAGGACGGCGGTTCGAATCCCCGTCCGGGCATCCAGATTTGGGTTTTCCATGGTTTCCCAAATCACTCCAGGCAAATACCGGGATGCTTCCTTCAATAGGCCATGGCCGAATTCCTTCCCCCTCATCCTTTCCCGTCTCTAAAAGACCTCGCTGTTAGAGAGACGTTAAGCAGGTAAAAAAAAAAAAAAAAAAAAAAATCGTTAAACCTGGTGGTTCAAGTGACTATAGGAGAAGTAGGTACATGTAACAAGAGATATTTTAGCGTGTAGTTTTCGTGAGTGGTTCATCGAAACACCAGGCTTGTTTTGAATCACTACAGGAACCTCTCTTTGTGGCTATTTTGACCAACAAGATAGTGTTGTCGTATATCTTCCTTAAAAACTATTCTAAACAATTATAGTGTGCTAGTATATTTTTTGAACGACACAAAAAGTCAGGAAGATAATATCTGCGTGAAATCAAAATGGTTTTTAAAACGTCTTCAGTCTTTTGCATCTATTTTTATCATCATTTCTGATAGAAATTCTTGTTCGTTTCGAAACTTTACACGGAAACTTACATATGATTTTTTTTCTATCTGCAAAAATCTGTAGATAATACTGTCAAGCACGTCATATCATCCAAATGAGCTGGCGAAAAATTTCAAAACCCTTGGAAATCGACTATTGACTCGGTTTTTATATTGGATGATCAACAAATCAACATTAATAACTCCAAAAATAAGGAGGATAAATAGACATATAGACGATTCATCATGTGAACCGCATTAATTTTCCGCGCTCGTTGACTGACATAAAAATATTTCTTGTAGTTTTAGATAAAGTCATTGGCCGTAGCGGCCAGCACTTTACTAAAAATGCTATGACAGATTTGAGTAAGGTGGAACTATTTCTTGCTGATTAAAATGATGCATGCAGCAGTTACGTAAAAGAGTTCCACGAAGATCTCATTGATGTGAATCGCTTGGTTCCTCATCGTGCATGAACAAAAAAATGTCAGACTGAACAATATGAAAAACGGTTATATATATGTTTAATTTTGTATCGCGAATCTACCGAAGATATGATGCCTGAAATCATCAAATTTTTAAACATCATTTCAACTATTCCAGTATCGGCATACACCGCAGAACGATCATTTTCAGCATTACGGAGAAGAAAAACTTATTTGAGGAGTATCTTAGCTCAGCAAAGATTGAATGATTTCAGGGTAGTCCACATTAACCGAGAAAATAATAGCGGTTGATGTTAACCTACATATTTTGCTGATACATATATAAATACTGTAGAGCTGTAGTTTGACAAAATAAGTTTGCATTGAAAAAATTGATATTATATAAATTAAAAATGTAGCATCTTAAAAAGGTTTATTAATATTGATTTTTTGATCATGCAATTCTTAGTAAAACTGTGTACATGAAGTATGTGCTAATACATGTATCCAGTTAATAAAAAGTATGCTACACACTGATGATAATTTCATTTTTATACTTATATTATTATGATAGGTATCCGTTCCTTATTGTTCAATCTAGTATTTTCTACGCATCTTTTTTCTTATCTCCTCTGTGCATTAATTACTAGCTATTAGCTGCGATTTCATTAACGTAGCGATCCTTGCGGACACAAATAAAATAATATAATAAACTCCTTATTTCTAATTTAATTTAATTTAATTTAATTGCAATGGAGCACAGGCTCCAGTGGCAATTTCCCTACACACCCATCTTCCCCCTATCCTGCACAAACCTACAGTTTCCCTCTACAAATTTTAACTTTAAACTCTTTCAAAGTTTTCGGTAAATTATTCATCATTTCTCTTGGTAACTCATTCCAATCCCTGACACCCTTACCTAAAAAAGAGAATCTTCCCACACCCGTGTGCCTGAAATCGAGTGCCAGCTTGTGGTCATGGTCATATTTTCCCTTCCATGCACTACTTTTCATACCTATTGCAATATCTTTCCATGCCTCATCGCCAGTATATGCCCTGTAAACTCCCATGACCCTCCTCATCCTCCTCCTGTCTTGCAATGAATCCCATTCCAGCTCCTTTATCATATCCGTCACTGATTGCATTCTGCGATAATTTCCAGAAACAAATCTAGCAGCCCTTTTTTGCACCCTCTCCAACTCCTGTATTTGATACGTAAAATGAGGGTCCCATACTACACTACCATATTCGAGCAATGGTCTGACCAAAGTTTTGTAACCCAATTCCTTGACTTCTCTCGTACATCCCCTCATCACTCTCTCCAACAAGTGCAGAACTTTGAAACCTTTTCCTACCACCTGTCCTATGTGTCCTGCCAAGTTAAGCTTGATATCAAAAGTAATTCCAAGATATTTACATTTCAAGGCTTCAGCAAGCAATTCTTTCTCCACCTTATATTCATAATTAACCTTTTGTTTTTTATTTGTGTATCTAATAAGCTGACTCTTCTTTGCATTTATCTTCATTCCATGTTTACCAACCCAACTAGATATCCTGTCCAGATCACCCTGCAACAGTTTAAAATCCTCTATCGTTTTGATTCTTTTATACAGCATTATGTCATCTGCAAACAATCTAATTTCAGATAGTAAACAATCAACACAATTATTCATTAGAATAATGAACAACAATGGTCCCAATACGCTACCCTGTGGCACACCCATTTTTACTTCCACTTCTTTTGATACTACATTTCCTACCCTAACTTTCTGTTTTCTACCTTTTCAAAATTCTTCTACCAAGCAAATCACTTTCTCATCCACTCCAATGGTTTTTACCTTATTTACTACCATTTTATGGCTTACTTTGTCAAACGCCTTATACAGATCTAGTGCTACCCAACAATTTGGCCTCCCTTGTCCATTTCAGACACAAATTATTGGTTGTATATCTATTACTATTAAAAAGTTGAAAATCTATAACTTTGTAACTCAACCGCGTTAAAAATGCTGAACCCATTTTAATGAAATTTAGTGTGTTTTTTGGCCTGGAATAGAATAAAAAAATAAAAATCTTTCTTTCCTACTCTGCCTGTCTGCTCGCTTATTAGGGAGCGTGCATAAACCACGTAGCTCCATTTTGGCCTCCTGTGAACCCCCCCTCCCCCCACGTAGCCCTACGTGGCTTTTGCCTCTCCCCACACCCTCCCCACGTAGCTTTTTTACCCTTTTGATTCTAGAAGACATTTTTTACTTGTTTCTCTTGTCAGACGATTGTAAATTACACAAGGAGATACTTAACTGAGGGAAATATATATTCACATGCTGTTGTGTGTACTGTTCCTCATTTTAACTGTAAAAAATGTTATGAAAGGAAAGCTACGTGGCTTGACTCGGAACTCCTCCTCCCCCACGTAGCCCAGCGTAGCCTTCCCGCCAACCTCCCCTAACCCCTTGACCGAGCCACGTAGTTTGTGCACGCTCCCTTACTTGAAATCTGCTGGATGGATCTAGTTGCGATTTTCACTATTATATAATACCGATTGGTGCCTCCTACTTCGTTCGTGTTTGTCAAGGATTTTGAAGGTTTTTATTTAATTTGCATGAAACCCTAAATGTTTTATTGATGAAAAGTAGCGTACGTTATTTCCTGCCAAATCAGTAACCCGTCAGTGGTAGTTTCGTCGTAACTAGTTGACAGTTTTTGCCGGTTCAAAAAAAAAAAAAAACTCATCAAGTGGGCATGAGCACCCACGAGGTTTTCTAAAACTCGGCGCCCCTGTTAGGTTGCTTGTACGAAGTTCTGTACACTAAAGTGCGGATTCTTCCATTATTGGTTAAGATTCAAAGAATAAATTAATTTAAAATCTTAAATTTTACAAAATTATTCATATTATTGCACTTTTTTAGTCTTCATTTCTCTATTGCAAGTGTTACTATATTAATTAAAAACAACAGAAGGTTTGTTATGTGAATTGAGACTTCCCCAGCGTACTGATGCAATATAATCTTCTCAAGTGTCCAGTTGGATGGTGTATAATAAACACAATGCTGCGAGGCCCGTAGCATTTGCTACCTCCTGCTACGTGGTTAATCCGGTACTGACTCTGCTGTCTTCACCAGGTGTCTAGCGTCGCAGTGAGCTTTGTTTTTGCGTGCCATTTCTGAGTGTATACAGGCCCGTCGCTAGCCGTTTGAGCGCCCTTGTGCAATACCGATTATGCCGCCCCCTGTCTCGAAATGTTGTGTTTATACGACACCATCCGATTGGACACTCGAGAAGATTATATTGAAGACTTGGTAATCGCTCTAAGGACAGCATATTAAAGTTTGTGTTTTAATTTCCTGTAAAACTAAAGAAATAAGTATTTTCGATTCCAGTTGTTGTAGGCACTGTTATTGATCCATATTGTAGACTCTGGTCTATCGGAAATTTAACATTTTGTTAATTAATAATAGTTCTAAGGCATTAAGAATCAATTTCCTAATAATAAAAAATTGTTATTGGTAAGTAACTGATAACTGTTAGTCATTTTAAGACTAAATTAGTATCGATCCTTAAAATTCTATTGCAGGTTTAATTTAGAAATGTCCAGTTATAGCATTTTTATCTAGTTAATACAGTACGGTGATTAAGGAGTAAAGGTGCAAGCTATTATTAAATAAGCAAAAAAAAAAAAAAAAAATCCAATTAGCAGCCTTTTGGGACTGCCGACAGAAGTGAAAACTAAAAACTATTAATATCATATGTGTCACACGTCATACTTATAGCTACAGATATAATAAATCATAAATCCGTGTTTACGTAATGACCTGGTGAAAGGGTTTCTTTTCTACTGGCTGCGCTAACCTGGCCCGGTAGTGATACCAGGTACAAGAAACCTACAGTTTAACGTGGAATCCGAACCACGGAAGCGTTCTGGTGTTCTTCACATTCCACATCAAGTTATTCCAATGTGAAGGTCTATAAAAATCTCCGCCGAAAAAGAGATTCGAAACTGGGACCTTTACCACTCAGACACCCTGGCCACTGAGCCACGGCCCACGAGACTGCAACGGATAGGCCGTTAACATTAGTATGTCGGTAATGCGAACTCATAAAATTTGACCCATTCAAAAATCGCCCAACGCGCCTAAAGAAATTTTCACTTCAAAAACTAAAAATCTAACTTCGTTCACAACCCGAAAGGTTCGTCTAATCTTCCCGAAGGAGATGTACCAAGCTACTATGTCAGAGACTACAAGGCTAAAATTGCTTTCTTTAGGGGCCTGCAGTTTAACGTGGTATCAGAACCACGATGTCCCGGCGTAGCTCGTTTAATGAAATACAACTCCAAAAAAATCCTACTCACGAGCCCGCGGCCTAAAAAAGAACGTTCGGAAGTAAGCACCTTAACTGCAGAGCTACGAGACCATCCTGTTTTGAAGTATGCGTGTGCTAACAACTATCAAAACTGTGGGTTTGTATGAACAACGGTGACAGCAATTAGGGTGAGGGGGGGGGGGGGAGGAGGTGAAGGAGGAAAAGGTTTAGGTTTCCGTAAATCAAACGTCAATAGAGTTTTTCTAATTTTTTAAAAGTATACATATGCAAAATTCTATCAAAATCGGATAAAAACTAAGCGTTTGTATAAAAATTTTGCGAATAGCTTCCAACGGGCATATCATACGCGGAACAGGTGGCGTGATGGCGACGCGCACAACAGGTGGCATCCTTGTGACGATGACGTCACGAACTCACAGAGTTACCCCCGTCCAAACATCGCAAAATGCGCCTGTAGAAGTTTTCACTTAAAAAAATATAGCCTATATATAAAAGTTAACCGCATTGCAAAATGTTTGATACACTACTCTGATAAATTTAAAATACATAGAGTATTATTTTTAATCCTCAATTTTGTTTTTAGGAAGAACTAGAGGTACCGGGGAAAAATTCCCCGGCTACAGGCGCCGTCTTGAGCTCCGTCTTGCAGGCGCAAACTAGTTTGCGACGGCAACACGGTAGCGTGTGCAAACTCGAAAGAGCGGCTTGTGCAATCGTTGACTTGCTAAAGATTTGACTGCACGGTTTATGGATTTGCACAGTTTTTTCAGTGAAATGGGTGACGTACGAAAGTATTCAAAGGAATTTCTAATTCAGTTTATAGAATTGTGGAAGATTAAATCGAAGGAATATTCTGACAGGAACAAAAAAAGACGAAACTTATCATTTAATGACCGAAAAATAAAAAGAGGTATGTATAATAAGTACCTTCATTGTAATTCAAATAAAACTATTTTTGAACGAGTAAGTACATGTACAGTAATTTACATTTATAACAATGTTTACATTGTTATGTATCATTTACATTATCATACGCAATACTTTTATCGTTTTTCAAAAATGTTAATGGGACCAAGTGCAACAAGGAACATGGTGACCAAAAAAAAAAAAAAATCCTTGAGAAGTTGTCAGAAAGAAATGATCAAAGTTAAGAATTCTCTCAAGTCAGGTGTCGGTACAGACAACATTTATCACCCATCCTTATGGTACTAGTTAGAATTTTTAGATGACCAAGAAGTTGCTTGGACCCCAATATCTAATTTTCAAATCCTGGAATCCGAGGTAAATAATTATTGCTTTTCTAACAGGATTTCAGTGCTTTAATAGGAGATTCTACTGCCACAGAGCTCATAATTCTTTATTTTTCTTGGTTTGTTTGAATTGAAAAACATGGATAATGATGAGAAATCGCTGCTGAGAATCTGAGGTCCATGTAAGTCCTGCCAGTTGCTAGTAACCTTAAAGTACAGGCAGGCCCGCCGGTAGCTGTTTCAGCGCCCGCGTGCAATACTGAACATGCCGCCCCCTGTCTAACTACAGCCAGTGGTGTGTTTAGGAAATTTCTGAACCGGGTCAAAAAACTGAAATTGGAGATTGCCGCCCCTTCGAACATTATTTGCCGCCCCCATTGATGCCAGTCCGAGTGTCGCCAGCCGCCCGAAGCAGCTGTTGAGGTCGACTGTCGATCGCTCGTTTTGCCGCCCCCCTGGATGTGCCTCCTGCGTGCGGTGCACGCCTTGCACGCCCGCTTACGGCGGCCCTGAGTACAGGTCAGTCTTTCATGAGTAGATATAGACTGGCACATAACAGTATCTTTTCTTTTGGTAATTATCAGTGTCATCGACCACAGTGACTCTTCATAGGCTGCTTCATCCATCCTAAGATAACCACACCAGTCTCTGGATCTTCTCTCAAATCTTCAATTAAGTTGACATGAGAACAGGGCCAGATTAAGACAGCGCGAGGCCTGTAGCAAATGTGAAGAAGAGGCCCTTTTAGCCTAGGTGCGGGGCCCCCTCTTGGCGCGAGGCCCCCTAGAAGGCGCGAGGCCCATAGCATTTGCTACTTCCTGCTACGTAGTTAATCCGGTACTGCAAGAGAATGTATGTTTCTCCATAAAAATCACTTTTTACTCCACTTACTCCTACGGCGTCACTTATTGGACTGTTGTTTCTATAAAGAAAACAATAAAATAATGATTCCATTAAAAAAAAAAGCTCTCCTTTTGGCCACATCGTCACAGACTCACAGCTGTCAACACACTCGGTTTGCACAAGCTTACCTGTACGGTGTGGCCACTCTTCCGTGTTCCGTCTTTTTGTACAGTTTTTCACTGCGCAGTTTACCTGTTCATACAAGATGGAGCATGTAGCCCATGACACAGTGCAGAAATTTGAAATCTTTTCCTACTTCCTTTCCAATGTGTCCTGCCCAGTTAAGCTTGTTATCAAATGTAATGCCATGATATTTACATTTCAAGTTTTCAACAAGCAATTCTTTCCCCACCTTATAATCATAATAAACCTTTAGTCTTTTATTTGTGTACTATATCTAATAAGCTGACTCTTCTTTGCGTTTATCATCATTTCATGTTTACCAACCCAACTAGATATCCTGTCCAGATCACCCTGCAACTGTTTACAGTCCTCTACCATTTTGATCCTTTCATAGCATTATATCATCTACAAACAATCTAATTTCTGACAGTAAACAATCAACACAATTATTTATTAGAATAATGAATAGCAATGGTCTCAATATGCTACCATGTGGCACTCCCATTGTTACTTCCACTTCTTTTGTTACTGCATTTAATACTCTTAACTTTCTGTTTTCTACCTTTAAAAAATTCTCACTCCAATAGTTTTTACCTTATTTACTACTGTAGTGGACAGCCAAGAAATGTTGGGCTATAGTTACTAAAGTTGGTCAAAAGTTGATTGCATGTAGCAACAGTTGAAATCAGGGCAGTTACAACAGAGAGTCAAAACATTTAGAGGCTCTGGAATGCAAGCACACAGGCAGCATTTGACATCATAGTTGATCGTATAGTCAGCAGAATTAAGCTGTAGCAAGACGTCATGGATAGGAAGATGCTAGGGAAGGAGCTACCACTATTGGCCAGGGTCCCTCCTCACCATGAATTCTATGGGGGAGGGGGGGAAGTTGGTCAAAACTGGGAGACATGAGGAGAGAGAGGTCAATTTGGTTGATTCGGTAAATTTTGGTAGATTCTGGGCGGTTACAGAAGGAGCGTCCTCCGGGCAGCTATGGAGTGATGTAGCTATGGAATGATGTTTCGAGATGACTACAGCAGCCATATTAATAGGTGGGAGAAAACCATTGGATGACGAGTAATGTAGAAGGCCGTACTGGCAAAGCAATGGGAGTTGTAGTTTATGGAGGAGCAAATGGTGTTAGGAGAGTCATTATTGTTCATAACCGATGTAATAAAGTGTACATATGTAAATATCCTTACTGGGAATGTTATTTATAAGTACTACTGCTCACATGACTATGAGGTTTACCCACCATTTATATGTTCCTCTTGGGAAGTGACAAGGCGAAAAAAAAAGAAGTTCGGTTGTCCACCACACTACCATTTTATGGCTCAGATTATCAAAAGCCTTTGAAAGATCTTGTGCTACACTGTCAATTTGGCCTCCCTTGTTGATTTCTCTGAAATATCTTGCATATATCCCACCAACTGAGATTCGCATGAATATCCTTGCCTAAAGCCATATTGCCTACTTGAAAACCACTTACGCTCCTCACATATTTTTCTGATGTGGTTACATATCAATCTCTCCATTAATTTACCTACCACTGCTGTCTCTATTTCTCACACCTCCTTTATGTACCGGCACTATTATCGCACATTTCCAGTCCTCCAGCAGCAAGTATCCAGGTTCAATTTAAATAATATTTCAATATAAAGTACAATGTCACATCTGGCTATCTTTATGACATCTGTAGTAATGTTATCTACACCAGCCCCTTTACATTTTTTCAGCTTTCTTATATCCTTCATGATATCCTCAGGATGAATTTCAAATTTCTAATTGTGTTATTAAGCTCATTCTCTGATTTAGACCCTACCATTTCAGATTCATCGTCTCTAATGCTCTCACTAAACCAGTTACTTAAAATATCTGCCTTTTTCAAATCCTCGGTAACTTCTTCTCCATCCTTATCTGTAAGCGTCTCAACACCCTCTCTTTCCTTCAATTTTCTAACATAGCCATAGATACTTCTAGATGCATCAGTCAATGGTCCCCCTGCACTGACGATAATCTTCATAAACCGATCTTTAGCCACCATCTTATCTATTATTATGACCTTGTTTAGTTGTTTTGGAAATTCCCTACTACCCTGCTGTTTCTTAACTCTGTTATGTTCTCTTCTTACCAACTTCTTTAACCACCTCACCTCCCTATTAGAGTACACAGGTTCTCTACTTCTCTTTATTTTCTGTGGAATAAATTTTCCATCCTCCTTTCTTATTATCTGCTTGAACTCCTCCCACGTTGACTCTACTGTACTTGTGCTTTCCTTCGATTTGCTGAATTGTTCTCTGAAATATCTCTTCAAATTCACAATCTGTGCTTTTTTATAATGTACCTATTTACCCCTTCAATTTTGGCTGCTGGTTCACTGAATCCTCTAATACCCATCAGAACTGCTTCATGATCGCTTATTCCTTCTGTTACTTGATACCCACAAGGTTATTAGGATTTTTTTTTTTTTTTTTTTTTTTTTATTTTTTTTTAGCTGAAATGCTGAATTAAACACTGATTCAACATTTTTCATTGTATTTAAATGTATTTTATATAGCATATAAATGCATATTCAGACCATTTTCCAAGTTTTGGTTGTATTTTGATAATATTTATGGCCATATTTTGAGGAAAAATCTGGCAATTTTTTAATAGTACTGGGAATTCACTAGAAATAGATGAGAAGAAATTAAGATAATTATTCACAAAACTGTACTTCTGCTACACTGGTGGAGTAAAAAACTATATTTTGTTTTGGTCAGAATTCACCAGTGAAGAATTAAAGTTATACATTATTGTCACTCTCTAAACATAATGTTCCGCCTGCCTTTTAATCTCAACAATGCAGCAGAAGCATGCCTGTGACGATCCACGTCAATCAACATCTCAATGTAATATCCTCAGTCATTGTTAAATCTGCAGTGGATCAGCAAGTAGACCTACCGTCATGCCGAAAGTAAAATTTTCTGAAAGAGCGAAGTTACATAAGCGAATTTAGGGAGGAGTATTTTAGTACAGATGAAAGAGTTCTATTCTGTAAATTATCTTAAATTAAAGCAACTTGAACAAAATTATTTAAAATTTAATTTCCCAATGGTGCAGCGAGAGCACGGAAGCAAATTATGCTGTCTACATGAAAGAGACACTACTAGATAAAATAAATTATGTATAATTGAGCATGTTGTGATATATAGTAAATTTAAATATTTTGTCATATCTTGTCATTTTTAGGTCATATTTACCGATTTTTAAGGTCGTTTGCCTGCATATTTCTCTATTTTTTTGGTAACAATGATCTGTACCCTAGTCATGAATCATGATCTATGAACGCCAGCGAACTGTGATAGTTTTTGTTGACTAGTATGAAAACTCCTCCACCAATTGCTCTTGCAGCACACTCCTTAAACATCAGGAAAAACCTCATTGTCTAGTACTTCTTCTTTTAACCAAGACTCTACCTCTATTATTACTACTGGTTTGTGTATCTGAATTAAGTTTGCAAATTCTATTACTTTGTTCATTATACTTCTACAGTTCACCAGTAACAGCCTTATTACTGGCTTTATATTTTCAGCATTTACCTCATCCTTCCCAGTTTTACCCCACTTAGCTATTGTTTCAATAACATCATTTATTTCTTTAACATCTTTGATTTTTCCCATCGTGTATCCACAATCAGTAGTATCCTTTGATCATCTATTTCCATCCCTTCACCAGCAACCCCTAACCTAAAAAAAGGCACAGTCCTGACCCCATCATCACTGGAAATGGGCTCCCTCACTGCTTTAGCTAATAACTCAGAAAGTATCACCTTGCCATGGACTCAGTGCTTTCATCATCGATAAGCACAAGCAGCAAAGATTTTACCTTCTAACTTAGGTGATGAGCTTAGGAGATGTGACATGTAACAAAGACAAAAGGTTTTTTTTAAATCTCTCTCCAAGGAAGAGAAGAAAAAAGGCCATGGAAGAAACTCAAAGGCTTCTTCGCAAAACTTGGTTTGAGGTCCATACAAAAAATGGTATATGAGTCTTTCCCTTGCATTCAGAAGATTCTCCAGGAAATTGCATTGTAAATAGTAAGTTCTCACATTCCTTGCATAGTTAGGAAGAGAAACTATTTAAGTATTTTCCAGTACTGTACTCTGAAGCAGACAATTGGCAGAGATGGGTCGATGTCAGTACAACTGTGAACTGGACCATATGACAGTGAAGATGAAAGAAAATGTTATAGATTTAGCTTTTGATGGCATGATTAAAAAGAATTTAATTCACAAACAATTGACAATTTTAGGATGAAGAGAAAAGAAAGGAAGCTTTAAAATTATTAAGTGACATTCGCTACTTCGTACCTACATGAACTAACATTTATTTTAATGGTAAACATAAAAAGGGAAATAGGTGCTAATTATTCGGTTATTTGCATCTCAAAAATATGACCACAATTCGACAATTTACTGAAAAATAAACAGGGACAGCCTTCTCACTGAAAATGTTGTACTTTTACTGCTCTGTAAGACCTTACTTGTGACTGTGACTCCTATGCAAGCCTCCCAGGTTGGAAAACTGCACTAACCAGACACCACTCCATCAACTTCACCTGTACTTACTCCCACATGCATCCCTTTTTTGTGTTAACATTTCCTTACAGAAGTGTGGCCTGCATACATCTTTTGACATCAAGCCTACAAATTTACAACAATATCTTCAATATTACTGCTGTTATTCCTTCCATACCAAACATTCCCTTAGTTACACACTGGCGATGAATTATCACTCTCCAGATACTTCAAAAAGTTCTCATTTCCCAACTGCTACTTCCCCAATCTTGTACCACAACTTAACCTTCACACAGGTAATCCGATCCTGCAACTATAAAAACTAGCTGTAGACCCGTATTCGTCACTCATTTCTCTCCTGGTCTTGAATCTATTAACTTAATCCTTTATTATGGGCATGGCTTCTCCAAAACATGCATCCTTCCCCACAAACCCTTCCCACACATGAATCAGCAGACCATCGAAATTCAATGATATCTTTATTCACAACTACTCACCTTGCGTTTGTCCCAAACTGCCACATAGATTCTTTCTGTGTAATAGACTCCATTGTAAAACTTGTAGCATCGCTTGGCTGTTACCAACTACTCCAATCCAACCAAAGCAAAATTTTCCCTTATCATTTATCAGCTCACCTACTTCAACTATACCAGTGCATATATACACTTCATGACTAACCAATGAATAGCCACAGGCAATCAGTTTACTCTAGTGACCCAGACTAACGAGAGGCATTTGAACAAATGAAAGTTTGGTCCAATGTCTGGATAAAATCCAGTAGAAGGTGGTGCACTTATGTACGGGGGAAATACTTTCAATGTCCACAAATGCCTTCTCAGTAGAAACATTGGAGCTGCCACTGGAAATACGTTGGCCATATGCTAGCTCAAAGTTTTAGCTATGACAAATACAACTGCACAATAGAACTTTCATGAAGGGTATATCAACCTTGGAAAGAAATTGTAAATTACTGGTGCTTCACTACTGGGACCAGAAACAGACATCACGATTAATTTTAGCGTATTCTGAACAAAAGGTATACCAAAAATGATATATACTGGGACAAAACGTCCATGCTTTGAAGTTAACAATTATGAAACCAAAAATCATGCTGAACATACATTTCTGAGAGAATTTTGAATAGAAATGCCTTGTTAATCAACCAGATTGGCTTGGAAAAAGATTCATGTAATAACTACACAGATGGTGGCAGAAGTAGGTGTGGTGCACACATATTATGTAGATAGACTGTCTGGCATTTCTACATATTCAAGCTACCAAGGAAGCAACAATATATACTACAGAAATGAAAGCACTGCAGTATTTGAAACATACTTCCATACATACAATTGTTATCCTGTCAGATTCAAGATACACATTTGAGTCTCTTCATAATCACCATACTAGTAACAGAAAAAATATCCTAGTCTACAAAATCATTGAACTGTTACAGCACCTACATAGCTTCCATAAACAGGTTCACCTGACAGGGATTAAAGCTCACACTGGCCTAATAGGAAACAAAGCAGCAGATAGATTAGCCAAAATGACACTAAAACCGTGTGTATATCATCCCTTAAACTCGGTGACAGATATAATAACAATGGTCAGGATCTTTACAAACAGAAAAGGGGGGAAAATATGGGGAAATTGATAGAAACTAAGGGCTGACACTACTGACCCACCGAATGTTACCAACTAAACAATGATATCATAAAAAAAACAATGCGTATTATAGTGCAACTAACATTCAGTCAAGGCAGCTTTC